>JAENHJ010000069.1:5927162-6527162 GCA_025330945.1 Mucuna pruriens | reverse complement strand
AAGAACACCATAAGTTAATTTTTCTTTACAGAGAGTATTGCACTTTATTTTATATAGAGTATTGTATTTGTTGGATGTGTCATGTATAAAAAGAAAGAAGAGAACTAAATGAAAGGAGGATATTTTGGTGAGATTGTGTCTCCTTAAAAATAAGGGAGATTTGGGAGTGACGTGGCCTTCTCTCTATCTCTAACTAACTATCCAATTCCACACCCTAAACACAACCAACCCACTCATATCTATTTTTATTTCACTTTTTCCGCTCTCTTCTCTCCCTCCTTTCCACGTCACCCTACCTTTTTGCTATCCTACGCCCTTTCTCTTCTCCTTCTTCTGGTGCACGTTCCACCATCTAGTTTTTTTGGTTCCTCAGATTGAAATCCGAAGCACAAAAAAGTGAAAAAACTCTCATGTTTGTTCTAATTACTGGGCCAAAAAAAATTGTTTTTTTTTTTTCTGGTCTGAGCTCTAACGTGCGCCGCCACTCCTAGATGTTGGATTTTGCTGGTGCTACAACGATCAGTAGATATGAACAGATGGGTTTTGAGTTTTATGTCTCTTGATTGGGGTTGTGGTTGCAAGATTTGATTTTGTATGGACGTTAGATTGTTTAGTATTGGGTTGGTTTTTTTCTAGTACAGGGAAGAGGGGTTACGATGGATGCTGAAACTGAGACTGAGGAACTTATTAATTTGAACAATAAATCAAGTAGCTGTGGTGGGAATAATAATAAGAGTGGCGATGGCTTCATTGACAGGAGCAAAGTGAGGATTTTGTTGTGTGATAACGATTCCAAGAGTTCTGAAGAGGTTTCTACTCTTCTTTTGAGATGCTCTTACCAGGGTATGAATTGAACCCCCTTTACTTTCTTTTTTTGGTGTTAATTATTTCTAATTAAGGGTGATATATTAGCAATTGGAAAGATGATGAATATTGGTTTGCTTTTGTCTTGTAAAAAATTTTGAATTTTGAAATTTGCTTTGCTAGAATGGTTAGTCATGTGAGTTTTCTGGGTTCACTGGAGGATAAATCTGATTTGGAAGTCAGCAAACGGATAATTTTGAATTGGTATTTTATGTGTTATTTAGTTACTTCCATTCATTTTTAAAATCAATTTGTGTTTGCTGTCCAAATATATGTGTTCTTTGGCTGATCCAAATTATCATTTATGCTTTTCAAAGTATGAGGACCTTACCCATTTTTTGTTCAAGGTGTACATGAAAGAAGATTCTTAGAGGAATGTTTAGCTTCCCTAAGCTAGACTTTTGAGAGTATGTGGATTTTTTTATGTTTCACAGTTACTTCAGTAAGGTCAGCTAGGCAAGTAATTGATGCACTGAATGCGGAGGGGCAATATATAGACATCATACTAGCTGAAGTTGACCTTCCAATAAAGAAAGGCATGAAGATGTTGAAGTACATAACAAGGGATAAAGAATTGTGCCGAATCCCTGTTATAAGTAAGCTTTGATTCTTTTTTTTTCATACGGAGCATAGAAAGACTCTTAATTTTAGGCAAATTATACCCTGTTCCTCGTCAATATTTTTTATTTCTTTTGTGGGGGTTTAAGTGATGTCTGCACAAGATGAGGTGTCCATTGTTGTAAAGTGCTTGAGGCTTGGAGCAGCCGACTACCTAGTAAAGCCTTTACGCACAAATGAACTATTAAATTTGTGGACACACATGTGGAGAAGGAGACGCATGGTATGTATTGCTCAACTTCTTATTTATGGATGTTCCCCATTTTGTGTTTATTCATATGATTATTGGTTTTCCACCTGTTCTTAAACATCTCTATTCCATACTGATATGAAATGAATGCTGATGACTGACTTACTGTGGTCTTTAAGTATCTCTATTCCATGCTGTTCACTTTCCTTGTAATAACCTTAAATTAGGGTCTTTGTTTTACTTTAATCCACTTTCCAATGCACATTTAACTGAATGCTACACTCACAAAGGATTGGCATTCAACTGAATGTAACGCCAATTCAAACACGCTCTTAGTGTTTAAGATTCAGATATTTTACATGATATTATAACATATGTAAATGAATAAAGTATATGTTTAGTATTTTGCAAGTTTCTTGGAAAGCTTATTTTTATTAACTTATAAAATAGGTAAATACTAAACCAACTAATATTATTAAGTTGCTTGTTGACTACATTGTTAGGTAAGTTAAAATTGAATCAAAGTGTCCAGCAAAGTATGAATTTTATGATCACTGCATCTAACATTGATTAGTAGCTTCATTTCTCATTGAAAAAATGTTACATGGCTTCATCATATGTAATTATTATGGAAAACCTTGCTTCAACAGGAGATTTCATAAATAAACACTTTACATGGGATAACCATAATGAAATATGGAATGTTGGTGTATCCTCTCCCTTTTGCTCTAGCTTAATTCCTCAAGTTGTATGTGCATTTGCATATCTCCATTGCATTTGATACTTTTCACAAAATTTTCCACTGTTCAACTTAAATCTTCTCAAATTGAAATGGGTGTTTCTATTCTGACAGCTTGGACTTGTAGAGAATAACATCTTGAATTATGACTTCAATCTGGTAGCATCAGATCCAAGTGATGCCAATACAAACAGTACCACCTTGTTCTCTGATGACACAGATGACAAGTCCAAAAGAAGCACTAATCAAGAGACAGGAATATCAATCCAACAAGAACACGAGGTAAATGTTAGAAAAACAGTATTTAAGTTATAAAAGAATGAATGTAATGAGTTCTACAGCATCAGAAATTGATGAGCTTGTGCACCAAGGTAAACCTTGAAATTAAATTAATTATATAAAGAAATGATGTTTTTTTTTCTAATCAACTTTGAGCTTACTTTGCAGACTTCAACCTTTTATACTAGTGTTCTTAGTTTTACACTGCCTTCCATGCGAAAAGAAGATAATATAAATCCTTAAAAGTCGTTGGAACAGTTAAAAATTGATTAAATGTAAATGAATTGTAGCGCATTTTAAATGAAATCTTAAACTACAGTTCGGATGCAAGTCATTAACTAATTAGTATCCTAAATAAATTTTGAACAGCATTGGTGAAAACTGAAAATAAAACTATAAGTTACGAATAACAATTTGGAAAACACCTTAACTAAAGACAAGAAAAGTCACAATTATGTATAGAGAGAGCCATTTGATTATGTATTCATGCATGTAGAAAAGTGTTGATGTGACCCATGCATAAATCCAGTAATGCAGAAGGGAGGTAAGAATTTCGTATTTGTAAATGGGTGTATACATGGCGTTGCTCTAATGCTTTTTGGGCCAGCTATTGGTGTTTAAGATATGATCTGTCTGATTTGTTGCTAATTACTGTATATCAGAGATGTAGTTGCATGGTACATTATAATTTATATATAAAATTTATCTTTTCAGGCTAGTATTGCTACTGCTTCTGCTGTTGCGGTGGTGCTTTCCGATGCTCTTGTATCAGAATATCAACCTGATGTGCCTGGAATAAGTGATCGTCGAACAGGTCCGCTCCTCCTTTTCCTTCAACCACTATTTTCCAAGATACAAAATTATATAATAATTGTGCATTATGTAAGTTGAAGTTATACAATGTAATGCTCAGCTAGTTACTTCCTGTGATTGTATAGGACAATCTGTTTGAATGTCATAAAATGACACAAATTATTGTAAACTTCAGCTTTTCCTATCCTAGTGCCCCTTCCTTTTAGCCAATTTTGGTCTGTGTATCTTCGGTCCAATTTCTCAAGGATATCAAATAAGTACATTTGGTTATACTTAAGTGTTATTTATTATTAGACTGGCAGGTACTCCGTGGCAGAATCCATCATGCAGCAGAACTACTGATGGTAGTTTGCACATATTTTGCCTTATATAGCTCCACAGTTAAAATTTCAAAAATGATCTCAGTTTAAAAGGGATATCTGAGTTCCTAAAGTTGAATAGTTTGACTGAAGGAGTACCCATTGTCTTTTTTACTGATTTCTCTCTGATTTTCCATAATTTCGCAGGACATTTTTCATTTGGTCCAAAGAAGAGTGAACTGAGGATTGGAGAGTCATCAGCCTTTTTCACTTATGTCAAGGCAACAACACAGAGGAGCAACTTTGAAGAGAGTTCTCATGTTGACAATACTACTACACAGGTAAGAGTGGATGATATGAATCAAGCATGTGCTCAACAGGGGGGTAATGACCTTAAAACACATGAAAATGGAGAAATGTTTGAAAACCATTCGCAAGATGAGTTACCTAGCAGCAATAGTATCCCTGATTCTTCCTCTATTGAGAGATCTTGTACTCCACCTGCATCAATGGAAGTTTCACAGCAAAAGCATTACAATAAGGAAGAACATCCTCAGGGAGTGGTGCATCGGTCCGAGCTTGAACCATCTGGCTTGCCTACCCAACATGCTTATCCATATTATATTTCAGGAGTTGTTAATCATGTTATGATGCCATCATCGGCACAACTGTATCAAAAGAATATCCATGACCTGCAGAGTCATGCTGGTTCTTCTATGATTGCACAGTACAATCATCCTCCCCAATGTCCTCCTCATGCAACTGGGATGGCATCCTTCCCATATTATCCAATGAGTATTTGCTTACAACCTGGTCAGATTTCTACAACTCATTCTTGGCCATCATTAGGAAATTCAAGTCCATGCGAAGTAAAATTAAGTAAAGTCGATAGGAGAGAAGCGGCATTGATGAAGTTTAGACAGAAAAGGAAAGAGCGCTGCTTTGATAAGAAAATTAGGTATGTCAACCGAAAACGGCTCGCTGAAAGACGGCCTCGTGTGAGGGGACAGTTTGTCAGAAAGTTGAATGGTGTTAATGTGGATCTTAATGGACAACCTGCTTCCACTGATTATGATGAAGATGATGACGAAGAGGAAGACAACCATGTAGCAAGAGATTCCTCTCCTGAGAATGCTTGAGAATGAATGCCAAAAATTGTTCCTTTCACCATGAATTCCCTTCTGATGAGGACTTGACACTGTTCCTGGTTTTGATGGAAAATTCATGCAACAGCACTAATCAATGAGCACGTGCTGTCCACGTGTCATGGATGCTGATCCAATTCCCCTGTGGACCCTCCTCTTGCTATGTCTCATAAATTTCATTTTCTCATTCTCACATGAATGATCCATCCATCGGTCTTCTAGAAGGTATACCTCCTGCAGGTAATGTCCAATGCGGTTGAAAGTATCACTTTTGTTTAATTGAAACATGTTGAACTATTATCCCAATTTTACAGCCAGCTAAAGCATATTCCCCCTCCTAATTTGATTATGTACAAAGTGTTGTGTTATTAAACTAATTTAGAGTGATCAGAGGCAAGGTTGAAAGTAGCTGGGTGAATGGTGAGTGATTATTTCATTGATACATACTGGTTAGTTGTACTCATCTAAATACGTCTATAGTGTTGAGTGGAACAATTAAACGAAACCTCTGGACAATGTCACTATTGGAGAGTATCCAAAATAAAATATTTGAATAATGTACTATTAAGGGTCAGGTGGATGGTGTTGACATAGAAACTTCATTCTTGTCTATGTGAAAATTTTCTACATCTAGCTATTTGGTTCGGTAAAAGATCCTAATGAAGGCAACGTTCATTCGCTTTTGGCGCACTCAAAAGAGTTTTCTTGTAGATGCAAGCACAATATAAGGAAAGGTGGAAAAATGAATTGCCTAGCGTGGGTAGCTAATGCCTTTCCTCCTCAGTCCTCACCCCTTTCTTCAATTCCTTTCCACCTTCATGTTTCTATGGATTCTTTTCACAATTGTAAAAGATTCTTATTTATCTAATAAATATAATGAAATAAAAAACTTAATATACAATTTTGGAAGTGATAACTTCTATTTAATTTTTGAAAATATTTGTTTATAAAAATTAGTTTTTGAAAATAATAATTTAATAACACATTAATCTTTGAGTGATCATGATAATGGGAAACAATTATATATTGTAATCCAATTATAAATTGCCATTGATAGTTGAAGTATTAGAAAAATTGAATTGATTTGAAAAATCAGTTCGTTCGAATTGAATTGAAAATTCGAACGAACTATTGTGTTTTGGTTTGATGATTTTTTTTTTCAAATTTAAATTTTGAATTGAACTAAACTATTTTAAAATCAATTTATATTTTTTGTATGATTTTTTTTAAATGAATAGGAGAATTTATACCTTTTAAAAACACAATTTATACCAATATATAATCTACTTTTTCTTTATCTTATTTAGATTTAATAAAATATAATAAATGCTATGATATTATTTACTAACTAAATTTTTTTCATGGAATGTATAAAAAATATATGTTTATAAATTTACACATTAAAAAAATAATATTATTCTCACTCTCATTATATTAAGTTTGCGCTTTAACTTTTTATTGATTTTTTTTAAAAATTAGAATACTTTTGATATAAATACATTTCTATTATGTAATAACTAGTAGCAGTGAATGTGTCTTCGAAATATACATCACACCAATGTTGTGGATTCTTATTTTTCCCCTACCTTATAAAAAACAATTCATACATGACCATGATTTTTTTTAGAATTCAATTAGAATAAATATATAATATAGAAAAATTATATTATTATTCTATCATTAATTGTTATATAATTGAATTTTTTATTTTATAATAATTGTTTTTGAAAATATATTATAAATAATTTTTAATTAATTAATAATATAAAAATGTTTATAATATTTTATAAACATAATTAAATATGAATTTAGGATGTATTATAATTAAATTTTACTAAAAATATTCTAAGGTTAAACTATTCGCTTACTTCATATAATTATTTCTATTCCTGTACAATAAAATTGTAAATTTTATTTCTTACACGTGTAGAAATCTTTTTTAACAATAATAAATCGTTGTAAAAAAATCTAAATTTTATAATTTTCTCATAAAAATAAAACTTAAACTTGAGAGATTTGGTTAAAGTACAGTGAATAGGTTAACCTTAGTTAATGTTCTTCCAAACTCTTGAGTCGTTCCCTTTTCCAATCGATCCGAAGTTCAGGTTCGAACCCTAAAATTTAAGACAGAAGGGGTTCGTCCGCATTTCCTAATGTTTGGATTTTGTGGATGGCAGCATCGTACCTTTCCAATTAACGTTCAGTTGCGGTTGATCATCACCTAGTACAGTCCATGTGTGTGAAGATTTGGAGTTACAACGCTGCACATAACATGTTTGATGAATTTCTCAAATGAGATTCAAGATGCATGTCTTGTTGAAACCTACATGGAAACGCTCTTGGCTTCAAAACATAAGTACCCAGAATTTGCAAATACTTACATTTTCCCATTACTCCACATTGCCGCCTGTATCTGTTCCTCCCCAGTTGCAAGAGCTCTGCAGCATTGTCACGAGCACTGTTGGTGGGCTAGATGATCTGGAGTTAAGTCTAAGTAAGTTCAAAGATTCTTTGACTTCATCTCTTGTAGCTCAGGCTATTGATTCTAGTAAGCATGAAGCACACACTAGAAAATTGCTCAGGTTCTTCTTATGGTCTAGTAAGAATTTGAGTCATAGTTTGGAAGACAAGGATTATAATTATGCTCTTCGAGTTTTTGCTGAAAAGAAAGACTACACGGCAATGGATATTTTGATGGGCGATCTCAAGAAGGAGGGCCGAGTCATGGATGCAGAGACTTTTGGTCTTGTAGCTGATAATTTGGTTAAACTAGGAAAAGAAGATGAGGCATTGGGTATTTTCAAGAATTTAGACAAGTATAAATGTCCTATTGATGAATTTACAGTTACTGCTATCATTAATGCCCTTTGCTCTAAAGGGCATGCTAAGAGGGCTGAAGGGGTGGTTTTGCATCACAGAGACAAGATTATGGGCACAAAACCTTGCATATATAGAAGTCTTCTTTATGGGTGGTCTGTGCAGAGAAATGTGAAGGAAGCTAGGAGAATTATTAAAGAGATGAAATCAGATGGGGTTATCCCAGATTTGCTATGCTACAACACATTCCTCAGGTGCCTTTGTGAACGGAATCTTAGACATAATCCTTCAGGACTTGTGCCTGAAGCTTTAAATGTCATGATGGAGATGAGGTCTTATAAGGTTTTCCCAACCTCTATCAGTTACAACATACTGCTTTCTTGTCTAGGGAAGACCAGAAGAGTTAAGGAATCTTGTCATATACTTGAAACAATGAAAAATTCTGGTTGCGATCCTGATTGGGTCAGCTATTATCTTGTGGCCAAGGTGTTGTTTCTGAGTGGCAGGTTTGGTAAGGGGAAAGAGATGGTGGATCAAGTGATTGGAAAAGGTTTGGTACCTAACCATAAGTTTTACTACAGTTTGATTGGTATTCTTTGTGGGGTTGAGAGGGTAAATCACGCTCTTGAACTGTTTGAGAAAATGAAGAGAAGCGTGATGGGAGGTTATGGACCAGTTTATGATATTCTCATTCCAAAGCTTTGCAGAGGAGGGGATTTTGAAAAGGGAAGAGAGCTTTGGAATGAAGCCACAGGTATGAGCATCACTCTTCAGTGCTCACAGGATGTTTTGGATCCTTCAATAACAGAAGTTTACAAACCCAGAAAACCAGAGAAAATCAGCCTTGTGGACAGCTCAATAGTCAAGTCTCCGCAGAAAGTTAACAAATTTGTAGGAAAAATGAAGATGAGAAAAAAATCTGCTGCAACGAAGAAGAAAAAGAAGTAAAAATATATCTACTGCATGTAAGTTATATAGTCCTTGTTCAAGCTCTCTTCTGCCATCTTTCTCTAGTGAACAATTTATTATTGCTGCTTGCTTATAATAGATTAGCGTCATATTAGTATTACTACAGGTTTGTGGTTATGAACTATATTCTCCTTGTGTCATTGGATTCAACATCTTGAACGAAAAATCTTTATGATCTCTCAGTTAAACTGCACCTTATTCTGTTAGTTCAAGTTCAAGTTCGTATTTTATTACATGTTACCATACCGATTTGTGTCATATGACTTTCCTTGGAGGAGCATTAGACAATTTACAATCAACCTGATCAGCTTGGCATTAGGCCATGTTTCTATTTTTCTCTATGATCATACTCTTGGTTTTTAAGGTTCATTTTTGGTAAAATTAAAATTCTCCTTTTTACTTTTTCAGGTGCATGTACTATTTCTGAAACTATCTCCAGGTAGGGCAGTGGCAGAGGGTGATGACACAGTATTGCAAAATGGAGTTTCAGAGAGAACGAGAGATCAAGATCTTGAAATCCCGCACATGGGCCATGGCACATGTAAGTTAAGCAGAGGAAAGGGTGTCGATATTGTGGGGCCCCTTTGGCTCTCACCCACGTTGCCAGTTGCCAGTTGCCAGTTGCCAGTTGCCACTCGTCAATTAACATTCCATCACAATGGAAGTGGAATCCACGCGCTTCCTATTCATCTACATGTTATGTGGTTCTTCCTAGAAGATGCTATCTACAGAATAACTAAGGGACGCGTTGACACTACCAAGTTGATGTTGTAAAGCAAATCCAACTGCGAGGTGCATGACAGACCATAGACAACCATGGGTCCATTGCCAGAACGCCCAAAGCTGGATTTTACGTAGATACATACGTGCGTTGTAATTCGTTTCCCCTTAGAATATTTTGTCTTAAAACATCCTTATTTATGTTCTTGATTTAGCATTTACGTCATTTTTTTTAATTTATTTATTCTCTAGTATGTCAAGACTTAAAATTAAAATGATCAAAACATATGTATTCTTGTCTTGCATTTAACTTTTTCACAATAGTCATGCCAAATGCCGTTGAAACTTGCTTGTCTCTTTTAACTTGTCGGATAGGAGAATTTGTTGACTTTTCTTTTTTTTGTCAAACGAAATCTTATTGATACATAAGACTACATTTTTAACATTCAAAGAATTTTGATGGATTATTCTAGGGGACGGATTAAGCCCAATCTATTTTTTAAGACACTTTTTTTTTTCCAAATTCCAAACGCAAAAAGAGATTCATGTTTTCTTCGAACATAAGTGGAAAGCCGACCAAGAGGAGATTAAAAAGGTAAAAAAAAAAAGAATTTAATTAAAATGATTTATGATGTAAATATTTTTTTACTGTTATCTAATAATAAATTATTATATATAGAAATTTGTTGATTTTTATAATAATTCGTTTAAAAAAATAATCTAAGAATATTTTCTAATTATTTGACTCAATCAACAAAAGACATGTCTCAAAATATTAATAAAAATATCCCTTGAAAGCGGGTGTAAAAGAAATTATATTATCATTTAATTATAAATATCATATATAATAAGATGATTAATTATTTATATTTTGTTTAAATTAAGAATAAAATAAAAAATATAAATAAAAGAAAAAAAAAGACTACAAATAAAAAAGATATAGAGTAAGAAAAATGTGTTGTTTTGATGAATGAAAATAAAAATGAAAGAAGTGGAGAATTTTAATTCTATTTATTTAAATGAATAAAAAAGAGAATGAAAATTAATTAATTAATCAAATAAAAATATATTTTTATATTAATAATATCTTTTTTACTCAATACTTCATGCACTTTCCATCCAAAATAAACTGAGAAGAAATATAATGCGGCAGGAATCATGGATTTTTACAACTTTCTAACTTCCCTCCAAATAAATAAGGGAAACACCGAATGTCTTTCTTAAATCTCACTCTCCCTAATTATTAGCAAGAAATACAATGTAAAAATATCGTATATAAGATACTTTTTTATTTATTAATAATATAAAAATCGACAAGTAGAGTAAAGTTAGGAAAGAAAACAAAGATAATATTTATAAAAAAATAGATTATACACTTATAATATAAAATAATTTTATACAATTATCTAATTATAAATTATTATGGATAATAAATTTATTAATTTTTATAATAATTATTTTAAAGTTATCCCAATACTTATATTAAAATAGTTTTACTTTTAGTACATTAAACTTGTATTTATATATTTTTGTACTTTTCATTTGTTGAGTTGTTTGAGATTAATTTTGATATAAATATATTATGAAGTTTTTTATATAGTTAATTCATTAAAAATTACTTATATATTACTTTTAAAATAATTTTAACATAATTTATAATTAAATAATAATATACCAATACATTTCTAATTAAAATTTATTTTTGATGTTTTTTTTCCTTGTAATATGACATCACTCATATTAAATAAAATATGAAGAGAAAAAGAAAAGAGTATTAACAGGAAGGAACAGCAATAATAATAATAATAATAATTATAAGTAATAAAGATCTGGCACAAGAAAAACACGTCTTTGTTGAAAGAATCCTCTCCCTTAAAAAATCGAATGGTTTTGTTTCTAAAGCTGGGTCGATCTGAGACACACAAGGTGTAGGCCACTTTATGCATATAGCTGCGTCATTTGATAGATTGATTGATTGGTTGTAGCTGAATTCCCCCAAATCTGAGGGAAATGGGGCAAGACAATCACCCAAAGCGCACCGCTGCGTCTTTGCCGACATCCAACGCCCGAGGTCGCGGCGGGGCGCTACCCCGGGGACGCCAGATCCAGAAGACCTTCAACAACATCAAGATCACCATCCTGTGCGGCTTCGTTACCATCCTCGTCCTCCGTGGTACCATCGGCGTCAACCTCGGCTCCTCCGACGCCGACGCCGTCAACCAGAATCTTATTGAGGAGACCAACCGCATCCTGGCCGAGATCCGATCCGACGCCGACCCCTCCGATCCCGACGACCAGCCCCCTTTCAACCCCAATGCCACCTTCTCCCTCGGCCCCAAGATCGATAACTGGGACCATGAACGCAAGGCCTGGCTCCTCCAAAACCCCGAATACCCTAATTTTGTCAGAGGTAAACCTCGCATCTTGCTCCTCACTGGCTCCCCTCCCAAACCCTGTGACAACCCCATTGGGGATCACTACTTGTTGAAGTCCATTAAGAACAAGATTGATTACTGTAGATTACACGGGATTGAAATTGTCTACAATTTAGCACATTTGGATGTCGAGCTTGCTGGCTATTGGGCCAAATTGCCCATGATTCGGAGGTTGATGTTGTCCCATCCTGAGGTCGAGTGGATTTGGTGGATGGATAGTGATGCTTTTTTTACTGATATGGTTTTTGAGCTTCCCTTGTCTAAGTATGATAACTACAATTTGGTTCTCCATGGTTACCCTGATTTGTTGTTTGAGCAGAAGTCTTGGATTGCTGTCAATACCGGCAGTTTTCTGTTTAGGAATTGTCAGTGGTCTTTGGATTTGCTTGATGCTTGGGCTCCCATGGGCCCCAAGGGGCCTGTTCGTGAGGAGGCCGGGAAGATCTTGACCGCCAATCTCAAGGGAAGGCCCGCTTTTGAGGCCGACGATCAGTCTGCGTTGATATATTTGCTTCTCTCCAAAAAGGACAAGTGGATGGAGAAGGTGTTTCTTGAGAATTCCTTCTATTTGCATGGTTACTGGGCTGGCTTGGTTGATCGGTATGAGGAGATGATTGAGAAGTATCACCCCGGGTTAGGTGATGAGAGGTGGCCCTTTGTCACGCATTTCGTCGGTTGTAAGCCTTGTGGAAGCTATGGGGATTATCCTGTGGAGAGATGCCTCAGTAGCATGGAGAGGGCCTTCAATTTCGCCGATAATCAGGTGCTCAAGCTCTATGGGTTCAGGCATCGCGGTCTTTTGAGCCCCAAGATTAAGAGAATCAGGAATGAGACTGTTACTCCTTTGGAGTTTGTAGACCAGTTTGATATTCGAAGACATTCTACGGATAGCACTGAAACGAAGAGCTAGTGGTGTTATAGAGAGTAATTAATTTTATTTGGTGACAGATCACATGTAACTTCTGCTTTTTCTGCTGTCTTGGTACTTCTTTCAGAATGCTAGGATAGAATTCTTTCGTAAGTTATCTTCTTTATCGGGTTTGAGCAATCAGCAAACAAATTTTATTTACTCATCTGCTGTATACTGAGCTTCCTCTTTGTATTTGGGCTTTTGTGACATGAAATGAATTCACGAACTTAATTATATACTTCTATGTTCTCTTCATATTGTTGTCATTTGTAACATTAGGTATCCACCAGTGTCTGTTTCTGTTATATTTGATCTGCAGATCTCAAATTTGTGTTCCAAATTCCAAGAGAAGGCAAAGGAAAGAAAGGTTTGATCTTCAACAAAGGAAGTGTGTGATAGTTTACGCCAATTAAGATTGGAAGTAAATATTTTTTATATATTCGGACAATGTTTTGGATTCATGTTTACCCTCGTTATAACAGTGAATCCAGAATGTTGGAAGTGTCCTTTGACATGTGTAACGACTAACGATAGGATAAATATCTATACCAGACACCAACATCTTTTAACTGAACACTGTTTTGTCTTGGAACTGAAAAGGTATTCGTAGTGACGGCACGATATTTGAATACCATGCCTCTCGAGGCTTTGCTTTGTTCCACGTTAATGTTAGCTTATTTCTTTGTCAGATGCCACAGCTTTTATTCCACGTATGCATTTCTGTGCACTCTACAAATTGTGGATGTAAATATAAATTGTAATTTCTTGAAAAGTTGTTTTCGCCTTCTAATTATTTTTTCCCTTATCATTTACGAGTACTTCAGAGCTTAAGAAAATATATATTTGCGGCAGGTTAATGATTATCATTTATGACTGATGAGGAGAGAATAAGAATATACTATTTAGTAACCTTGTGCTAGAAAAGTTTTAATATTAGGCTATTAGCAGATTCTTTAATACTATTTTTGTAATATCCTTGTTATCATTAGGTGAAATGATATGCTTACTCCACTAATAGAGTGGATTAATGAGATTTACATGAATTTTCACTTAACAATGAAGTGTATCAAAGGAGTGTGAAAGTACGCTTTCTGCGCTGACGGTGATGGTAACTCAGTCACTCTTGATTTAGTTGGAAGCTCTTAAGAGATTCCTCACATCACATGACTTGTTACCCTTCGTAGGTATCCCCATCATTATCATGTCTCTCAAATTATAATTGCGTAGTTGCAAAATGAGAAGATATTTGAATTATGTGCAAGGTGTCGCGTTCATTGGACCAACAAATAATAGCATAGTTAACGTTTGGTTAAAACTTAAGTGGCCACCATGGCACTTATCATTGTCATATTGTATCCGTAAGGTAGTAATTTCGTCATCATTTGTTTTCTGGGTCCAGCCTCATCATCATTGTTAACTTTGTTTTTTAAGAGGATGCGCCGTAAATCCTCCTAAATGTAATTAACAGTTGAATTTTGTAATGGATACTTCTATCCGAATACAAGTGTAGAAAAATAAAATGAAAATCCGTAATTCTGCGTGAAAATAAATAATCCTTTGAAAACATAAACAGTTTACTAATAATTAACAATGGGCGTGTTTACTAATAATCAATATTCACTCCTTAACAGTATCAAAAGGAAAAAAGAAAAAAGAAAAGTACTCCTTAACGCTGTAGAACGATACGTTCTTGGCTGTTATATGACATGCATCAAATAAAAGAATAGGATTTTCCAAAAGCTAACCAAATATGGTGGAGTCATTAACATCAAGGGCCTAAACAAATGCAACATGCACTAAACATCTGAGCACGTCGAACCTAGTTAGAGTGTTGTGCCATCTTTCCCTGCTGAACTAGTCATTCATGAATCATGAGGAGTGAAGGACAAGTTGTATTGCAGATTAATGATATAAACCCCATAATTGGCACTTCATTTGTCAGCCATTGGCTTGGATCATGTTTGAGATGCCAATCCTGAGAACATGTTGAATCACTCAGCCGTAGCAGGAACATGTGCGAAGAATGACAATTAGTTGTTTTGTCTATTTACAACCTAACTCTCACATGCAGAATACAAGCAAATTGCAAAATGCACATGTGTGAAGTGATATATCAAAATAGAAAGAAGAAAACAGTATATGCTGTCTAGGATGCAGCTGTTGATCACAGTTCCTTGGGAACGCGAGCTACCAACAACCATATTGACACCTTTAGGCAATCATTCCACCACTTTTGCAGCCAAAGCTTTGTGACGATCGATAAGTATTTCATTCATTTGTGCAATCTGGTGCAAGAGTTGGGCAATTTTCTGTAAATAAAAGTAGTTAGCAGTTAGAAACGAAGGGCATAGCAAAGGAGGAAAGTGAGGAAAGCGATAAAAAATGTATAGCTTCAAGAGAATGAAGTAATCATGCCTACATTCACATCCAATTAATATTTGAATGATGTAGGCATTAGACAAGAAAAAGGGATGCCTTCTTCACAAAAGCAAAAATAGTGTTTTTTCCCCCTAAATAAATTTCCTGGAATCCACTTGCAATGTTCTTGTTAGGGTAGAAAACAGTGACATAAATAATGCAATAGATTCACGACACACAAGACAACAGATGGGTGTTGTCTCTCCTTTGTTTTTAGGCTAAACCAAAACATCTTGTAATTAAGTAACAAATAGAGTAAAACAAGGAATAGTGATTTGAATAATGATTATAAGAAAGAGAGAGAAGAAATGAACAAACCCAGTCTTTGTCCTTGATGATATTGATGAGACGAAGCTCATTGGACGTGAGGGTTTTCTTCTTCCTGATGGTGGAGATGATGATCCAGAAGGAGATGAGGAGAGCGGCAGCGGGTAGGCCAAATGACCAAAATGGCCCTGTGTTCCTGAAAGAGGAAAGTTTGGATCGCAACATCTGGAGGGCGAAAGCAGTCCAGCCGCGAAGCTGAGAATGGAAGGGGGGAGGAGGTGACTGAGGGATGTGCTCGTCTGAATCTGAATCTGAATCTGAATCTGATGAGGAAATTTTAAGGTTTTCGTGCTCGATTGGGGGAAATATCAAATCGTCCTTGTTATGGTGGATTGACCAATCATTTGGATTTGGATTTGGATTTGGATCCACCATCCTTGACCGAGGAGGAGGAGGAGTACTGTGGTGGACAATTGGGTTTAGTTTCATCAGCCACACAACACATTATTTAATTTCCCTTCTTCAATTCCTAACTTGTCTACTCTACTGCCTTGCCTTCGCTTCTGTTAACCTTTTGCCCTCCCGGCTTTCCCCAACTTTCCTCTAAATTTGAATCACATCAACCAGTATCAATCACAATATTGTACATAAAACAATATTTTTAATATAATATCAATCATAATTTTTATTATTTTCCATATTGTTAAACCTTTTCATTTGCTGATTTTGATGGATTGTAATATAATTTTTTTAATAGATCAGGAATAATGATTTTATCTCCAAAAACGAATATTGTACTTTTCTTTTCAAGAAAAAAACTATTATTATTATTGTTATTATTAGCACAATAAATTCATACCATACAATTTTAAACCTTGCAATAACTTTCTCTTGTCCTATGTCATGTCTTCTAATCTCAATTCAATTTTAAACATATGTTGAAAACGATTGCAAGATTGAAAATTTGCGAATCAGAATTATTAGTCTTAAGAGATTTTTAAACTTTACACAATCAAATTGAAACAAATTTAGCGAAATGGTCATATGAATGGAGTAAAATCATTTTTCTTGTTGGTGAATTAGTGATAAATTTGATTTTATGTTATGCAGCTTGACAAAATTCAATGTCCTGAATGGAGTGATTTAAGTGAAAATTTTCAACAGCAGCTAATGAATGGAAGGTATTATAAGGGGGAAAATTATAACAAGGAAACCAAAATAAATTGCTGCTTTATTTCCCAAATGTAGAGACTGCACGTGCATTACCGCGTCTCCCCTCAATGGAGTCTCAGGATTCATTACATGCCGACCCCACTACGCTTCATCTGACCATCTGATTTTATGTATACACACAAGCAGTAAAAAGAACCAACGAGTTTCGTTCAGTTGGTAGGACCAACCTTAAATCTCAAAAGGATATAACTCAACTCACCTAATTTTTCATGTTAAAAAAAAAGAAGTGAACAATAAGCATATACTTTAACCAACACAGAACAACAAAACAGAGTAGAAGGAAACTGGCATATATTTATCGGTTGTGGGCAGCACCGATTTAAGCGTGACCAGTGGAGCACTCATGCTGCTAAGCTGTAGACTTGTGAGATCGAGCCTTCTTATTTCTGTTATCATTTACTGTTCATTTTCACAAAGATGTCGTATTAATTTATAAGGGTTAAAATTTCATTGTCTAATTTTTTTTAAAAAATGTTGACCTGTAAAAAAAAAATGGGAGAAATCTATTATACCCGGCCACAATAAATATTTCTTGATAAACCATATGCCATGGTTGTCCACCAGAAAAGTTGTATATAAAATGTTCTCGGAGAAACTTTTAAAGAACAAAATGTTTGTTTCATCAAAAGATTTTGAAACAGATAGATCAGTAAAAAAAAATGAAACGAACCCGTTTATGGTGATCGCGAGTTTTTAGTTTTTAAATATAATTTTAAATCAAATTAGAATATTTTTAATTAATATTTTATTTGTAATAATTATAAACAACTACTGATAGCTAATATATATTCTGATTCTTTAGTTGATAAAGTTGTAAAGTTATCTTTTTTTCATTGAGAATTTTTCATTCAATCATATCATCAACCTTGTCTGCATCGTAGTATATGTCTTATTAACATAAAATCTTAATTTATATTATAAAACAAACTTAAGTTAGAAGTGTGAAGTAGATATATAGCAAAAGCTCCTTTTCACTAGAGCAATAAGAACCCAATCATACATCTATTTTTGTTTGATCTACTAGTTTAGCTGATTTGTCCTTTGCCAATGCAACCGATGGATGCATTGGTCGATTTCGGTCAATTCTAAACCTAAACTGTGCAATCCGACCAAAACCGAGCACTATCATTTTTTGGACCGTTTTTTACCGTGAAAGTTCTTCGGTTTGAAGCGAATCTTGTAAACTTCGGTCATCTTAAAATAAAATAAAATAAAATACATGTGTAGCAGATTTAGAAAACTAAGCATGTACTTGGGCTGATCCTACGGCACTAGCCGAATTATGTTCTGTTATAACATATCATAATCTTGTTTCTAAACCGATTTCGGTTTGGTTGTTACGTGATTTGCACTTTGCTCATTGATAAAGTATTTTAGGACAAACGTCCTCAGTGACATTGTAGGGTCAAACGCATATCTCGCTCTGTTTCATCATTGGTTTTACTGATTCTAACAATACCCTCCAACATGCCTCTTCTTTCTCCAACTGCTGGCTGCTGCACCCTCTCCAAAACTGAAAACGAAAAACCCTTGTTCGTATTCATGTACCCCCCATCCTTTATGTCCACCCTTCTCCACCCTCATTGTTGAACCTCAAAAATGGAAGCAAATAACAAAGGAATAGTGAAGCCTCCTATTGTGTCATCCCTTTATTTCATTCTTCACCTTTTCTTTTTCAGCCTCATCAAATGTGACTCTTCTTTCACACCTCATGTTAACTATCTTATTAACTGTGGGTCCTCCCACCCCATTCAGCTCAGAGATGGTAGAACCTTTAAATCTGATCGTGAAACCACTTCCCTCCTATCCACACCTGAAGATGTGCAAATATCAGTTCAGTCAGATCTCTCTTCTTCTGTTCCTTCTTCATCACTACCTTTGTATCAAACTGCAAGAGTTTTTCAAGAGGAATCCACCTACTCCTTTTACATCTCCAAAACTGGTACACTTTGGGTTCGTCTCTACTTCTTCGCTCTCCCTCACCCTTCTTATAACCTAACAAGTGCTGTTTTCTCTGTCCAAACTAATCATTACGTCCTCTTGCATGAGTTCTACGTGAGGAACAATGACTCACCTGTTTTCAAGGAATACCTTGTTAACGTTTCTGAGAATAGATTCTCCCTCAAATTCAAGCCTAAGAAAAAGTCCTTTGCGTTTATCAACGCCATTGAGGTTGTCTCAGCTCCTGACTCTCTAATCTCGGATTCAGCAACTGCACTCTCCCCACTTGGAGAATTCAAAGGCTTTTTGAAATCAGCACTTGAAGTATCCTACAGAATAAACATTGGTGGCCCAACCATAACCCCTGAAAATGATACCTTGTCAAGAACATGGGAACCTGATGCGTCGTACAACATCTTCCCACAGGGTTCTAGGACTGCTTCTGTCTCCGACAAAAGCATCAAGTATCCTCGTACTAGGGTTACACCTTTGACTGCTCCAAAGTCAGTTTATGCAAGTGTTGTACACATGAAGGACTCTACAGTCATGCAACCAAAATTCAATCTCAGCTGGAGGGTGAACGTGGAAAGGAGCTACTCTTATTTGATAAGAATGCATTTCTGCGACATTGTGAGCTCAAGTCTCAACCAGTTATACTTCAATGTGTACATCAACGCGATTGAGGGTGTGGCAGCTTTGGATCTTTCGTCACAAACCAAGGCTCTAGCCACTGCATTTTATCAGGACTTTGTGCTAAGTGCATCTTCCATCACAAACGGTTCCATTTTGGTTCAAGTGGGACCAGCGAATCTCCAACAAGGCACGGGCGATGCAATTCTGAACGGAATTGAGGTGATGAAGATGAGCAACAGCGCAAACAGCTTGGATGGTTTCTTCAATGTTGATGGGAAATATAAAGGGCCAATTAGCTCAACAACCAAGGCAATGAGAATTGTTTCATTCGTTGGACTAGCATTAGTTGTGATATCAATGTTGTTGCTAGCAATGGTTTGTATAAAGTGGAAAAAGAGACCTCAAGGTTGGGAAAAGCATAACAGGTTCTCATCATGGCTTCTCCCTATCCCTTCAATTAAATCGTGTTCAAGCAAAAACAATTGTCTAATAAGCTCGACCACATTCAGCTTCCACAAGAGTAAGCATGGTCGCCCTGTCTCCCCAAAAGGGCCGGAAAAGTTCTTCCCCTTTATTAAATTGCAACAAGCCACTAATAACTTTGATGAGAAGAGAGTGATTGGCATTGGAGGCTTCGGGAAAGTGTATCTTGGAACGTTGGAAGATGGGACAAAGGTTGCCATAAAACGAGGAAGTGGCAGTTCAGAACAAGGCATCAACGAGTTCAGAACAGAACTAGAAATGCTCTCCAAGCTACGCCATCGCCACTTAGTCTCGCTTATGGGTTTCTGCGATGAAAATTCAGAGATGGTTCTTGTGTATGAGTACATGGCTAATGGCCCCTTTCGTTCCCACCTTTATGGCTATAATCTCCCTCCTTTATCATGGCAAAAGAGGCTTGAAATATGCATTGGCGCTGCTCGTGGCCTGCACTATCTCCACACTGGTGCAGCTCAAAGCATCACACATCGTGATGTCAAGACAACAAACATCCTCTTGGATGACAAGTATGTCGCCAAGGTTTCTGACTTTGGCTTGTCAAAAGCTGTCCCTGAGAAAGCCCAAGTTAGCACAGCTGTGAAGGGTAGTTTGGGGTACCTTGATCCTGAGTATTATAGGAGCCAACAACTAACTCAGAAATCTGATATATACTCTTTTGGGGTAGTCTTGTTTGAGGTACTGTGTGCTAGGCCAGTTATTTGCACAACACTGCCAAGAGAGGAGATTAGCTTGGCTGATTGGGTCATCAAACAACATAGAAGAGGAGTGCTCCATGAAGGAATTGATTCACGTATTGTTGACACTATCACTCCTCCATCTTTCGAGGTTTTTGTGCAAATTGCCGAGAAATGTTTAGCTGATTCTGGTGTTGATAGGCCTACTATGGGAGATGTCTTATGGCATTTGGAATATGCTTTGCGCCTACAACAAGCTGCCTTACAAATTAATAAAGCACCTCAAGAAACAACAACCGCAAGTACAGTTACAAATAAATATAATCATAATATAACTGATCACCCAAGTGATCCAGCAAGGGATGAACTTGACAGCATAGGTGTTAATTCTGGTTTGTTTTCTCAGATAATCAACTTTCAGGGAAGATAAAGTTAGATAGACAGAGCATCCATCTCGTCGATTAACTAACACATTGTTACTTTAGTTTAATTAATGATTTCAAGTTTAAACTATGAACATGAAATCGGAAGAAAAACTGTCTTTCATACCAGTTATTTCTAGCTCGAATAAGATTATTTTATGTAAATATTACATATAGTCTCTAAAAAAAATAGATAGAGAGGAATTTAAAAGAGGATCAACCTCTAGGCATGATCATGAATCAACCTCCAGGCATGATCATGCAACATGCAATCCCAAACTGGAGTGAGTAATAAAAGATCCTACCACGGTCCAATATTTACGGAACTGGTGTAAGTGAAAAAGTATTTCCCATTTGGGGTAAATTAACAACAAATTCAATATACTTTAAGAAATTCATATCTTTATAGTTAGTTTATTAAAATGTGTTTTTTTTTATTTTTTCGTAAGGTAAGAATTATAGCCACAGTATCAAAACTCGAATTTAAGATCTCATGCATATTATTTAAATTCTCTACCACTAAGTTAATTTTAGCGGTTCTTTTATATAAATCACAACGAAATTGATAATTTTATATTCAATTTATTTAAAAAAATGTTTGTTTTTAGACATGGAGATCGAGAACAGCAAGGTCTTTTTTTTTTACATTGAAGTGAACAATGACATTATCTACTTTTAAAAAAAATTTGAGAAATCAAAATCAGTTGTGACATTGTCTATTTCTTTTATATATTTTTAAAATATGTTCTTTTATATTTTGTTTTAGAATATGGTTGAAAAGAATATTGATCATAATTTTTCTACTTCAGGTTCTCGTTGATCATTTGTCGATATGATTGTGCAATGTACATGATAATATTTAAATAAAGAAGAGATTTTCAACCACAATAAAAAAATTTTAACCTGCACAAATCAGACGAATACTTTCTTATGGAACTTATTAAAAAACACTTAATATTTTTATTTTTATTAGTATTATTTTAACCATCTTCTAAAAAATACACAGTGAATGAAGTATATTTTATATACAGTGACATTGTCTACTTTTATATATATATATAATATAAAAGTATGTCATTCGAAAGAAAAAAAAGCAAGGTAGAAAAAGCCATTAAAAAAGTTTATCTTAATAAATTAAAGTTAGTATTGTTCATTTTCTTGTATTTTATATAAAATAAATAAATTTTAGTAACTTGACTATAGAGATGTGAATTTAAAGTAGAAATTTTATTTTATTATAAAGATTTATAAATTAATTCTTTTCTTTTTCTGGCTAAAAGCTAATTCAAATACACACGAATATTTAAGTTGTGTTTTGGTCCATCACGTCAATATATATTCGATGATCCCTAAGGCGTAGGAGAGTGTAGTATGGTGATGGTCCAATACAAGGCCATTGGTTGAGCCCATCTAGAGAAGGCCTTTAAATGAAGGGATTCCTATTTGCAGCCCCCTTTTTACTCTTCGTATCTTAAACTTTTTTGAAATTTTATATATATCTAACTATTCTTATCCTCACATCCCTCCACTCTTTCTCCCACACATTTCCTTCTCTTCATTTTAATCCTCTCTCATCTTTTCATTATTTTCATTCACTTTTCTTTCACGTGAATTCTTGCATTTCTTTTTTTTTTCATTCTTTTTTTTATTTTGTTTTATCATTTATTTTTTTGTATGGTGATGATATGATTTAGTTTCTATTTCATTATATATTCATACACCATAAAAATTAATTTTCGTGAAAAATATATTTACAAAAGAAATTACAAAAAGATTAATGGGTGGTGCGAAGAGCAAAAGTGGGTGTGAAATAGCATCCCTTAAACGAATCCATTCCATGTCCTGCAAAGGTGCTACCTAGGAATGTGTGCACTTAAAAACCATTTGAAAAGATACTAAAAATGTTTTGATGGTTGCTGCAGCAGTTAAGTCTGAAGAGTTGTTGTAGGAGAGTGTAGCGTGGACAAAAAAAGAAAAGAAAAGAAGTACTATAAATATCTTTAATATTTTTTGTTGTTTTTATAACTTTTTGAGTATGAAACTATATATGATATGTAGTTTTACTTGAGTTAAGTAAGATTATTGGAGACTGTTATTTTTTTATGTATAATATTAGTTTTTTTTAGTTAATAACAATTTAAAAATGATCATATAGTCTAGTTCAAACAATGTAAATTTTATCTTAATGTAATAAAATAGGAATACTTACTTTTAAAAACTTCAATTATTTTTTACACTAAAATTTTCCATTCTTCTCCCAAATATCACATTTTCACTTTTATATGTTAAATAAATTAGAGTATATAATCTTGAGAGTTAATCTTTTAATGTACTTAAGGAAATACAGACACGTCTTCAATTTAATTTTAAAACTATCATTTTAAGTTAAAAATTAATTTTTAAACTTATTATACATATCTTTTTTAACAATATTTTTTGTTCTATTTTTTTTTATAAACTATCTTAATTCATTATGCAAAATGTTTTAAATGGTTTTTATTTTGTATTTTTTAACTTTCCCTAAAATTTATAATATACTTGCAATATACAGGACTAGTTAGTAGTCTGTATAACTGTTAAAAAATATAAAATGTTCTCTACGACTATATTATAAAAAGGAAAAATAAATAAATTTAAGAACGACCATCTTATAATATTTGTAACTATATAAAATTTTAACACAGATTTAGATTATTATGCATATCAAGTTTTAGATATAAAATTTAATCGTTAAAATTTATTATATTTTAAGATTAGCAGATATGAATTGTTATCTGTCTGTTTAACGAAGTTATGGTTGAAAAATAAAATAAAATATACGAAAATATTGTAATTAATTGAAGTAATTTATTAAATACTTTAAATTTAAATATGTTTTAAGTTTGTGTAAACATGGTCATATTTGATTTTAGCTATTGCAAAATGTTTTTTTTTTATTTTTAACATTTACTTAATATTTTTTTAGTCTTTATAATTAATTATAATTAGTTTAGTACAACATGACAAACAAAATAAATATTATTAATTAATATAATTAAAATAATAAAAAATATTTTAAATTAAGATAATTAGATTATATTTAGATACGTTAATTAAATAATATATTAATTATTTTTCAATATATTATGGAGAATAATTTTATTATTTTTAATATTATTTTTAATTTACAAATTTACTTTTAATAATTATATTTTTACAAAATTATTATTACTTCTAATGTTGTTTTTATTTTTCAATTATCTAATTACTTTTAATATTATATTTTTAAAAAATATAATTTAATCACGTGCTTATAATTTAATTTTAATATATTACTTTTAATGTTATTTTATATTTCAATTCATTAATTTTCTTTTATTGTAATATGATTTATTTTTATAATATTTTGTCTCAAAAACAAATATCAATTGAAATATAATATATTAAAAATAAATTATACTGCAATCAATCAAAATTAATAAATTGAAATATAAAATAATATATTAAAAAATTAAATTATAAACATCTAAGTAAATTAATTAATTAAAAAAATATTAAAAATAATAACAATTTAAAAAAAATATAAGTTCAAAGTGAATTAATAAATTAAAAATTAAGAATAATATTAAAAACAATCAAATCATTCTTCATAATATATTAAAATTTAAGTTATGAAAATAAATTATATATAATTAATTACCTTATTTATATAAAATCTTAAATACATGACTTAATTGAATTATGTATTTTTTATGATCTTAATTAAAATAAATTCATTACATCAATTATTATAATTAATATTATTTATTATAATAATCATATCAATACTGAAATAATTATAATTAATAGTAAATACTACAAAGGAAGTAAATGTCATAGTTTAAAAAAATTATAAAAAACTAAAATTATACATAGTTATATTTAGAGAAAGTTAAAATATATTTAAATTAATATTTTATTATTGACCCAATGTTTAAAGCACTCTATATTTTTTATTTAACGTAATAATAAGAATCCTAATTTTTATGGTAATGTAACTATTAAAAATAGTAAATATATATAACTTTTATGATTAATTAATTTGAAATTATTTCAACGTCATTAATAACTTCCTATTTGAGTTTTGAATGCGTCAGCTGCATTAAATAGTTAAAAAAAATACTAGTCATTCTCTCTTTATTTTCTTTCTACACTTCTCGAGGAATTACAATTTTTTTATATTGACATATATTTAAAATTTTTCTATTTTAAAATATATTTTATTAACTATTTGTGTTTAACAATAATAAAAATAATTTTTTTAATATATATATATGATTAAGATCTATTAACACTAAATCCTCAATATTTATATATATTTTAAGTATTAGATTATATATTAAAATAAAATAATAAATAAATTATCATAAAATTTTAGAAGTACATGAAATTTTATATATATAATCTAATTAATAAAAAATTAAATTTAATGATTATATTGGTTAAGCATGCATTCTATAAAAAATTATTAAAAATATAATTATTAAAAATATAATTGGATTCATTATATATATATATTCATCTGAAAAGTTTAATATTTAAAAATATATTATATTTAATATTATTAACTGTACAACAATATTAAATACTATATTTATTTGAATAAAAAGTACTATGTTTATTAAATATATTATGTAATTATCTGTTTATTAATATTATATTAATAAATATTTTTTATTTTTATATCTTGATATATATTTTACAGTATATTTTAAGAAATAATTGTAATAATAATAATGATAAAAATATTTTAATATATAGAGAGAGATTCATATAAAAGACCATACTTTAAATAAACATATGTTATATTTGATAAATATAATAAATATAATTCATTTGATAAATATATTATTTCATAAGTTAATTATAAGTATATTTAATTAATATTATAATTAATATACCATATGTAAACTTAGCTGCATAACAACATTAAATATTATATTTATTATATATAATATATTTATTAAACCTTTATTAAATGTAATAATTATTTATAAAAAGTAAAAAAAAAACAATAACTAATAATAATATGAATCTGAAATTAAAATTAAATTCTATGTTAATATTTATGCTAAAGTGAGCAATAACTTAACAGCAATATGTCAATGACCTGTGAATTAAAAATCTGGCAAGAATTGAATGTAACACTTTATGCTAGCAGTTGAGTTAATAAGCAATAAATGGTACATTCCAGTGCCGTTACGCAGTCGAATTGTTAATCACTTAATCTTACATCTTTTTTTATTTGAATTGTTTACCAAATATACGAATGCAGCTGAAATATATGTCAAAATGTCCCAAACACGTGGAAACAGATAACATTGATTGTTAGGGCATTCCACCACATTCATGCCCAAAAAACTGAGTACGTATCTTCCTTCAACAACACGAAATCTTGCTAGAATATACATTTCAAGCATTATTTTGAGTGATTAGTAGGTCTAAAATTGAAAAGATGAACATATAAAATTTGAAGCCAGGAACCAACGGAGGAATATAAATAAGCTTTTTATTCTTCTTATTCAATATATATAAGCGTAGATTACTGTGTTACATTTTAGAAACATTAAGTACGAAAAGCTTTACTGATAAAGTTAACTTCCACCTTTTTTGTGGTCGGTAGTTTTTAGACAAACATGATATTTAAAATAAAGTGATTAAATTAATTTTAACCATGAATAAAAGGAACCGACACTTTTGTTTTATGTATATATAGTCTTATTTCTATAATGCTAAGTCCGAAAATTTTTTCTTTTGTCTTTTAAGGTTTTCTTTTTCTTTTTCCTTTACAAAAGAAGAAAGGAACCGGAGGTCCCCAAGCCAAATGTCTATTATTTTATATTCAATCACCGAATTGCAATTAAATTTCAGTTGGAATGTCAACAAATACGTTGACATCTCATCAAGTAATACTTAATATTGTTTAATTAATGAGATAATATTCCCTTATTATAATAACAGAATCACTTAGATATTATTACCCATGGAACTGGAACCAAAATTTCAAGATCAAACTAGTTTAGCTCACCAACTAAATAATACTTGCTCTTGTTTTAACTATTCATATTGGGTCACTTTTGTCTTTGTTTTTTTTCACAAAAATGATAAATTAGGAAGACATTTCCAATAGTAATAAATGTTAATGACATGTTAAGTAAAGACTCACTCAAAAGATTATTACATATAATATGTATCAATTATTCAAGTAGTCTCTAGATATCAAGTTCCAATTTTTTTTTTTTCCAAAAAGTAGATTCTCAATCAAATAAAATTTTAGTGATGATAAAAAAAATGAAACCTATGTCTATAGAAAATATAAAATTAACTTTGAATTGTTAACCACGTGTATTGACCAACATTGAATTGTTCTCTGTTGGCTACGAATGACCTTAACTCAGATAAAGAACTGAAGCAACCCCTGCCCCCACATCCATGATATCCTAATTCCATAGCCTTTCGCTACACGGCTGCCACATCCAATTTGTGTGGCATTTTAATTTGACATGCATCATTAGTTGTGTGTGATATGCATGTGATTTGACGTTAAATTGATCGTCTGGATTTATTGATATATCATATTTCATATTGCTATGGGGTCCCTTTTTCTAATAATTGTTGATGGAAGTAGAATCATTTTTATTATTATCTGTGTTATTATTAGTTATATTGTTATCATTATTAATATTAGTATAGCTTATAAGCTACGTATTACTCACTTTCTTCTTTTTTGGGGGTTGTAACGTATTACTCACTTATTATACAATGTGAAAAAGTGCCAAAACTAGGGTGGTGGTCCTACCTTAAGCGGCATGCATCTCAAGTTACAGTTTTATAACAATCTAAATTGTATATTACGGCAACTTGGATTAAATTTTATGCTACTTCTTCACAAAGGTGTAGATTTTACTTTATATTTTCCACTTATGTCATAAATTGCTCTTAAAAATTTAAAATGACGCTTTAATTTCAAGGATAATGGGGGCCAACATTGAGTGCTTCATAATTCACTATGTCATCATTTCTATTATATTTCTAGGACTTGGAAAGGGGTTGTAGCCCGAATGATAATATACCAAATAATGTGCATTTTAAGCAATCTAGAAAGAGAAGAAGCTCCTCTCATCATCAAGACAAAAACAAAAGACCTGTCATACCAAATTCCACATTGGCTTATTGCTAAATGCTAATAAATTAAATCGTGACACCAAGGAAAAGGTGCTGTGTTTGTGCCCTCATAAACCAGCTAATCTGGTGGAATTCGTAGAACACAATGCTAAACCCACAATGTGTCCAAAGCCTCTGAAAAAAACAAAGTCCAAACGCTTCCACCTTATGGCAGTCATTAGTTTGTTCTTGTTGGCCTATCTATTCATTCCAAACACCAACCCTTAAACTCTCTAACCTACCATTTCCAAAAGAGAGAGCAAAGTCATTTAAGAAAACCTAGGACAGAAAAAGAAACACCAACACCTGGTTGCTCTTGTACACTTTTGATGAGTATTATAGTGGTGAGAACTAAGAAGCCACCCAATTCATCCTCTCTCCCTCTAGAGGCAAGCTTCCAAAAGATCAAATCCAATGGAAGTTTCATGCAAGATTCTCAGAAGATCAACTCACAGTTTTCTCCAAAACTACCACTACTTCACCTCAACAGCAGCTTTTCTTGTTTTTCCTTTCTCAGCTTCAATACTCCTCTCTCAAGCTTTAGTCCCTTCTCCTTCATCCCTCTTGCCTCAAATCTACAGCCGCCTAAGGACTCTTTTTGATGCTGCAGGCTTCCCTTCCTCTTCACAATTGTTCACCATTCTCAACCTGAAGGTTTCTCAAACAATCACTTCTTCAATCTTCACCCTTCCTTTCACCCTCACCTTTCTCCTCATTGCAAAAGCTTACATCATCCAGGCTCTCAATAACCACAAGCCAACTTTGCCACCTTCCTTCAACTCAATAGCATCCCTTTACAAGCCTCTCCTTCACACCTACATCTGCAACTGTTTCTTGATTCTCTCAGCCAATGCAACTGCTTTTGGCCTCATGTTTTTGGCCTTCAGCTTCATTGAAAGATTTGGCTACTCTTCCACCAGCAGCCTCATCCTCTTCATGTCAGTAGCTGGGGTAGTTCTCTTTTCTGTGATTCTTGCCAATGCTCTTGTCATATGCAACATGGCACTGGCTCTATCTGGCATGGAGAGGCATGGTGGATACTTGGCAATTCTGAAGGCTTGTGTTCTCTTAAGGGGAAGGACATCAATGGCTTTGTTCCTGGCACTTCCGGTCAATGTGGCCTTGGCTGCCATTGAGGCCTTGTTCCAATTCCGGGTTGTAAGGCCCTATCATATTGCTGGAATAGCAAGGCCTTGTGTGGCTTTGGAGGGGATTTTCATTGCTTACCTCTACTCAATCTTCATCATCCTTGACACAGTTGTGAGCTGCATCTTCTACAAAAGTCTTAAGACTGGATCATGGATCGGTCACGAGGACAAACATTTGTTCAGGGTTGAGTTTCCAGATGAGAACAAGTATAGTTACATGGGCACCAATGAACTACCGTAAGTAACATAAGGTGGCAAATTTTTAATTTGGTCAAGACTTTTCTTCATATTTCATAAAGGAGAAGGAGCTACCAGTTATTTTAAATGGGTACAGAAGGAATTTACAAAATTCATTCATGTTGCTCGAAGGAAATCGAGCAATTTTGAAGACATAAAGATTTTCAAGTGAGCGACCTCAGCTCAGCTATGTGAAAAACCAAAGAAGCTAGAGATTAGTGCACAATTTGATACTATAAAGGCAATTCTGTTATATTCTTAGACTTGGTCTTTTCTTTTTATCTCTTCTACTTTTTAAATTGGCAAATGACAATATTTTACAGTGTGGATAATACAAATGCTTCCCTTTAATTGCCTTCTCTGTGTGAAATTGTCACCGTGGTTTTCTAGTGTTTTTCATCAATAATGATTTCGCGGACCCTCTGTGCATTAGTACAAGCCTCTTAGTCTTAACACGTGAAGATGAGAGTTAGGATGGCAAAGTAAATTCCTCCCCCACCACCAATACCATCCCTTCCTTAAACATGATTCAGCAATTGTACTTTGACAAACTAGCATTGGGAGAGCCTTTTCTATAATTCAATCAAACAATTCTGAAAGATAGCCTCAAATGAAATCACACAAATGGTGTTACAGTTGGAACTGCCGAGGTACACCTCTTGACAGCACCATTAACAGCTCTACTATCTCTGAATTTTTACTGTTTTGATACTCCTAAAATGTACGTGTGCACATATAAATCCAATGTGGTATATTTCATGAGCTCCTGGGAGAACAGAATTTGACAACAACATTTTACATTTCACTAATACGTATTGTATTTTACATGAAAAATGAAACTACCGTATCTAATTGCCCTGCTAGCTCTTCTCTTATGTTGCAGATACAATCATACTTACTAGAATCTTACAATTCACAATTTGAATCACATAATTTTATACTCTTCATCTTCAAATAGTCCATGATTCCTACTATGTGACGAATAGTATATAAATTTGAATCTTAATATATATATATATATATATATATATATATATATATGAATAAATAAGACAATTTCATATAGTCAGAATAACACCATTCTGCGATTCATTGTTTATATATATATATATATTACTTTACTTTTACCATTTCTAATTAAAGAAATTGAAATGTTTGATAATTATAAATGATTAAATAAAAAAAATTGAAAGCATTACTAGACGCACATTATTATTCAAATGTTCTAAAATAAAGATTTCATACTATTACATTATATTTGATTATTTCATTACTCTATTTTTATCATTTAAAATAGAGTTAAATTGACATACCTTGGTAATATAAACTCTTAATTCGAATTTTAAAATAAATATTAGATGTTAGTATAACAAATTCTTACGTTGCCAGTACATTATTTTTTCTTTAAAATAAAGGTTTTGACATACTCAGTAATGACTTATGATTTTGGTTTGCAAGACTTAAAATTCTATTTTAAAATAATTACAATGATTATATATCATCTATGGAAGCTATTTTCATTGTCTCAATCTAACGATTCAATATGATTTATAATTCACAATTCAAAAATTAGCTCGTGATTCACAATTAAAAATAATATTGGTTACAATACAGTGACCTGATTTCTATTTTCTCTTAACCTGACTGACAGCTATACAACATTTTGTCGAGGGTACCTACCAAAATCTCTATTTCTATGTTACATGAGAAAGAATTGGATCCTAAAGGAGAGAGCTAGTGTTTTATACAAGGTGTCATGGTACTACGGTTGGACTTTGGTGCTTGACAAATCCAAAAGGCATCTGCTGTGGTGCCAGATAAAATATGCCAAATGAATGATGCAAGCCAATGCCAGTTCTACTGCCACAAAATTTCTTCTTGAACCAACATAAACCATCACTTTCATAGCATACACTGGACGCATGCATGCATTTCCAGAGAGAGCATTCTGACAAAAAAGATCAGTTGGCCACATAAATCCGATTCAACAGCATGCCATCAAAGAATCAACTCCTATCTCCTAAGCCTGTTGTATTGTATGTTCAAAACTCCACAGGAGGAAGGAATTCACTATTCCTCGCCAATATATCAACTTGGAAGGCTAATTGCCACGTCATCGTTGTCGTCTTCATCGTGTAAAGGGAGGCTTCTTAACTGGTCTGGTCTCAGAAGCATTCCCCTTACTCGGGTAGCTCTTTGGCAAGAGCATGATGTTGATGCAAAGGAGCAGAAAACCCAGTCGTCAACTATCTTTTGCACCCTTCTTTGTCGAGTTAACGCCCTTAGCCTTCTCCATTTCAGCCTCTTTCTCAGCTTTCTTCTTATCTAACTCTGCTTGTTTTATATTCTCTTCATGTGCTTTCCGAAACAACCTTATAAAATTTAGCAGAGTTGTTGTAACTGCAATTGTTAAACCGGCAAGAATAACAAGTTAGCTTCAGCATAATAGAAAAGTCCAGAATATATTGCTTGCCACTCTTTCCAAACATAACATATTGAGATTTGCCCTCTATTTATCTAATGCTTCCTCAACTCTTCTCTCTCTCATCCCAACCCTTCTGCCTACTTTCTTTCTTTTCCTGTAGTATGGATCCAAGGAGGACAGGCATTTCTATCAATTAAGCAACTCATTACCACACCTATCATTCTAAACAAGGATTTCAAATGGTTTTGTACAGACTCCATTAGAAATATTAAAAAATAAATACAAGCATGCTTCCTTAACCTTAGACAAGAAAACCACACTTCTACATCAGCAGCCTAACTTCTACAAAATACACACTTGTCCCAAACATATATGCAACAGGTCACCAAAGTGTGCTTTCAAAAGAAACATTAGTTAAATAAAGTTAATAAACTATAATATGATAAAATAAGGGTGTTTTTGGAAGAGCTTATCTGCATCTTATTTGGGCTTATCCTATGATGTAAGCATCAGTATTCATACTGTTTTTAGCTTATATGAATAAGATCTCGAGAATAACTTATGAAAACCACTTACAACCTTTATGAAAAAAATTTAACCTATTTTCTCTTCGATTACAGAAACAATTTATCCATTAAGTGCTTACATGATAAACATGTCAATGAAATTAGACAGTTTTTACCCACACTTTCTCTGAGTTTAACATGGTATCAATCTCAGTTGCAATCCAGACCTAGCACCCACTTGTTTCTTGTTTTTTCTTCCTTGACACCAATCCTAGTTCTGTTTTTTTCACTTAGCATCACGTCAACAGATTGACGCAAATCCGGTATACCATGAAAGAACAAAGCATAGAGGTTGATTGTCATTCAATTGGAGAAGCCTATGATCACAAAGTTATCACTCTACCTCATGTCTCCACATCATTTCAGCTAGCCTTGACTCTTTAGCAACATACTTTCCTAGTCAGCAAATTGATGCTAGTGTAGACTCACCAATATCAATTTGAGGGTGGATGTCAATAAAATTAGACAGTTTTTATCCACACTTATTCCGAGTTTAACAAAACACTTATTCAATAAACACTTAATTAAGTTGTTTACCCAAACGTATCCCAAGTCACTAATGAAAAAGACCAATGTCTGCATATCATACCGAGTACCAACTACCAACAATATAAATGTGTAAATCAACTTACCTTGCTCAAATGGGCAACGGGCAGGATCCTCACCAAAATATAGTGCAAGTGCATCAGCATTTCTACCCTGTCCATAGACAAATTATACAATCTTTATATCTCTTCATATCGGTGTATAATGTACAAGGGAGATAGTTAAGCACGTTACCACTACAGAATATAGGTTTGTTAGAGATGCCGACTCTGACTCGGATACAGATATAAATTCTTTCAAATTCTGAAAAGAACATTAAAAAAGAGTCAAATGTACTGAAAATGTAAACCAGATAATAAGCCATACAAAGTAGAATTATATTCATCCATGTAATATGAAGGAAAACTGTCACTGATAAAAAGAAAATTTAACCTCTAAATTTTAGTTTGACACAATGTTTATGAAAGACTAAAAAAACTTGTGGAGATTTATATTTTGTTCATCACCACCATCGATCAATAACAAGGGGCTAATAGAATTTAGGTGAATCTGATAAGTAACAATGTTGACATGTGAAAAGTTTAAAAATATAATTCATCATGTCTTTAGGAAAGTTCAAGTAAACAGCTGTCTAAGTCAGTGCACTCAAAATAAAGAGCATGTTGTCTAAATCAACTTTATATAACCTTCAAAAAACATTAAAGTCAAGATACAACGAGCATGCAAAAAATCCAGAATACACCAAGGCTTCCCATTTCTCTCCATATCAGATATTGTAACTAGTTTTAAATAGCCATGGGCAGAACACCAACCAGAGGCAAAGAACACAACCATATCAGTATGAGTTTAGGGAATGAGACACCCTTAAACATATGATCATAAAGTTGTAACTGAATAACCAAATAATTCATAAGCACCTAACAACTGCACCCGAAAACTTGGAAGAAAATAAAACTTTGGCACCAAAACAAGACAGATATCATTTCCTTTTCAAATGCAAGTTTGGGATTTTGAAATTCTTCTGGGATTCTGAAATTCAATTCTAACCACAGGTGGTAACCTTAAAATATTCTCCTCCAGTACCCCCTTGTAATAATTTCGCCATTTATAATTTGCAATAACTATTGCCCAAATTATTGACATAATCCCTTTTATTGGATTTAAACTGCAAGCTAAAGAAAAAGTATATATACTCAAGCTCAATTCAATAAATAACCCTCGAATGCTAGGGATTTGACTCTTCTAAAGTGAGGGGAGTGCACTTAGAAGATAAAGGGCAATAATAATCATCTATTAGAAAATCAATGGTTGAGATTGTAATTAACTTAATATTTTATTACATATGTATTTGATTTTATCACAAATTTCAACTATCGATTTTCTAACCAACAATTGTGAGTGCACTTTATTCTCCAAAATTGCACCTCCTCACTTTAGAGGAGCCCAATCCAGCAGTCTAGTACCCTCAATATTTAAGACCAAAGTCAGTTCCCATCTTTAGCCATTTCCATGACAAATTAAAGAAGAAAATAAACATTGTGAGCTTCTAAAACTGTCCTTTAAATCCACCCACAGTAAATTCCCTAACAAATTCTATCATGAGGTATTTTACTTCTCTAAAACAAGTAGCCAATAAGTACATTGAGGGGACCTCAGAACAATAATATCACCTCTTACATAAAGGGGAGGGACATTCTAAACTGCCAACACAAAAATTGTATTGGGTAATTTTAGATTAAATGTAAATTTATATCTCATGCTACAGATCGAAGGTTGAGATAAGAAATCTAACAAAAAATTGTTGCATACAATGACATAAATAAGTTTGAGAAAAAATCTATAAGAGTCTGCAAATCTGCATATCAACATGAATACCCATGCACAACCATAACCTTTAATAATTGATGATGATAGTTGTCATAACTACACAATCGACTATATTCATGAAGCAGGAAAAACCAGTACTCTGAATTCATTTTTAGAAATTGAACTTTCTTTGTCATTTTATTATTATTATTTTCCTGATATAATGAAGAATCAAGAGACTGACATAGAAATGCTTAACACCTTACAGAAAACTTCGGACACAGGTCCATCACTTTCAGATGCAGCATATTCTTGTTTAACCTTTTCTAATCCCTTGATGATTGCCTGCATCTCTTCTGCTAATGATTTCAATTGTATCTGAAAGAAGTGGTGAATCCAGTCAACACACATTGTAATATTATTAAGTACTGGTAGTTAAACAGTCCCATTCCAACAGCATTTTCTTTCAGCTAAAAATTTAAGTATCACTTTAACTTTTACCCTTAAGTACTAGAACTTGATTCAACATGTGTGCTCCTAGGAGAAATTTTCACTTGATTTTGTGATTATTGATAATTGCATCTTTCACTGTGGTTTCTAAATGTGTATACTTGGTGATTCAAAGGGAATATTTTGCAGATAAATCTTAAGTGAATTAATTCCAAACTTGATACCAAAAGGAATATTTGCCAACAAGCAAAAGTTAGAGAAATATTTGCAATTTGGTTTTTTTTTTTTTTTTTGTCAACTGCAGCTTGCCACCCTAAATTAAGTAAGTCCATTTGCACTTTCACTATAAATTACATAATATTAAGTAAGTCCCCACTTTATTTAACACAGATTTCTGTGAAGTTCCATGTGATTTTTTTTAGCAGGTAAAGGACTCAAAAGGACCTTATGACTATGCCAAAGAGATGGACTTTTGTCTCCAATGATGAGCTTCAATGAGGATTCAAAGAGGTAAACTGTTTTTTTTTTTAGTCACTTCCCTGCTCACCAGCTTCTAAAACCAAGTCTCTTAAGAGTCTTGGTTATAAAAACAGAAAGAAATGTGCTCACTTTTACAAATAAGGGGGAAAAGTGAAATTGGACCAACAAATCAGGGCAGTAAAGTGCAGTTGACCTTTTCTTGGCTATAAAGAACCAAAAATAAATCATCACCTTAGTGGAACTTTCCAGGCTAACAAGGTCTAGATGAAAATGAAGGAGTTCAGGCGACTTATCAGCTAGGACCTAGAGCCAAATAGGGGAGGAAAAAAAAGGTTAGTGACCAAACAATATCTTCATTTGTTGCAATTGACACTTATACCTTGCAAAGATAATGCATCAGTGTCATTCTACTGTTAGAAGCACGAGTGTCAGTAAGCTTTAAAAGACTATCCAACTTGAATCCAACTGCAGATCCTGCAAAAATGAAAACATTTGATACTAATACTTATCCATAAACTGGACATTCTACACTATTTTTTTTTTTTTTGGTATACAATGGCGACAAAATTTGGACCTAGGACCTTGTGCAAACTACCAAACCCCTCACCCAGCACCACCACTAGGCTGACCCTCGTGGGTTACATTCTACACTGTAGATAAGGTCTAACAGAATCATATAAAAGTTTGACTGCTAACAAATAGGATCAGCCAGTGATTATCTAAATGTTAAAAATAGAGTTGGCACCATATGTGTCTACTACGCCCAGAAACAAATTATGAGACTGAAATTGCTACAACTATAGAAAACTTACCCCTTGCGGTTCCCTGATTCAATGTATTACCCAAATAAAGAATTTTCTTCATTATTTCCTTCAGTTTAACAGAATTCCGGACCTGTTACCAAGAAAAAAGTGCACTAGGTCAAAGAAATTCATACAATACAACATTCACCAGTTGGATATGTGAAGTACCTCTTCACAGGCAGCGTTCACAGTGTTCAGACTCTTCTTAAATTCTGTAACCTGCATAAAGAGCAAAGTATGATATCTGAAGGAAAAGACCAAATCCACTGAACATTCAGAAAAATATTACAGACAACACCAAACCTGAGTACCAAACTGAATCTTGAAAGAAAATACTCTTAATTTTGGCTCCACCCTTGGCACCTTCATCAGCTCCAAAAAAAACTGAAACATCACAAAATATATAAGAATATGACTACATACGTACATGCATATATTCATACATACATACATACATACATATATATACACACATACATACATATATATCTATATATATATAAAAGGAAATTAAATGGGAAAATTCCAAAAGAAAAAAAATCATTTGTAACTAAATATCTAAAGGGAAAGGTGGGGATTTATAAATGCAAAATCACTTTTTCTTCCACAAGCAACAAGGCATCATCAACCAACTGTAATTGCATTAAATACATGAATTTTGAATTTATATACATGGCCTTTCTGATCAACTAGATTCCTTACAAGAATTTGTTTTCTTTTTGGATAAAGAAAGAATTTATTAAGAGAAAGATACAAAGGCAAAAGGATAAACCCTCAACAACTAAAGAAATTGTTAAAGATCCCACATTGACTAGTGATATGGCTAAAATAATGTATGTAAGTGGAAGTAATCTTTACTTTACAAGATGATTTTGTGGAGCTCAGTTAAGCTCAAACCCAAATTGTAAGTGAAATCAAAACCAAGAATAAAAGGGAAAATAAATACAAACAAGAAACATGCAACATAGCATGCAAATCTGTGTAGATCTAACAAAGACACCCCCAAAAAAATAATTACCTTGAGCCAAACACCACAAAGAAGCTAGAAAAACAACTCAATCCCAAATGAACACAGAAGACAACTGCCAACCATTAAAGATTCTAGCATTTCATTCTAACCAAATACACCAAAGAACTAAAAATTGAGAACAACACCAAAGCCCTAGTGCCAAATCCTCTAAAACTAACCCACCGGAACTGATCCAGATCTTTGGGGAACCCAATCTTAACCCGAAAAGCAGAACACAAATTATTCCACAGAAAGGAAATTACTGACAACTGAGCAATGCAATAACAAATGAGAACCAATTTCAGAACATGATCTGCACATAACACAATAATCTGGAGACAGAGCAGTTAAGAGTCTTCAAATTTGAAGTAAATCATTGGTCTTAATCCTATTTAGTACAGCAGCAGTCCAAACAAAGGATTTGACCTTAGAGGGAGCAATTGATTTTCATGGACTTTTCCAAAAGGAAAGAAGCATTACTTGGAGAAAAAATGAAAATAGGATTTACCAAAAAAAAGAAAGTATCAGTAGACTAAATCCTCTTATCTGGATTGTAAGAGGGATTGATTGAATTAGAACAACACCAAAAGAGACTGTAATTCAGAGAAATCCCTATCATGCAAATTTCCAAAATTCTAGTAAACAATAGAATGAGATAAAGAATAAAACCGAGTTATTGGAGAATTATACAAAATGGGAAGTAAAAATCTAAGAAAGGCACAAGAAAGAGGGATGACATACAGTTGCCACCTATAGATCCTCCCAAAATTTAATACGAGAATCATGACACAAACCCAAGGAAACAAGAGATCTAAAAGCATTATAATCTTGAGATATAAATTTCTAGGGCCTAGCACGCAAAGCATTAAACACAGAATTGGCATCATCCACCTATTAGAGTACAAACAACACTTTGTTTGGTGTAAAAGAAACATAACCTTGAGATATAAATTTCCAGGGGCTAAATATGCAAAGCATTAACCATACAATCAGCATCCTACCCATTAGGGTGCACAAATTTTTAGGATAGCTTGATGCCATAAAAAAAAATCTACAAAGGAAAAGGCCAAAGCCATTTTGCAGTCAAAGCAATGTTTTTGGCAATCTTATTTCCAAGACCTAAACCTCCTTTTTAAGTTCTACAGCAAATTCCCCTACTAATAATGTGATAAATGATAAGGACTCAGACCACCCGGGCCCAGAGACCACTATTTGAAAAGTTTATTCTAGTAAAAATAGGACATAATTTTAATCTGTGATGTCAGAACTCAGTTTTAATAACTTCCATATAGAAAAGTTTATGGAGCAGTTATGTATTTTCGTTTTTATGGGTGTGGTAGTGTTAGGAGACAATTATTTGTGATGTTAGACAGTTTTCTGGACAGAGAGAGCCTCTGTAGGAGTTTCTGAACTCCAGGACAGTAAGAAATAGCTGTAATTTCTGTAATCTGGTATTATTTAAACCTATTTTCATCTACTACAATTGGTGTTCTATCAATCGATCTATGAAAAACCCATTAGCTCCACCACAAAGAAAATCCCTCATAATCTTCTCAATCCTCTGAGCAACTACCATTGAATGCAAAAAAGAAAGATAATACAATGGGATGCTACTGAATTCGAGATATACGACTCATAATCTTCTCAATCCTCTGAGCAACTACCATTGAATGCAAAAAAGAAAGATAATACAATGGGATGCTACTGAATTCGAGATATACGACCACTGAAGGAAAAGGAACCTCCAACTATTAACCACTTGAAAGTCTTTCTAATGACAGGCTCCCAAAAGAAATGGACCCAGAGAATATCACCAAAAGGAACACCAAGATAGGTAAGCGACCATCCAAGAATTTGACAACCCGATAAATAGGGAAAAAATGGTTAAAATCTAATCATGTAAATTAAACCACATTAAATCACTTTTAGAAAGGCTCGTCTTTAACCCCCAAAATAATTTCAAAACATTCAAGAATCGAAAGAGAATTAATAAAGAAAACAGCAACCAACTCCAAGATAAAAAAAACATCAGCAGCAAATCCCTTGCCAGCAATTTGACCTATCATTATAATCAAATGTTAGATTCAGTTCTAAAATTTAAACCTCATTTAATTGCTGTGCAGTGCTTCAATCTCTGGAACTAACTATTTATACCCAGATCTGCAGTTATTAAATTTCAATTGACATTATTCAATAGTTTTTCTTAAAGAGAAATTCACCTCTTTTTGGTAGCCGGCTACATCATTTTGTCATCATTCCTCCCACCTCCCTCTCAGATTTTGTTGCTGTAAAAGTGTTTACTTAATGTGTTGTGTATATTGTGTGTGTCATATGTCCACACATATGATGTTTTATTAATAATCAAATAAAGTTCCAATTAAGGATACAAATAATGATAGAAATCTCTAATTTCTAGCTATGAAATCTTTCCACATTTCCCTATTCAGATAGAATAAATGCATATCCTTAACACTCCCCCTTAAGCTAAAGCATATATGTCATGAATCAAGCTTGTTACAAATATAGTTGCCAGAGAAGGTGAGCACAGCGGAGGGGTCACCAGATATAGGGAAGCACGACAAAGGGATCACTGAAATCAGAGGAGCAAGAAGGGGTTGTTGGAGTTGAGAGGGCGCAGCAAACAGAGCATTGAAGTCATGAGAGCACGTCAGAGAGATGGCAGAGTCGTGGAAGCACAACGAAAAGGATGCCAGAGTCAAGAGAGTGCAACGAAGGGATCGTCAGAGTCATAAAAGCACGGCAAAAGGATCGCTAGAGTCAAAGGAGCATGGCAAAAGCATCGTCGGGGTTAGAAGAGTGCGGCAGAGGCATCGCTAGAGTTAAAGGAGCACAACAAAAGCATTGTCGGAGTTAGAAGAGTACAGAAGAGGAATCGTCGGAGTTAGGAGCACAACAAAGAGATCGACGGAGTTAGAAGAGCGTAGCAAAGGGGTGATCGGAATCAAAAGAGCACAGCGGAGGGGTCGCCAAAAGTCAGTGGAGCACGGCGAAGAGATCGTCAAAGTCACAAGAGCACAGGGACCCCTTGCCGAAGACAAGAAAAACCTTATGCTTTTGATACCATGTAAAAGTGTTCACTTGATGCATTGTGTATATTGTGTCTTATGTGCATACATATGATGTTTTATCTATAATCAAATAAAACTACAATTAATGATACAAATAATGATAGAATAAATGCATATCTCTAATAGTTGCAAACAATGATAGCCAAACAAATCAGCTAGTACTAGATAGTTTTATCATTATTATACATTTAATTTTCCTCTCAACTTAAAATTTGAGAATTTTATCCCATCACCAATATACTATACTATAGGAAATTTTACTTTTAGAACAACTCAACCATCCTTCATGTGAACATGATGACACCCAGGCATGAATCAGTTATGGATAAGCCGTAAAAGGCACGCATCTCATATAATTCTACTACCAACACGTTTCTGTTAATAACCATCATATATATGCTATGACTAAAATAAATCATTGCACACCTGTTCACACTTCCCCAAATTATCCTTGTCACCAGTGTATGCCTAAACAACCATAAACAAGAGGAATCAAACTAAGAAATTAAACAAATCAGAGTAAAAGGATATATCTTAGTGTAACTGAAGATGCCACAAATTAGAAACCTTAATTGTTAAAACAAGATAAGAAGTATGAATAAATTTGTTAAATTTCACCTTCAAAAGATCCATCTCCTCTTTGGTAGGACAAAACTTAATGAGATTTTCCACTTGATCAACATCCAATACAGATTCATCCATAGCCAGTACTGCAGCCTGAGAATATCATTTTCAAGTTTTAGAAAAGATAATACTTACCATTGATAGTTGCAGGTTGAGATTTCGGAAGATAGAAAAAGGTTATGACAGATATGGTGTCCGAAAGATTGTTTATCTACTATCAGCAGCCTTCGGTATTAATATTACAATCCACATATTTTAAGAACCAATCTCAATGAAACAAAAAATAATGATCACCATAATGCTTCTTGCAAAAGAACAGTTCTTTTCATTATAAAATACTTTTAACTTACTACTCTTGCATGATTATAAAAATGCCCACATCAAAGTATCAGCTTACCATCATCTCAGGAAGTGGCATCTTAACCTTAGTGAGCATAATTTCAGTATTATTAGCCCTCCTCAGATCAACCTACAATTAATAATACAAACACAGAAGTTATTGATCAGTTATTAACGAGGTATCAAATAAACATCAAGTCAATGAGTTTCTAACAAATATTGGCTTTAAGCACTAACAGGCAAAAACCGCACCAATATCACCTTACAATTCATTAAATTTACAGTATAAGAATTTTAATTTATGGAACATGAAGAGACAGTGAACTGAAAGGACAATAACAGAACAATATTTTTATTAATGTAATTAGTACAGTCAACAATACTTAATGCTTTATGTATCAACTATCAAGATGTGCTGGATATTTATTATTGACATAATAAAATAAAGAAAAGTACATTTGTTTCCTCCAGAAGTTAACAAGAAGTATCTGATCTTGCAAGTTAGGTTCAAAATGCCGATGACTTTGTTTAATGAACAAATCATGAAGTTTACAGATCAATGACATTAAATTCCAATTTAAATATAAATGCAATGATGAACTTTAGCAGCCTTTGTGAAGTATAACTACAAATCATGGTGAATTATATTACTACTAGATGGAATGACTAGATGAGAACTGTCAAATCATCTCTCGCATAAGGCTTATATAAAAAATCAACTTAAAAAATATTCATATAGAATAATACCAAGGTGACTTTTTCAGCTTTAGATCCAACAGACTTGCGCCGCGCTTTGTCACCAGAATCAGCAGGTTTTGGAACATTTGTAGAGAAAAGCTTTTCTATCTCTGAAACATCAAACTCTGGTGCACTAAGAGAGAATATAAAACCAGTCATTACAATATATAGGTATTAAACATAATTGAAATGATTCAGACAAACATGTGCAACAGTAGACAAGACAAATTACATTTGTGGTTCTCCGTGTCTTTGTAATTCTTCCCATAAACTCCCTTGTAGAGCCCTTGTAACCTTGCTCCAATGCAAAGGCTTTAAGGAGGATCGTCGGGGTGCCATTGCACCACCTCGTCCACGTCCCCTCCCTCTTGGATCAGCTCCAAGATTTGCACCTCTGGGAGGTGGTGGAGGTCCACCCCCAGGAAGTCCAGGAGGAGGAGGAGCACCAGGAGCACCAGGGGGAGGAGGAGGAGCGCCAGGAACACCAGGGGGAGGGGGAGGGGGAGGACCTCGACCACCACCAGGAGGAGGGGGAGGGGGAGGACCTCGACCACCACCAGGAGGAGGTGGAGGAGGTGGTCCTAGACCCCCAGGAGGTGGTGGTGGTGGTGGTGCTCCAAACATTGGAGGTGGTGGAGGTGGTGCTCCAAACATTGGAGGAGGAGGAGGAGGTGGTCCTCCAAACATTGGAGGAGGTGGTGGAGGTGGTCCTAGACCACCAGGAGGTGGTGGTGGAGGTGGTGCTCCATACATTGGAGGAGGTGGTGGAGGTGGTGCTCCCTGCATTGGAGGAGGTGGTGGTGGTGCTCCGTAAAATGGAGGAGGTGGGGGAGGTGGGGCTCCACTTGATGGAGGAAGAGGTGGTGGGGAGGGAGGTAGGACTCCAGACATTGGAGGAGGTGGAGGTGAGGCTCCACTTAATGGAGGAAGAGGTGGTGGTACAGGAGGTGGGGCTATAGACATCGTCGGAGGAGGAGATGGTGGTAGGGCTCCACTTGATGGAGGAAGAGGTGGTGGGGGGGGAGGTGGAGCTCTATGCAATGGAGGAGGTGATGATGGTGGAGCTTGACAAAAAGGAGGTGGAGGTGGAGGTGGAGGTGGTGGTGGTGGAGCTCTATTAAAAGGAGGGGGAGATGGTGGTAGTGAAGCTTTACCAAAAGGAGGGGGAGGTGGCGGTGGAGGTACAGGTGGTGTAGGTGAAATTATATGTGAATTAGCTAAGGATGGTAGAGGGGGGTGGGGAGGGGAAGGGGGAGGTGGAAACAAAGACGGAGTTGGAGGTGGGGGTGGGACTGGAGGTGGAGCTTTATGTGATGAAAATGGGGGTGGTGGGGGAGGAGGGGGTGGAGCCCTATGTATCGAAGTTGTAGGAAACGGGGGAGGAGGAGGAGGAGGAGGAATTGATGGAATTCCATGCTTTGGAAGAGGTGCTGCTAATGGTGTTAGAGGAGGAACGGATGAAACTTCATACCTTGGAGGAGGCATTGGAGGTGATGGTGGAGGAGAAGGCTGTGAAGGGGCCACTGCAGTACCCACTTTCAATGTGATTTCACTGCTTTCAAAAGCAAGAGGGGGTGTAGGAAGTGCTAAAGATACACTAGTCTCTCCAACTATTGATGAACCCCCAGATTTCCAAGGGGGTGGAGGTGGCGGCGGGGGTGGAGGGGAAGGAAGAGAAGTTGCAGGTTGTCTCGTAAATGATGTTAAAGTTGCCGGTAGCGGTGGTGCCATGATGGACACTTTTCCACCCAAACTAGATGGTGATACCAGTGGAGATGGAGAGTCTTGAGCTGATACATCATCCTTTAATGATAAGGATTCAAAAACATGTGAAGAGTTTCTACTGTGAGGTGGAGGTGGAGGTGGAGGTGGAGGTGGAGGTGGAGGTGGAGGGGGAGGGGGAGGGGGAGGGGGAGGTTGGGGGAGATTGTAGCACTTCCTCTGAGATCTGTTGTTGTGCTTGAGTATCTAACTGAAAAGATATCTCTTCAATTGATGACAATGGTGATGGTGGACATTTTGCATCTATTTCTGCTGCTATATAGCCAGAAGATTTTGAAGTGGCCACCTTGCGGCTTTTTAGGTCATTTGTCCTGTCAATAGAAACAATGGCTGCAGAGATAACAGGAGCAGATAAAGATCTTGTTTTGGCATCTTCCATTTTCTCCTTTGAGGATGAGATATTTGACAGTGCAGCTGGTGCACTATTATTCCTTGATGGTGGATAATAGACATGCATTGAATTTGTATAAGAACCCTTGTTAGAAGGAATCCACCTAGTTACTGCATTTGGCTTAGCTTGTTTTGCCTGAAAACCAAGGGTTTCTTGCTGTTTAATCTTTTGCTTTGCTGAAAATGTATCTCCAACTTGCTTCAAGTTAGATGGAACTTGTTTCTTGGCAGTAGATGGAAGTAGTTTACCAGATTTTTGTTCGGACAAATCAGGCATCTGCTGCCCAGACTTGGAGTCGAATTCCTTTTCTGTTGCCTCCTTATCTTCATCATATTCATTTTGCATAACTGCCAAATCTTCCAAATCTTGGTGCACATCCATGGTGACTTCCTTTGTTTCCAGAGGAGGTTTCATCATATCAGATATAACTGCAGTGGAAGTTGACTTAATTTCTCCATCATCCACAGCAATGTCCTTCACTGCATGAGGATCTGAATCCATCCCATCAAATTTATAGTGCACATCATCAATAGAGATGTCTTTCACTGCATTGATACCAGAATCTATCTTGCCAACCTGCTTGGGAATCCTGTCATCTGGTGTACAATCCTCAAAAGTATGAGGATCCAACTCTTCCCTCCAGACCTCTTTATGATTTTCATCATCCACTGCATTGCCATGAAAGGCACGAGAATCAAACTCTGTCTTAACTTCTTGTGCATCAATTACATTGCTGAAAATCTCTTCTACTTCATAGAATTCATCAGGTGAAGCACTTTCTGTCTCGGCACTTTCTGTCTCAGCACTCTCAGTCTCATTTGCATCTTCCTTCACCGTGACTGTGGTTAGATCAGGTATAACAGCATCAGCGTCCAAAAAAAGCACCTGATACAGATATGAGTATGCGTTCAACTCCTACTGCTCCAGAAAATGGCTTTTGCAGAAGAATAACAATAACTTACCTCTCCTTTGAAGTCCCTGGGAAATTGATCCTTTGCATCCCACAAAATATCAATTTCATCACGGTTCAGCGTCATAATATTTGACCGCACAAATGCAGTATGAAACATAACTTTAAACATCATCTCCTCGTGAACAAAATCTTCATTTAAATGTACACACTCAAGAACCACATCCCCTTGAACACGACAGTGGATGTCAATTTTCACAAGCATACACTCTGCCTGTGATTAAAATTTAATTAGAAGACACTCTATCTAATTAATTCACAATTTAGTATCAATAGTAGAAATTTATATGGCACCTGTAGGTAGTGGCGAACATGCTTTATGGATTTTGAAGTTGAAAAAATAAGCTTTGAACTTCTATTGGCAGGAATGGAAGGGTCCTGACCATAAACACGTACAACAGGCCTGCAACCTTTTCCATCGTCAAATAAAGGAAGGACTCTAAGAATCAGACAATCCAAATATAAGGGTGTTTCCGATGGTGGCCACTCAGAACCCAAATGTCTCCTGGAAATATACTGAAGATATCTGGTATGAGATGGCTGTGGATTCAATGGAGATAAAAGGTGTAGTAGTTCTCTTGGAGCTTGCTTGTAGACCATTTCAAGAGTCTTCTGCTCCCCGCTGTACTGTTTCCGGTATAACAGAAGACCTGCTAGCATAAATGCCAGCACGGGCCAACCTCCCCTTTCACAGTGCATCAAAAGCACATTCTGTTGCCCCTCCAAAGACAACCAGCTTTCACTTGATCGAAGGAAGTGATGGATCATCTCTAGAGGCAGAAGGGGACAACCCTCATATTGCCGAGGGTACTCCATAACTGTCATGTCATACTGAGAAAGTATGTCTGCGATGTGGCTGCGTCTCTCCCCTTCTCTGAAGTTGAATACCATGAAAGAAGCATCTGGAAAGTGATCCTGTAGCTGAGCCACAATCCCCCCCAAATAAACTCTGTATTCTTCTTCTTCCAAGACATCCGTGGAGAAGCAACAATCAAAAACTGCAAAAACAGGTAAGGAATAGTCAAATACTACCAATTTGGTAACGTGGGGAGGGAGAACTAGAGAAGTTATTCACAACTTCAAAACCCATGTTTTGATTTCAATAACAAGTTAGAAAAACCAAAGAGGAAACGAATTTCTAATACAGAAGCTTAAGAAGATTAAAAGCCTGGACAATTTAGAATTAACAGGGGAGACTATTCATGCTGCCAATATCCATCTTTGCAAAAACCTAAAAAAGCAACTGTTGCAATAATGCCTTAAAGGACAACAGTCAATAGTCTCAGTTTAAAAAATCTTCCAGAGCTCATCAACTAGCAATCTTAATTGACAAATGACCACCATGACTCAGATACTGCTTTATTTTTTCTTCTCGCAAGAAAGCAAGAAAGGAAACTAAAAAGTCCTAGTTAAAAAAAAAGGTCCACATTGTTCCAGCACATTACCATAGGCATTGTTTGGAAATGACATAAACTAATTAAAAGCTTACTAAATTAGCTTCCAAACATTAAAGGAGTCCTAAAAGCTAGAAAATCAGCTTCCCCTTAACTTGCAGAGAGTTGAAAAAAGTAACGGATGAAATGCTTCGGGTGCATTCAAGAGCTGAATTATGCAGAGAAAACAGAATAATTAATGAATTTAGGAAAAGTAAAAAAAAAGAGAGGAAAAGGGAAAGGAAGCAAACCATAAACTCTCTCGGAAATCTCCAGAAGCCGATCCGGCGGCTTCCGGTAGAAGAACCTTCTGAACAGCGCCATCTGATGGCGCTGTTTCTACCCCGATCGGATCCAAACCGGTAATTGGGTTGGTCCACCTCCAAGATCAAAACTTTTTGCCCCCAATAAATGAAGCCGCAGATCTTGCAAATACCCAATTCGATCAGAGCCCAATAGAACCCAGAAATGCTCAATTCAGAGGGAGAAGAGAGCAAAAGCAAAAGTGGGTGACGTGATCCAATGATAGTGAAAGAATTGAATTCCAGAAATAAAAAAATAAATGGGAAGGAGAAAGAGGGGTAGAGGGAAATTTTTGAAGTGGGAAGTAGAAGTACGTGTATGAAATGGAATGCAAAAAGGGTAAACCTTTATTATGTTTGGTTTTGCAAAGGGAGCTGAAATTGGGAGAAAATGTGGAAGGATGAAGAGAATGGGAATAAAGATAACTAATGGAGAAGGGGGAAAGGGAAGAAGGAAGCGCAGTGGACTGAAAAGGAGAATACTCTCTCTTTCTTAGTTTCTCTCTCTCTCTCTTTGTTTCTCTTTCTCTTTCTCTGCCTCTGCTGTGTTGTGTTGTGTTGTGTCTCTCTGCAACTGCATACAGACAACATATTTTTGCCCAAGCTGGGGTTCATGGCACCCTGTCTACGTGGTTCCCGACGTGGCACTTACATTCCACATCTTTAACTTACAAAATCTAACACTTTACTTCTTTAACCTATGTTTTTTTTACGTTCCACACTAAACTCTCATTTAATTACATATATCATAACTTTTAATTTTATTATAACAATTATCCCAAAAAATATTAACTGACATTATAAATCTTTATCATTAATATATGAAAATTAAACTCATTTTATAAAGCTTGAATTTAAAACATTCTCTAAAAATATTAAATATATAATATTTGAATTAAAAAAATTATTCCAATAAATTTTGATACGAATAGGAGGACACTCTAAACCGTCATTAATTATTATTATTATTATTATTATTATTATTATTATTATTATTATTATTATTATTATTATTATTATTATTATTATTATTATTATTATTATTAGATTTTATAAACGATTAACCATAATAAATTTATTTATTTTATAAAATTGTATAAACGCTTAATTATAATAAACATTTTTAAATTAAATATAGTGTAGTTTTTATTAATTTATATTGTAAAAAAATGTCATATAAGATTTTATAAACGCTTAATTATAATAAATATTTTAAAATTATATATAGTGTAATTTTATTAATTGATATTATAAAAAAATATCAGAAAATTAAACTCATATATATATATATATATATATATATATATATATATATATATATATATATATATATATATATATATATATATATATATATATATATAACTAAATAGAGTCGGAACAAAAATAAATGTGCATCCTCACTTTTAAAAATATCATGGAATGGGTATGGATAAGTTTATTTTTATGTTTATTTGTCATTTATTTGAATTCGATCTTAACTTAATTAATATTTAATAATATATGAAATAAGATGTAATCAATTATATTTGTTATATAATATATTAATTTTAATATTGTTTACAATTAATTCATGAAATTAAATAAGTATAAAATTATAATTAAAATATATTTTATAATGTAAATTTTAAAATAAAAATATAATTATAAATTTAATATCACATTATATAAAATATTAATTAATTCATGAATTATTACTTAGTTTAAAAAATATATACCTTTTAAATTAATACATGATACTAAATCAAGTTAAAACAACGTAAATATAACTCCAAATCGAATAAAGTTAGCGAGACAAAATCGATTATAAACATTATAATCACCTTCACACTAAAAAAAATATCGCTCAAAACAAATTCTAATCACCTCAATCAATTATTAGTTTTTTATATTTATATTAAAGCGTGTGGAAATTTTTAAAATTGACATAAAACATAATCAATATATAAATTATAAAGTACATATATGTAAATAATTTATGTAACAAATCAGGACTATTTTATTATATAACTATAAATTATTTTTTCAATATTGTTAAGTGCTATTTTTTTCACCTACTTTTTTCATTATTTTCAATTAAATTAATTATGCGTCAATTATTAGTTAATGAAGTGGTTGATTGATTAATGAGCTGTTAATCTATTTATCTATTTATTCCGAACTCCAGCCAGTACTTTGTTAAACAATTCCTACACTTTATTATTGAATCATTAACTTATTGTTAATCAAAGGCAAAAAAATGTAAAAAATTTAGGAATGTTTGATTTATATTTTAAAATTATTCGTAATCAATGTAACTGTTAGCCGAAAAAATATTTTACCAATAAATGGTGGAAAATACTAATTTACTAATATCGAGTATTTTCTGTTAAATGTTTATAACTAGGAAATAATAAATTTTATGAGTTATCAGAAATGAAATAAAATAAAATAAAATATACAAGCTTTTATTTAATATTATATAGTATTTTATTTCTTGACCAGTGCCTTCAAAATAATTACTGGCAATTTTTTACAAAAACTATATTACTTTATTTTTGTTCTAATTTATTTTGTTAAACTTGTGAAAAAATAACAAAATAAAATATATAATATTTTTACAATTACTACTAAAAATCCATATGACTTAGGTACTGTTTAAATAAATTTCTCCCTCAATACTTATAAACTAGGGAAATAAAAAAGTAAAATGAATTAGATATATATTTAACTTTTATAAAAAAATTATTTAACTTTTCTAAAAGTTAAAGTATACAAATTAATTTTAGTTTGTAAAATAAACTTAATTTATTATACTTTCTTTTTATTTTTATTTAAATAAAATTTTATCCAAACACAGCATTAAAAAATTTTCTATTTTAATTTTTAGTTAACATGTTTCTAGCAATGAAATGTTGCCCAACCTGAAAAAAGGCGGCATGAGAAATACAAGAACTATTTAGTCTAGTGTTTTTTTTTTTTTTAATTCGTATGTATTTAAAAATAAAAAAGACTAGACCAATCTAATATGCCACCATGTTAAAAATAAAATAAAATAACCCACATGTTATATAGGTTAGTCAAAACATCTTTTATAAAATTTTCATATTATTTTTATCTGAATTTATTTTTAGATAGTATTTTTTAGTAATAATAAAAATACCATATTGTTTTTTATTTGTCTATATTAATTTTAATTAGCATATTATTTTTTATAAGCAAAATAATTGTATTGATGAAAAATGCTTCTAACTCAAACACAAGTATGCTCAAAGAAAGATTTAAACAATTCCTAATTAATATATTGTTATTAGTAACTATAAAAATAATAATATATTTTATTTATATTTTTTATCCTTTAAAATATTATTTCTTGACTTTCTTTGTAAATATTTAAGAGAATATATAATTTTTTTATTTATTAAAATCAAATATAATACTAAAAATTTATGATGGTCACATATTTTACTAAACCAACTAAATTATATAATTTTATTTATTATACACTATTTTTTATTTTTAATTTATATTTCTCATCCTATCATATTATATATTACATTTTTTATATATACATTTTTTTTATCTCTTTCTGACTCAAAGCAGAAATGAAGAGAAACTATAAAATAACGTTGAGCCACCATATTTATATAAAAAAATATTAAAGTTTTTTAATTTGTAAAACGAGTGGGATGTACAGCAAAATTTCGTAATGTGTTAATCAGATGCTTACGGTGTTCAGTTTGTGTTTGGGCATCATTACTTCTACATACACATTCTAATGTCTGCCACACTAGATTAAGTGATTGAAATAATTTTTTTAAAAGATAAACTACCAAACTAATTTTTAAGGAAAAATAAAGAAGTGAAATTATAATATAGCCTTTTAATTAATTATATGCTTAAAACATATGAAACCATCTATAATCTTTTTTTTTTTGGTACTGACTTTGAACGGTGTAATTGCGAATAAAAAACAACAAATAACTCAAGACAAGTCAGCTAATCTCATATGAAATATAAAAGCATCATTTTACACACTAAAATTTATCTGAACAACTAATGAGAGTTTATTTAATGACAGAAGATAGTCCTCACAAAATAGTGAATTATAATTTAAAATTTTAATCAAAGATATATTCACGCATAATATTTGATGCTATCTCAAACATTATTATTTATAATAAAAAAAAATACATACAGAAATAAAATATATGTATTTGAAGAATTTCTCACTTATAGATGATAACTGAGAAATAAAAATAGAGAAAATATATGGTGCCGACAACATAAGCTAATAATGGAAATTTTGTTACACATATGATGAGTATAAAATGATTTTATATTATTCTCGCAGCTAAATGACGTGTAAGGCACAAAGGCTGCCAAAGTATTACGTCCTAGGCTTCCAATTTTAATAAGTCTCATCATTTTTGTAACTTTATTAATTATCTATATCAAATTTATGCAAAAAATTGTAATATAACTACTTATATTTATATTGGCGGGTGCATATATTTCATGTCTTTTTTTGTAAACCTATATTTATATAGCTTTCATGCACTCACTCTTCACAATAATTTATCTTCCCTATAAAATTATTTTTTAAATTTCATAATATCAAGTGTCTCGACAAATTAGCCATTAGCTCTCAATTGAAAGATATCTAGATTCACCTAAAAAAATATTCAAATTGCCTAATTATATTGTAGGGTTGAATTTGTTAAATGTCAATTACGTAAGATATTTTATTCTTCACAAATGCATATTATAAATATAATAAGTATTAAAAATATAAGTAATGTAATAATAATAATAATAATAATTGCAACACAAAGTAAAACTTAGAAAAATACGGTTTTGCTATTTATTATCCTAAAACTAATAGTTAAGAAATTAATAGAAAGACATTTGTTATTATAAATGAGAGTTAAAATACTTCACACTATTTGCATTTTTTTATACATACTTTGTTATTCCTTATACATCGTTCTTGGGATAATAATTGGTAAATTAAGTCAATATTTTTTCAATAATAACAAAATATTTATGTGAATTAGATCTTTGAGAACTCACTAAAATCAGGACAAATATTACTCACCATCCTTGTAAGTAGTAAATTTGTACAACAAAGAAAAAACGAGAGGAAAAAAAGAAATAAATTTATGATAAAATAGTTAATGTTGTGAAAAGAAATATAAAAAATAATGCTATAAAATATATTATATAAAATAATTTATATAAATAATAACTTACAATATTAATATAATTGTGCAAAATCAACATATGAACCTCGTAAAATTTAAAGTTAGCTATAAAAGAATGAATGAAAAAATGAGTGAGAGAAATTCAGAAAGACAAACAATAATGTTGATAAAAAGTAGGTGTGAATTTGTAAATAACATTTTTTTGGTATAATTAGCATTGTTGTACAATATATTATCTTATCTACATTATGCGTAACTAAAAAGTTGGCTGTACCATTCCATCAAGGGAAGTGATAACGGAATATGGGAAAAAGGTTTTAATTGTATTTTCAATTCAATTATTTTGAATTATACATAATATTTATTTTTTATTTGTAAAATTAATTAAGTTTTTATTTTTTAATTAATTAAATTAGGATTTCTATCGAGTTTTTTTGTTTAAAAATTCCAATTTCTTATTTTCTATTAATTTTTTTTTATAAATTCAATTGATTAAATTGTTTTCTATTTTAAACTCGCAAACATTGTACCATAAAATTATACTCAAGCGAGTGAGTGACAAATGGGGGTTAGCTAAAATATTCACATGAACTTTCAATTTTTTTGTTTTTTTTATTTTTGGTATTCATGGAATATGTGATATGTGCTGAAGTATCAACTGTAGAATGCAATGATTATTTACATGATCTTTCATTTTTGTATTTTTTATTTTTGGTACTGGAAATATGTACAAAATATCAACAGTAGAATGTATGTTAACATATTTGGGTGATTAAATGCTCACTATAACGCAGGTATTCATTTTTCAATATAATTTTTTCCACCTCCAAAAAGTCAGGACAATGAATATCACATGTAAATAAAAACTAAAACAATTATTTCATATTTTTTAGGGATGAAAATAATTTTTTTACAAATACCAAAATTAGAACTCACTAATTTACGTTTAAAAATATACGTTGAGTATGTAAATCTGACGTAATGAAAGTTATTTAAGAAACGATAAATGTTCAGTATTTTTAAAATGGTTATACATTTTTTAATAATTTTATAATTTCTAAAAAAATTAATCAATAATAAAAAAATATTAATAGAATTTTTCATTAAGTTTATAACATATTTATTTAAAATGAAAGAAAACAAAGTTATACGTAATAATATAAAAAATAAATTTATATTAATATATAATTACAAATTATCAATATAGGATAAATTTATTTATTTTTATAATAATTATTTTAAAAGTAATATTAATAATATTTAAATTAATTTACTGTAAAAAGTACAGAGTATAAATATTAAACTAAAAAACTAAAATAGTCTTATTCTATCAATTGTATACGGTTTTCTGATTTTGAATATTGGATGAATTGAAATCCCATTAAAGCACAAATAAATCACTATCTAGGTATCTAGTATTTGCAGGAGAGGGTAATGTGATGGTGTAGGAAAGGGAAAAGGAGAAATAAAACGGGGAGTGGTGTTTGTCGTTTAGGGTTGGCAATCCCGAAAAGTGTAGAATAGAAAGATTGGGGGCCAATCCAAAGATGCAGATCTTTTCCCTGCCATAGTGGATGAGACATGAAACACGCACGCCCATTCATCCTCAACAAACTTCAACTTTTCTCACCTCCCTTATCCCATCCCAATAATTCCCTTTTACAACAAACAAATCAAAATTCAGACCTACCATCATCCTTTTTACAACAAATTCCATTTTTTCATTTTCTTATACAACTTACCATTATTATTTTTAATTAAAAACTTAATTATACTTTTTAATTTGTATCATTTTTATTTTGTGAATTTTATATTTTATTTTTAATTTTTTGATAAATAAGAAAATATCAAAGTCTTACTTTTACTCCACTAAACTTCTCCATCGAATCCATCTCTTTAAAAATAAATAAATATATTTAACTACGATCTCTTTAACCTATTTATTAATTTGTCATCTAATATTAAATATAAGTATTAGCATCACTAATAAACTATCACGTTTGCATAAATATAATAGAATGTTATATTATTTTTAAAAAATATTAAATGTCTAACTAATTGATGAATTAAAATAGTGAGATATAAATTAAAAAAAATCGAGTTCGGAAAATAAAAGTATTAGCTAGGGAGATTAAAAGTGTTATTAAGAAACATGTCACAATATCACGTAAATTTAAAATGTATATATGATTTAATAAATAAATAAATAAATTATATTCCTGGAACTTGTTTAACAAAGAGGTTTTAGTTTTCTAAAATTAAAAACCCGTTTGATTAATAAAAGGTTAAAAAATACTTTTTGTAACATGAGCATGTTGCGATTGGCATTGCACTGCAGCAGAGTGTATTGTTTTCTTCAGTGGGGGAGATCAAGGAAATATGGATTAGAAAACATCTTTGATTTCTTTTATTCAGTTTTTTGCTTTTTTTAAAACACTCGTTTTAAAAATAAATTTTAAAATAAAAAAGTAGAAAGAAAATCAAACTAAACCCTTAATTATTCTGTCTTCTTTATTTTAAAATTAGAACGACAAAATGTTTGTAATAACTCATTCTTTCACGTTTAGATGAACAAATAGACAGAATTTTATGTGGTTGAATAAAAGTCTTGATTAATTTGAGGCTTTGATAATGTTAAAATCTCCTACTACATTTCACTTTTCTCATTTTACTCCTCCAATATATAATTATTTGTAGATTAAGTGATCAGGTGAGTTTTCACTTAAAAAATAATCTGCCCATTGTATTTGGATTTTTTTAAATAAAAATTATAATACCTCTTTTATCCTATCCCTTTTCTGATTTCTCCTCTTCGTTTAATTTGTATTTTTAAATTATATTTAAATGAAAAATACATATATAATACACAGAATATTTCTTAGTATATTGCATATCTATCAACTAAATAGTTGTCATATGGAGAACTGTTATTTCATTGTTCAGAAATATTATTATTATTATTATTATTATTATTATTATTATTATTATTATTATTATTATTATTATTATTATTATTATTATTATTATTATTATTATTATTATTATTATTGACCACGACTTAAATATGTTTTAAATTTTTGAATATATAATTTTATTTGTTTTTAATCTTTAAAAAAATTGTTAGTTTTAGATCTCTCACATATTTTAATTTTTTTAGTCTTTATCCTTAACTCTAGTTAGTTTAGTATTAACATGACAATAATACAAAAAATATTAATTAATATAATAAAAATATTAATTAAGCTAATTATATATAATTTAATTATAATTTGTGATATATTATGAATAATAATTTTTATTTTTTAATATTTTTTTTATTTTTTAATTCACTAATTTAATTTTAATATTATATTTAAAAAATACAAATTATTTATACTTATGTTATTTTTATATTCTAATTTTGCTATTTTTAAAAACAAAGTTATTACTCTTTATATATTAAAAAAAACTTAAATATGTTTAAGTTCATGAAAATATAACTTTATTTATATTTAGTTATTGTAATTAATTTTTGTTATTTTAGATCTAAACTTTTATTTTAGATCTAAACTTTTATTTTAGAGTTCATATTTAATCTTTATCATTAACACTAATTAATTTAAGATTGACATGACTAATAGAATAAAAAATTAATTAAGATATACAAGATAATAAAAAATATTTTAATTTAAAATAATTAAATTATTATTAAAAAATAATTTAATTAAGTAATATATTTATTATTTTATATAAAAAATAATCACATATAACTTATTTTTATAATCAATGTTTTATATAGTATGATTAGTTATTATTATTATTTTTCATATTGTTTTTACTTTTTAATTAATTAATTTATTTTAAATTTTTTACTTTTCTAAAAATACATAATTGAATTATGTGATTATATTTCAATTTTAACAGATTGTCTTTAATGTTATTTTTATATTTTAATTTATTAATTTAGATTTATTATAATATAATTTTTTTTTAATATATCTCAAGGCTCAAGCAATGATTTTGTTTTTAATGAGAAAAGTAAATTAAAATATAATATATTAAAAATAATTATATTATAATTCATTAAAATTAATGGATTAACATATAATGATATTATAAAACGAAATATAATAAAATTAAATTTTAAATGTCTAAATAAATAATAATTTAGAAAATAATATGAAAAGAAAATTAGTGAATTGCAAAATAACTATATTAAAAATAATAAAATTATTGTTCATGATATAAAAAATAAATTATATGTAATTATTTTTATTTATATAAAAAATAAATATCTTATATAATTAAATTATACCACTAAAAATAATTTAGTTATTTTAATTTAAAATATTTTTAATTATTTTAATTAATATTATTTATTATATTAATAATATCAGTACAAAATTAAATAAAATTAATCATAAGAAATAAAAAATATATATTAAAAATGTAAAGAATTTAAAATAAAAAAAAGTTATAAATAATAAAATCATGTTTGTAAAAAGTTAAATATATTTAAGTGTTATTGTTATTAGTTTACAGCGTGTCATTTACGCTTTTTTCAGATGGGATTTGGGACGGAACTAAACGGAGAGCAAGGTGTTGTCTTTTAGCCGTTGGATTTTGACACGACATCTGCATCATTGCCCGCACGCTTCACTCATCAGCACACGTGACTCAATGCTGGACCACCAAACATACTGACACGGCCCAAGTCAATTATGGCTCTCAATAACTTGCTTTCGTCGGTTTTTCTTTTTTAATCTATCAAAGGGAAGCAAAGTGATTAATCCTAGTCCAAATGGTAAGCTATTCAAACGATAATTATTCTCTTTTTAATATAGTTTTTTCATATTTAAGATTGAAATTCGAATCTTCAACATTTTAATTAAGGAACACAAACAAACTCACATTTTGAATAACTAATTTTGATTTTGGTTTCACATTACACACATCAATAAAATCAAGTTATGCTATTTACAACTTGTATTTTCTTAAAATTGGTATAATTATTTAAATGAATACATGTTATTAACATAAGAAATTAAGAAACATTTTTAATATTACAAAGTTTAAGCAGAGTATAATTCTGAGTTGTTGTTATTATATATGGTAAATTCAAATTCTTATTTTTATATTTATCTTTTCTTTCACATAATTGTGTTTCCCATTTTGTGATATGCATTATCATATTTAATTATTTAAGAATTACTTATTACAAAAAAATGTTTTTAAAACTTATTTTCATTAATATTGATTATAATAAAATATTATTTTATAAATAATTTCATAAATAAAATGTTTTAATATTTTAAAAATAAAATATTAAGTAATAATTATATATTTCAACCTACATTTTTGTTATTACTAAAATATTTTTTATTAATGAAACTTTTCTTATTTTAAATATCTTTAATGAAATTATTTATATTGTAGATATATTTATAACTATTCATTTAATGTGAATAATAATAATAATAATTATTGTTGTTATTATTATTATTATTCTATTTTTATAAGTACACAAGAAAATAAAAGAAAGATGGTTAAATTGTGATTCTTAATTTTTTTCACAAATCTTTTAAAATACAAGTTTCTTTAATAATACATTCAATCCTTGTCAATTACCAATAATTCCATCCAACACAGGCCGACTTAAACCCAATTTCATATTATTACAATTTATTATTTTTTCTCTAAGTCCCCAAACTTAACCTAATTATTGTTTATATTTGTCCCTTAATGAACAACCCCACGTATTATTTTTCTTTTGCCTTTCCCATCACTAACAAATCTATCAAGTAACCTTAAACTATCGTGCCAGTGTGTCCCCGTTTTTTATTTTTCAAACAAGACGTTAAATTTGATTTCCTTTAACAATTTTTATCTTAAAGGAACAATTTTACTATAATTTCATCTTTTTGAGATGAGTGTAACATGGTTAATTAACTTGACATGATAGTCTCGAACAAGGATTATAGAAATAATAAATATCCATATTTATAGATGCTCGCGAATAATATCTATAACAAATTGAATTGGGATAGCTTGATGGATACTTGCAGGTAAGTAAACCATCTTTTCTCTACTTGTTTAGAAATGGGGCAGGGTGGGTATCAAGGTAAACGACCTGCAAGTATCATATACTAATATGAAAATTCTTAAATACCTTTGTATTTGCAACCTTATAAATTTATGAGATTGAAATATTTTAGCTTACTAATTTTTATTTTGACTTATTAGTTTGAAGCACATTAACTTTTAAATTTAACTTCTAAAATTGAAATGTTTTTATTAGTGTGTCGATAGATTTTAAAAAAATTGTTAATTAGTAAAATTATTTCGTACTTTATTGTTTGTGTTGATTAATTGTTATCTTTTAAATAAATCGCTGATGAGAACAATTATTTTTGTATTTTTATAAATATTGACAAATACCTGCTAATATACGTGAATGTTGATAAAATTTGTGAACATGCACTTAATAAATATTCATGCAAATAGGTGGTAAGCCAAATTTTTATTTAACAAAAAAAAAAGAGTATTAGTATTTATGTTCGTTCTGTCCCATTATCATCTTTTATAATATAGAGAAATAGCGAGTAACTTAGGAAACAATTAACCAAATGGGAGTACCCTTTATTATTATCACAGATATAGTAAATTATTTATTTTATATTTATAACGAGTTAATTTTATATTGATTTTCCTTTTTTCATACAATCACGTGTTTCTCATTTTGTGATATAAATTTTTGGACATTTATATCATATTTAATTATTTTTAATAAAATATTATTTCAATTTTTTTTCAAAATACTAATTACAATAAAATATTTATTTTTTTGAAATATTTTTCATCAATTTAAATGTTTGAAAAATAAAAATTTAAGTAATAACTATATATTTCAATCTACATTTGAGTTATTAATAAATTATATTTGATTAATGATATTACTTATTATTTTAAATATCTTCAGTTTTTTTCTTTATATTTTACATGTATTTATAATTATTCATATAATGTGCAAAATAACTATATTATTATTATTATAGCAAAATCACAAGCGTTGTTATGTCTAACTGTCTGCATTTTTTATTTTTAGATATGATGTAAAATTTGATTTTTTTTTAAAATAGTTTTTATTTAAAGAGAAAAATTCACTGTAATCCAATCTTTCTTAGGTGAGAAGTTGGTGATTTGGAGAATGGTTAAAGAATAAAATAGTCTAACAAAGTATACTGTCATAGTATACTATTATTATTTGTTGGCCATATAAAATTTGTTGTAAGATATGCTTCGAAGGTAGTTTAATGCATGGTTGTTTTCACGGATTAAAAAACCTGTTCAGTTTAATATTAGGATAGAAGTAGATACAAATGATTTTTGAAAAGTAAAAAATAAAAAAATTATATGTTCCATAGAAGTGTGAGAATTAACTTTTTGACGATAAAGAAATGGAAACTTAGTGGATTGTACGGGGGGACATTATCCCCGTGAGACAAGGAGAGGACTCATCTTCGTACACACCATAGGAGAATCGCAATCTTCTACACTTGTAATTTAATCACACAGGATCTCAACATCTGAAACTTCTTTTGTCACTATAAAAAATTTGCAATCATTAGATCACAAAAACACCAGGACTGGAATTTTAATTTAATTTCACCTATAGAGAGAGGTCTCTAATGCTAAAGTTAATAATGAAACGTTGGATTGTAGGAGAAAGAAAGTAAGCAAACGCAAATGAACAATAATTACTCATTTGAATAAATTGCATTAAATTATGATAAATGTGAATTGACTGTGTAGTCAAATTTGAACTACGTAAGAAGATTTACGCCACTAATTGCATGATTGCATCTCTCAAAGGAAAAAGGAGGCAGCAATCACTGCGTGATATTGTGTGGTTCCAAACATGACATGTCAATTGGAAAGGACACACAACACCACTATCTCACTGCCACTCACCTTGCCATCGCTTTTTTCCCATTCTAAATTGCTTTATGTTTTAAGATTTTTTGTAGATTAATTTTATTCAAACATTTTTTTATAAATACATTAGTAAACATTTTACGATAATAATACTTTTTAGAGAACAGTATTAATTTTTTATTATTTAACAGAAGCAAAATTACACCTTTTCTTTTTATACAACTTCGCCTATCTAAATCATAATATTCAAATGAAGATAAATTTTTTTAATATTTCAGTCTGTCACTAATATTTTTAATATCTTTTCAAAAGTTTATTAACGTTCGTTGTTCTAACAAATTTTTTTCCTTACAGAAGAGTGAAAATTATGTAATACACGTAGATTTATAGTTAATTTCTCAGTTTCGTTTTTAATATTTAATTGTTTATTTTTAATGTTGTGGAATTTTAAAAGTTATTTGTACGATTGAAATTTTTTAAATTGAAAGTTAATTGTATGGGCGTGTTAAAAACATTGATGTCGTGTGTGAATACGATTTTCTTCTTGAGATAATACTTTACTCATATATTTTATTACTTTATGCTACTGATTTATCTATTTTTTTAAGATTTAAATATTTATAAAAAAAATTCTACTAATCTTCACCGCACACAACGCCTCAAATTATTACCTAGTTTTTGGTTTATTATCTACTCTGCAAACAAAGGTTTGGCAAAAAATTGTCTCAGAATGAAAGGTCAACTACTTAGTACATAGACGTACGCAACCATAAAAGCTCTAGTATATGATCTAGATTAAAAGAGAGTGCAACAAGATTCTAAAAAATAAAATAAAATAAAGAGAATGCAAGATTGGTTACCACGGGTGACAACGTTTTTGATACCTGAAATTTGAAAATATGACATTTGTATACTAAACTCAAATTCCCATTCTTATTGTGAGAATATTTTTTTAGATTTTTTTACGGTTTAGTTCAGATTTAGAATAAAATAAATTTAATTCGAACATATTTAATTAAGTTAATTTGACTTTTTAAAATTTTCTAACTAATTTAAACCAAATTAATTTAATTAAAATTGATTTAGTTTCGTTCAGATTATCAAATTAAACTAAAAGATAAATTATTATATTTTTTAATCTCACATATTATCTTCTTTTTAAATAAAATTTTATATTCCTACAAACTAAAATTATTAATTATTCTTCAATAATCTTAAGACAATAACAAATTAAATTCCAAACTAATACATCTTGCTTATAGTTATAACTCTATATATTCATTAATCTCTTTATTTAAAATATGATAAAGGAGTTAAATAGTATAAATAACTAAAGCCACTTAATAATATTAGATAGGAAGGTCAAAATGAATATAAAAGGGGGCAAAAAACAATAGAGAAGAGGTTTAAATACTAAAGTCTTAAATGCATCGTTTAGAAGTTTAGAAATAAAATAAAAAAAGTTGATTTGATTCACATTGATTTGAGTTGAAAAGAATAAACTTGGAGAATTTAATGAATTATAATTACTTTCATCTAGTTTTGAAATGAAATGAACTAATTAATTAAATTAATTTTGCTTTGTTTGAATTACGAGTTCATCAATTTAGTTCGATGAGCATCCCTATTTCTTATTTTGTACAGTTTTTCTTTGAGTTATATTCATGATTTCACCATTATTTATTACTTATTTATATATTTTTTTTACATTGAGATTTTTCTTTTGCTTAAGTACGTTTTACATTTTGGCAACACAGTCTTATATGTTTTTAGTTATTAAATAATTTTTTAACATTTTTTTAATTTATGATGTTTTTTTAATATTTTTTAGTCTTTATCACTAATTTTAGTTATTTTAATATTAATATGACTATCAAAATAAATAATATTAATTAAGATAACAAAAAATATTTTAAATCAATATAATAAATATTTTTTAAATATATAATTCAATTAATTAATATATTTATTTAGTAGAATTAACGTATATATATGTTATATAAATAAGATAATTATATATAATTTAATTCTATAATTTATTTTTTAATTTATTATGAACTATAATTTTATTATTTTTAATATTATTCTTATTTTTTAATTAATTTATTTATTTTTAATATTATATTTTAAATTATAATTTATTTATAAATTTATAAATATATAATTTATTTTTAATATATTATTTTTATTTTATTTTTATACTTCAATTTATTAAATTTTTACTGATTTTAATATAATTTACTTTTAATATAATATATTTTATTTATTTATTTTTATTTAGAGATAAAATCACTGCTTGAGATATATTTTAAAAATAAATTATATTATAATAAGTCAAAATTAACATATTGAAATACAAAAATACATCAAAAATAATATATTAAATTATTTAAAATATACAATATTAAAATTAAATTAGTGAATTAAAAATATGAATAATATTAAAATAAATAAAAATTATGTATATAATATATTAAAAATAAATTATAAAAATAATTATATATAATTATCTTATTTATATAATATAATAAATACATTAATTAATTAAATTGGAAATCTATAAATAATTTAATTATCTTAAATTAAAATATTATTTGTTACATTAATTATTTAAATTAATGTTATTTATTTTGTTAACTATGTCAGTATTAAACTAACCAAAATTAGTTATAAATATTAAAAAAATATAATGAAGAAATGTTAGAATTTAAAATGACAAAAAATTTTAGAATGATTAAAATTAAACAGGGTCATGTTTGTAGGAACCTAAAATGTATTTAAGTTTTTTTTTCTATCTCAAATCTTACTTTTAGTTACTTTAAAATTTACTATTTATATTAATTTTTTTTTAATTTAACTACTTAATTATACTATTAAAAATTCTTCTATTTTTCAATATGTTTTTTTTCTCCTAAATCTAAACCCCTCAATTATTTCTCTACTTGTTTAATTGAATTATATATATATATATATATATATATATTACTAATTTAATTATTTTTAATATTTTATTTAAGTTACAAGATAACCATACAATACACAAGATATTTACTATTAGAGGAAGAAATGTGCTAGGTTAAGTTAGGTTGGGTTATAGTACGACCTGAATTTAGCCTATTTCTCAAATATAATTCCCAAACTTTACTTATTTAGCTAACACAGGTGTGCTTTTATGACCTGAATTGACTTTTTAAAAGTTAGTTTGGTTTGAAAATATATTTAAAAACTTGTTTTACAATAAAGTCTTCTAAATAAGCTTACAAAATTATTTTAAATAAATCAATGTACCTAAATTTATATATAAATCAACGGGCCTAAGTATTTTAGTAAAAATCAATGCAATAATAATTATGATATTAATTATAATTTTGATTATTATTATTATTTAAATAGCCTGGTCTATTAAGTTTATTATTTTAATGACTTAAAGTTTGAGTTTTTTAATTGAATATATATTTTTTTAAATATGATGACCTAATTTTTTTATATATACTGATGACCCAACTTATTTAATAAATAGGCATGGTATCTAAGCTTATGTAAACTAGGTTACGGATCTTTAATGAGAAAACTGACATTTTTCATCCACACTTACTAATAAGTATAATACACGCGTTAAAACAAAATTTACATATAATAAAAAATTGAAAAATTAATAAAATACTCACAAAAGAAATATTTGGAGATTCTCCTAAAATTCATTCACTAAATTTATTCATTACTCTAAATTCTCTCTCACAAACCAAATTCCCAATCACGTTCTTATTCACCACACCTTCTTCAGTTCTTCATGCTTGAATGAATATTTTTAAAACAACATATATGATGGTCAAATACATACGGGATATATGTTTAACACATTTTTTTAATTGAACTTTTATGTGTTCGACCAATCCTTCATTTCCTTTTTGGGTTGTTTCTAAACTTCATTTTCTATTTCTTGTTAGATGTGTCCGATCCATCATTCTACAACTTCAGTTAAAATAAAACATATAATGAATATAAATAATGATTGTGATTTTTTTTATATGATAACTATATATATATATATATATATATATATATATATATATATATATATATATATATGTTTTACTAAATAAAGGGGCAGTGAAAATAGCCTCCGTATATAACGTGTAACGTAATCTAAATGGTTAAGAAAAAAGAAAGTACGAAGAAAGAAGTGTGAATTAATTCACATTAAATTCCCACAAACTGAAAAAAGTGATTGACTTGTAGGAAATTACAGAATTAGTTGAATTATAATTTACACTCTATTTTCGAGATTTAATCCCATAGTATTTATTGATAAAAAATATAAATTGATAAAAAAAATCCTATTATTTCAAATGTTACCTTATATGTTTGTACAAATTTTTATTTGATAGTTATGAGATAGGGTGTGAAGTATACATTTTTGAAAGCTATTCTCCTCCTAACATATTTTTTCCATATTAAGGTTAGGATCAAATTATTAACATTGTGATTAAAAGAAACAAGCAGTTATAATGTATGCTGAATGTGTACAAATTTTATAACTAATGAAATCTATCTTAGTTGGTTGAAGATGTTTCGAGAGCATCATAAATTCCATAGTATCATGTTCATTTCCAATATATAAAAAAAAGTTTTCCATTATGTAAGAGATAATCATAACCATATTCATCTTTTTATTTATTTATCTGACTTTATAAGATAAAATGGATTCATAAAAGTTAAAATAAATAATATTTTAAATGTGATGATTTTAATGCAGACTTAAGATTGGAGTATTGAAGTTAAAAGGAGACTAAAGATTTTAACATTTCAAATTCAATTCATGCCTAGTAAAATAAATAAAATTCCAATCTAATTTAATATATAGCACTGTAGGCTGATGTCTCGAGTTAGAAAATAAGAAAACTAAGAAAAAATGTATATATATAAATATTTGTATTAATAAGATATGTGTGAAACATTTATTATAAAAATAGTGATTAATATATACTAAAAATCATAAATCTAGTGGACGATAGTATTTTTTTTTAAGATAATATTTTCTATATTCATAATTAGGATTTGAACCTGCAAAACTAATACTTAAGCAAACCAAGTTGGTTATATATAGAGTGTGTTGATGTTTATGAAGAGAGAAATATGAATCGTGTGATGAAGAATATAATGATACGGTAACTTAGCATTGGCAGCACATGATTATTTGTGAAGAATACGAAGGGAGAGAAGGTGCACATGGGTGTCAAGTTGGGTCCATAAAATGATTGTGACCACTCTCTGCTGCCTAACATTATGTGATGAGATCAGGAATCATGGGAGTAACGTAAGACTCTTTGCTATTCTGCATTCGCATGTCAAAACTCAAACTTCCCAACACTTTCATACTTGCTTTTATATATTTATATATTTAGACCGAAAGCTGGCCAATTTTACTTATTTATATACATAATAAACAAAGGATGGATTTATATTGGTGTAAGAACTAACAAAATATGATTATTATCAATTTCATTGTTCCATTATGGATAGAGAAAATATTTTTTTAAATGTTTTCGAGGTTTTTATATTTTTATATGGATAAATTTGATCCTTAAAAAATTTAAAACAAGTGAATTTAATCTTTCTTTAGTAATCCATCATATTTTTTAAGTTAAAAAATATTAAATCTATGTACTTTTTAAAAGACTAAATTCATTAATATAAAAATACTCGATTGTGTTTATCTAAAACTATAAGAATTTAAAATATTCTTTTTATAAATAAATAATATTTTGTTTATTTATGTTAAACTTTGTAAAAATTAAATAATAATAATAATAATAATAATAATAATAATAATAATAATAATAATAATAATAATAATAATAATAATAATAATAATAATAATAATAATAATAATAATAATAATAATAATAATAATAATAATAATAATAATAATAATAATAATAATAATAATAATAATAATAATAATAATAATAATAATAATAATAATAATAATAATAATAACAATAATAATAATAATAATAACATTTTATCAATTTGATCGGTAGATAATAAAAACGAACGATTCAAATAGGATAGAAAATAGCTTAGATTTGGTTCCTTCCATTGTTTGGGAACATATGACATACGATAGAAAGAAAAAAAAACTACGTGGGTCTCATGTATTTTTATGACTTGAAAAGATGAAGAAAGAAAAAAAGTTTATTTTTTATGCAAAAGAAAAAATTGTTTTTATTATATAAAAATAAAAAATTATCTTTCTTTCTTTTCATATTTTCTTTTATTAAATAACCTAAAAATCATCTTTTTTTTCATTAACCAAATATATAGTTAATCTAACAATAAATTTATAAAATAATTGTGCAATAAAAATGATTAAACAACATTGGAATGATTTTAAATTTTGTTTATATGCTGAAAGATTGTAATTTTTCAATTCTTGTCACGTAGTTTTTTCGTTTTGTGGAAAACCTTCCTTCCACGTGAATGGAAAAGCCCTCTTTTATTTTAATTTATTTTTGCGGTGCAGTCTCTTTTACTTGTTTGATCGATTATGTTATGGTACGAGACATCAATAAATAAATAAAAAAATAAAAAATATTATTCTTTGTTGAATACACGAGACATCAATTTAGTGAGGCTTGTGGTCCAATCATATCATATATAGCTGTTAAAATCAATAATATGGCCTCTCGTGACTGATAGGGATTATCGATAATAAAAAGGTGTAAATAAATGCTCTTTTTTATTTTTATATATACGAAGCCAACCACGGAGAAAAGTATCAAATGAAACGCTGCTATTCAATTCTCAGACATTCTATTTACTTTTTTTTTAAGTTCTACTTTTTGTGTCATAATTTTTATAATATTATTTTTCTCCCTCATATCATTCACTTTATTTTATATTTCTCTCGTGATTGTAAAAAAATTATTATAAAAATCCTTTTTTTTTCCCTTTTTTAAACGGCATATACATCAGTTTATGTACTTATATATCTAATCAGTTATTATTATTTTGATAAAATGCCCATTTCAAAAATTATCAACACAAATAGTAAGATGGGCAAAAAAATGGTTTATAATAATTATCACGTGAATTCAGGCCAGGGTAACCGCAAGCCATTTAGGTAGTTGCCTTAGCCCTCCAATTAAATTATTTTTATATAAATGATAATTTTATTATAATATGTATTATTTTTAAATTATTTAATTATAATTTTTTTATTATTTAAAATATTTTTAAGAAAATAATTTAACAATTATTTTGGATTCTATCCCCACTATCTCACACAAAAAAGACAATTAAAATAAGTATAAAATTTAATTTTCATGAATAAATGTATGCTCTATAAAAATGATATTCGGTAAAAATGTTAATCGTACAATTAACTAAAAATTATTTATTTAATGATTATTTGGTATACATAAATTAATTTACTTTTTCTATTGAAAGTCAATTCAAACTTTTTAAATTATGAAATCAGATTTGATTATTTTATTTGAATCTTAAAAATTAAAATATTATATAATCTTGAAAAAGATTTTAAGTTCGAATGCGTATTATAATATTGAAGGTAGTGATTTGTTTTTAAAAATGATGAAATTAGTTTACTTCTTTTATTGAAAGTGGATTTGAACAATCTTTAAAATTTTAAATTGTGAAGTCATATTTCATTTTTTTTATTTGAATCTTAAAAATAAAATATTTTAGATGAGAATGAATTAAAATAATATTATATTAATCTTGAAAAAACATTAAGTTCGAATAAGTATTATAATATTGAATGTCATAATTTGTTTTTAAAAGTGATGAAATTAATTTACTTCTTTTATTGAAAGTGGATTTGAAAATTTTTTTAAATTTTAAATTATGAAGTCATTTAAAAAGTGAAAGATATCATTTTTTATTTTACTTTCTTTTTTTTTATGCTTGAATATTTTTTCTTTTTGTCATTGTCGATTATTAAAGGTTTTATGATAGATATTAACTCAATCAAATCCTTAATAATTATAATGAATGATACAATGATTGACGACGTCTTACATCAAAGAAAGATGATATCTTGCATAAAAGAAAAACATGTAATATTTTTTTTTAATTATTAAATGATTGTCTTTGATTTGTAATTTTTATCATTTTTTTGATTTTTTTTTCTTTTTTTAGTTTCATTTATTATTGTGTTGAAGATTTTTATCATTCTGGGTTTATTTTGTGTGAGGGTAGCAAAAATGAGAACCTTCAATATTCTCTATTTCATAGTTTCATTTGTTTCGGCTATTTTGTTTTTTGTTTTTCAATTTTATTGTCTTATTTTTTTGAGTAATTTTTTAATTTGCTTCAAATATGTGTTCTTGTTGTAGGTGTCAGAAAGATTCTACTCTACCCTTCATCTCAATCATCAAAAAATTTTTACATTACCTAGTATTATTTTTTTCAACAAATGAAAATGTCACAACTATAAAACCCAAACAGAGACAGCAATTATAGAAACATACATCTTCAATCTTTAAACAATAGATATTATTATTATAAATGACAATGTCATTTCATACCATGTAAAAATTAAATTAATTCTTCAAACACTCTATGCTACCACAAAACAGACATACATCTTCAATCTTTAAACAATAGATATATTATTATAAATGACAATGTCATTTTATACCATGTAAAAATTAAACTAATTCTTCAATACATGACACTCTATGCTACCACAAAACATCACGTAATGAAATTTGTTATATTTGAAAGAGAGAACTACACATTCAAAAATATTTTTTAATTTTGAAATATTTAAAAATTAAAGTTAGAAGTAGCTAACACATTCTTGAACTAAGTTGCAGATTCACTTTAAAAACTTAAAGGCAACATATGCACATTTTTCATCGATAGATTCTATTAAGGTTTTGTTTGAATTAGTTTTTAACTTATAAGAATTTTTCAATTACAAACTCCTATTTAGTTTTTTTTATACGAAAATGTTGAGTTCTGAAATTTTATTATTTATATTTATTTAAATATACTTCTTAAATATTCTAAAATATGACTTATTTACTTAAATTAATTTTTTATAATTAGACAAATACATTTTTTTTAAATAAACCCTAAACAAACCTGTTAATATAAATTAATTCTACGATTTCTTTACTTAAAATTGACCTTTTTATAATTAAATAAATATATATTCAAAAAAACAATAACTTAATAAAGAGATAAAATATGTTGACACAGTTTAAATTACACTAAATTTAAAGTACAGATTCATATAGATCAATCTTTTTGTTTATAACATTTAAAAAAAAATATAGTAAATTTTACATAATTAACTATAACATGAAATTTGCCACAAGCCCTTATGAGAATCAATGACTTATTTCCATCCATATATTTAGGGTTTGAAATTGTAATGTTATCATGAACAAATTTCACTTAACAAGGAGGGCCATGTCAAGGTTGGTTAACAGCTTTTAACAACACAGTTAACACTGCAATTGTAAACAATATAACATGTTTGCTTCTGAGCCTGACATGGACGAAGAGCAGCTCCTTGCAAAGATGTTCATGTACGACAAACAGTTGTGCCAAATGATTTTGCATTTTGTCATCACCAATTTAATTCTAAAACAGAAATGATGGAGTTAATTATTTAAATAGTATCTATATATTATACGATTTTATTTCAAATTGTGACATGTCATATACATACCATAACATATATTTTATCAAAGTATTTTCTGCATAAAAATGTGGTGGCAAGTACGAATTATTTATCAACATAAAAGCTGAATCATTGATTTGTGCCTTTTTAACCATTAATTTATTAATTATCAATAATGCGATATATCGTATTGCTTAAATGAAGGTTATCGAAGACCGTAGGGCAGCTACTACTAAGTTACTCAACAAAGTAGGATTTGATTTTGACGAAAAAGCCATGGGAAGAAAATACCTTGATATATGAGACGGTGACGGCAAAACTACGTAAAAAGATTCTATAAACGGTTTAAAAAATCAATCATATAATGCACTAAGCGAGCTTCCAAATTTACATACAAAACTCAAGGACAAACAGATTAAAAAACAAGATTTTAATCGTGCTCCTCAATTTACATTTCTACCAAGGTGTAGCAGTGTTATTCTTTCACGGCATACATGCATTTCGTACATCATAAGAAATTTACCACCCACTGCCCAACTTCATTAATACCAATATAAAACGGTTTATTGCATTAAAATGGTCAGTTCTTAGAGAAATCATCAGGCTAGTAAAATACACAAAAACATGCACGCCTGACTTCAACTTCATTTCATGGCCGCTGCCCATTATATTTAAAGCCTTCATTCAAGGACAATATGAACAAACTAAACATCAGTTACTCAATAACAATATCACTTAGAAATCCCAAATTATTCAAAGGAAACACTTCATTAAGAGAGAATATATTTCAAGAAGTACCTGAACCAACTTACAATAACAAAAGGATTATCAATAGTTCACATGACTTACAACACAATGGAAATTATAAAAACAAAACAGGTTGGTCACAAACTCAATAAACAAATATATAAGTCGACCCCTGCAAGTTTATCTTAGTAGAGAAAAAATAATAGGACATGTCAAATTAACCAACTACAAAAAAATATTCATGATATAAAACAATTTAACATGTTGAACAAAGAGGAAAAAAGGGCGGTAATAGGCAGCAATAACTTAAAATAGACCAAATATCATAACAGAAACTACATTCGAGCTAAGACATGGCCTCAGAGGTAGTGACAATTAATGTTTCATCAAGACACATCTGATAGTATATGTAAATGTGTACATCATTGGCCAAGTCAACACAGCATTAGAATAAATCATCTCTGCTAGCAAAGGAGTTCACATAGACACTTCAATTTGCTAACCAAGGATTGACATCAACTTACTGACTAAAAAGACAATAACAAACCCACCTAACATAATGTTTTGAAGATATAACTCAAGAAAGGGTTAGCCAAAAATTCATTTTAATATTGAATTCTTCAAAGTAACTAGGGTATAGAAAAAGGTGATAAGTTTCATATTTTTAAAAGAAATCATGGTCATTAGACCACCGACGTTTCAAAATATTACAGAATCATATGGGAAATTAATTTAAACATGGTACATGTACACAAAACTCACTTTAAGCTTGACATTTCTTTCTCGAACAATGCCCTTAAACATAGTGGAAATTTTATTAACAACTCATTCTTCTGTATGTATCATAACTAAATTTCATTATGCATCAGAGAGATTCCCAAAGACAAATCATCATCCTTTACAAAGTGCTGATGTCCCTGTCTTTTATCGTCACTTGCACATGGTATAATAAAGGTAAAAAATGTGGAACGGTAAATAACAGGGCTTCTTGCAAACCACAACCACATGATCTTTGCAAGAAGGAAAAAAGATGCAATAGTTACTATAAAAACTGTATATATCTAAGCTCTATAGAACACTTATTTTTTTTTTTTTGAAAAAAAGTAAACAAATATTCATGAACGCATCAAAGAGATTCCCATTAGACTATGTCATCATTCTCCTTTGGAGATCTGATGTCCCTGTCTGTGTTATCATCATCTGCGTATAAATACTGCTTTTCCAAGCTATAAGTACGAATTTTGAAGGCTAACACAACCGCAGAGTAAAGAATAAGGCTAGAGCATAAATTATACTAAAACATTCACCAAATTAGATCAACGACACTTCAATTACAATTCAATCACGAAAAATCATATAAAGGAGAAAAAGTGTAGAAGCTTGAACTCTACAAATAGAATTGCAAAACCCTTATGTTTGTTTGGTAATAATGAAGATAAAATAGTGCCTCAGATAGAAATTGATATCATAGAACCAAATCTCGGAGTATATTTAACACCATCATAGGCACATGGCACCGAAACACGCCTAAACACGATTCAATAGAAAAGAAGAAAAAAAAAGGCTGCTGAAGTTATTGGATATACAGAGGAGAAAAAGAAGAAAAGACAAACGAAGACTGAAAGTGAAAGAACCCCTAAAAGCCTTTCCCGGCACCAATACATTCACCAAATTAGTTACAATTCAATCACGAAAATATCATATAAAGGAGAAAAATTGTAGAAGCTTGAGCTCTACAAGAAGAATTGCAAAACCCTTATGTTTGTTTGGGAATAAGGAAGATAAAAATAGTGCCTCAGATCGAAATTGATATCATAGAACCAAATCTCGGAGTATATTTAACACCATCACAGGCACATGGCAACAATATGAAGAAAAAAAAAAAGCTGCTGAAATTATTGGATATAGAGAGTGGAAAAACAAGAAAAGACAAACAGAGACTGAAAGTGAAAAAAAACCCTTAAAAGCCTTTCACAGCACACATGCATTTGGTGTTACATTCTCAGAAATTTACGACCCACTACCCAACATATTGCAAGCCTTCATTAATACTAATATAAAACAATTTATTACATTAGATGCTCTTGGAGCCCAAAATGGTCAGGCTTCAACAAAAGAATCTTCAAATCTCCGTTCTTAGAGACAATCATCAGGCTGGTAAAACACAACAAAACATACCCATCTAATTTAAACTTCATTTCATGGCCGCTGCTAATTATACTTAAAGCCTTCAAGGACAATCCCAAAATTTTCAAAGCAAACCTCTTTATTAAGAGAAAATATATTTCAAGAACCAGCTTGCAATAATAAAAGGATTATCAATAGTTCACATGATATACAACACAATGGAAATTAAAAACAAAACAGGTTTGTCACAAACTCAACAAACAAACATAAATGAACCCCTGCAAGTTTAACTTAGTAGGGAAAAAATATTAGGTCTTCCCAAGTAAACCAACTACAAAAAAATATTCATGATATAAAACAATCAAACATGTCTTCGAACAAAGAGGAAAAATGTGCAGTAATAGGCAGCAATAACTTAAAATAGACCAAATGTCATAACAGAAACTACATTCGGGCTAAGACATGGCCTCAGAGGTAGTGACAATTAAGATATCATCAAGAACACATCTGATAGTACATGTAAATGCGTACATCATTGGCCAAGTCAGCACAGCATTAGAATAAATAATCTCTGCTAGTAAAGGAGTTCATGTAGGCACTTCAATTTGCAAACCAAAGATTGACATCAACACATTGATTAAAAGGACAATAACAAACCCACTAACATAATGGTTTGAAGATATAACACTAAAAAGGGTTAAGCCAAAATGCACTCTAATATTCAATTTTTCAAAGTAACTAGGGTATAGTAACAGGTGATAAGTTTCATATTTTTAGAAGAGATCAGGGTTATTAGACCATGAGGTTTCAAAATACTACAGAATCATATGGGAAATTAATTTAAACATGAGACATGTACACAAAACTCACTTTAAGCTTGATATTTCTTTCTTCAACAAGAACCTTAAACATAGTGGAAATTTTATTCAACATATTCTTTTGTATGTATCATAACTAAATTTCATTATGCATCAGAGAGATTCCCAAAGACAAATCATCACCCTTTACAAAGTGCTGATGTCCCTGTCTTTTATCGTCACTTGCACATGGTATAATAAAGGTAAAAAATGCGGAACGGTAAATAACAGGACTTCTTGCAAACCACAACCGCATGATCTTTCAAAGAAGGATAAAAAATGCAATAGTTATTATGAAAACTATATATGTCTGAGCTCTAAATAACACTAGTTTTTTTGAAAGAAAAAAAAGTTAACAATAAAAAAAATTCATAAATGCATCAAAGAGATTCCCATTAGACTATGTCATCATTCTCCTTTGGAGATCTGATGTCCCTGTCTATGTTATCATCATCTGCACATATATACTATTTTTCCAAGCTATGAATATGAATTTCGAAGGCTAACACAACGACAGAGCAGAGATTAAGACTAGAGCATAAATTACACCAATACATTCAGTAAATTTACTAAATTAGATCCACGAATTTCAATTACAATTCAATCACGAAAAATATCATATAAAGGGAAAAAAAGTAGAAGCTTGAGCTCTACAATTAGAATTGCAAAACCCTTAGGGCACTTTCGTGTGCTTTTGATCGGGAATAAGAAAAATAAAGTTAGTGCCTCAGATCGAAATTGATATCATAGAAACAAAACCTCGGAGTATATTTAACACCATCATTGACACACAACAACGAAACGCAATTCAATTAAAAAGAAGACATAAAAAGAGCCGCTGAAGTTATTAGATATGCAAAGGGAAAAAAACAAGAAAAGACAAATAGCGACTGAAAGAAAGAGAACCCATTAAGGCTTTTGATGCTGCTGCACAAATTAGGGTTTTAGAACACCGGCTTCGCATTTATAGAGAAAGAGAGGCGAACCGAGAAAATAGAGTTTAGGAGATAGAGTCGCTTCGTTCTCTTTGATTCGTGAAATGGTGACCGTTGGATCTATGTGTTTTGCAACCCAACGAATTAATGATTAAAATTGTAGATTTTATTCATTATTGCTTTTATTTTTTTTAAGATTTAATTAAGTTTATTCATTTTTAAAATTCAGAATTTAATTTTTATCATTTTTTTTTACTTAAAACTCTTATATTATTGTTTTTATTTAGATATTTAAAAATTCATGATAAATTTTATATAAAGACAGAAAGTCTCTCGGAGTCTTATAAAAAAAACAGAAAGAAATATGCTCATTTTAACAAATAAGGGGAAAGAGTGAAATTGTACCAATAAATCAGGGTAGTAAAGTGCAGTTGACCTTTTCTTGGCTATAAAGAACAAAAAATAAATCATCACCTTAGTGGTAACAAGTTATAGGTGAAAATCAAGGAGTCCCAGCGATTATTTTATTTATTTATTTATCGGTTATTTTAAAATCATAAAGAATTTTATTTAATCGGTTAAATTAATTTTAATCGATTATTTTAAAGTTATTATATAAGATTTAATCAATTACATGTTAATCATAATCAAATATTTTGAACTTGTGAACATTTTAATCAATTAATTATATATATAAATAATTATTTTAAAATTATAAAAACTTTTATTTAATCAATTGGTAAATTATAATTGATTAATTTCATTTCAGTGCTCATATAATCATACCGCGTATGTATATATATGTCACTTTATTTTTTAAATATTATATAAAATTTTCTTATTATGTAAAATTAAAAAAACATAAAAATAAAACAATATAATAGCAAACAGTTAAAAAAAAATATATATATATATATATGTAAACAATATATATATAAAATGTAATACTTAACCGTGCAGCAAGGACATAATAGGATAAGAACAAAAATAGACGTGCATTGTAAAAACAAAAAAAATAATGTGCATTATCACTTTTTAGAATATTATGGAATGAATCTCGATAAGTTTACATTTCTTTTATTTGACCAAAAATTTTGTTAAAAATACTTATTGTCTTGACATAATTAATATATAATAATATATGAAATAAGATGGCATCAAATATTTGTTGATGTAATATATTAGTTTTGATATTATATATTACATATAATTAAATCATGAAATCTAATATATATAAAAATATAATTAAAATATATTTTATAATATAAATTTCAAAATAAAAATATAATTATAAATATAATATATATTATATAAAATATTATCAATTAAATAAAAATTATTATTATTACATAATAGTTTAAAAAAATACCTTTTAAATCAATATATGATACTAGATAAAGTTAAAACAACTAAAGTTCAACTCCAATTTCTAACTTGTTATTGAAATATATCATATATACTTTTAAATTTTTAAATCGAGTAAAGTTAATTGATTATAAACATTTTAATCACCTTCACACCAAAAAAAAAAAAAATCGCTGAAAAAAAATTATAATCACCTCAATCAATTACTTATTACTTTTTTATGTTCATATTAAAGCGTATGGAAATTTTAATAATTGACATAAGACATAATCAATATATAAATTATAAAGTACATATATGTAAATAATTTATGTAACAAATAAGGTATATTTTATTATATAATTATAAATAATTTTTTTGGATATTGTTAATTGGTATCATTTCACCTACTTTTTTCATTGTAAAAACTTTAGAATGTTTGATTTATTTTTAAAAATTGTTCATAATCAGTGTAATTGTTAGCCGAAAAAAATTAGTAAAAAGTGGTGGAAAATATTAATCATGTAATATTGGGTATTGTCTGTAAAATGTTTATAATTAGGAAAATAATAAATTGTGCGAGTTATCATAAATAAAATAAAATATATAAGCTTTGTTTAATATTATATATTATTTGATTCCTTGACCAGTTACTGGTAATTTTTTACAAAAACTATCTTACTTTACTTTTCTTCTATTTATTTTATTAAATTTGTGAAAAATTAAGTAATCAAATAAAATATATACTTTTTTATAACTACTACTAAAAATAAGAATAAAAGTAAAAATAAAAACAAGCAAACAAGTCACGGGTATATAAATTTTTTCCTTAACACTTATAAATTAAGAAAAAAAAATTAAACTTCTGACCTAAAGTAAAACAAACTTATTTGACTTTTATAAAAGTTTTTATTTAACTTTTCTGAAAAATTAAGTATATAGGTTGATTTTAATTTATAAAATAAATCAAATTTATTTTATTTTTTATTTTTCTTCTTTTAAAATGGTCTAAATAAAAGTTTATCAAAGCATAACGTTAATTTCTTTTCCATTTCTTATTTTTAGTTAATGTGTTTATGGCAATAATAAAAAATCTATAAGTGTAAAAAGTGGACAAACCCAAAAAATGTGGCCTTAAAACAGCAAATAGACCTATTTGATTTAGTATTTCTCTTTATTTCATTTTTAAATTCATATGTATATTTAAAAAAAAAATATATTAGATTAGTCTAATCCGATAGCTCACCATGCGAGCTAAAAAAATAACCTACCTACATGTTATTCGGGTCAGGTTGAATAATTGGTTTGGACATCTCTATAAATTTTTCATACTGTTTATTATTTTGTTTTCGAGTTTAATTTTAGATTTGACGTTTATAGTGATAATAAAAATATCATATTATTTTTATTTTTATTTTTATTTTTAATTAGCATAGTGTTTTTTTATAAGCAAAATAATTTTATTGGTGAAAGAATACCTCAAACTTAAACACAAGGTTTGCTCAAAGAAAGACTACAACAATCACTAATTATACACTATTATGGGTAATTATAAAAACATTAACATATTTTGTTTATATTTTTAATTTTTGGAAAAAAAACTATAAAATTATTTTTATTTTTTTACTGTTTAATTGACTTTTTTTTAAATGTTTAAGAGTGATGAAATATAAAAAAATTTATTTATTATACGCTATATTTTTTTATCTTCTTATCACACCACATCATATATTTTATCTAATTTTCTCTCTAATGTTGTGTTTACTGGAAAGGAATGAGGAGAAGTGAGTACAAATAAATATGTTAAATTGTTTGTTACATGTAAGGATGACAATGAGTAGGGTAAGGTTTGAATATAATATTATAATTTTCGTCGTACCTGCACTTATAAAAATTCGAATGTAGACTCATCCTCTAGGTAGTAACTTTAATACATGTGTTATTCACTGTTAGGTACCTACATATTTATACTCGACATTTTTATTAACTATATAAAATAACAAATAAGAAAATAATAATAAAAAAGTATGACAGTGATTAAAATAAAATCTTATTAAAATATAATTTATGTATTTATATGTCAAAATTACATTCAAGTTGTGAGTTTTTCTCACCATCAAAATCATTTTTATTTAATAAGATCACCACCAATTATTACTAGAGCAAATTTTATATAAAAAATATTCAATTTGCATTGCTAGTAGTCTTATCAACATTATTAATACATAATCAAATTAGTTAACATATATATAAGTAGTATTAATATATAATCTTGGTGACTATTTTCAACATAAGAACAAAAATACACAACTTAAAAGTTGTATGAAAGAAAATCAACTTAAATTCCAACTAGTTGTGCATACTTACATCTAATGTTCTTAGTCAATGTTATGACATATTGTCAAAGGTTATTTTGTAATTTGAAAATGGTCTTTTGTTAAATGAAAGAAACATGGACAAACTTCACCTAACGAGAAAGACTATGTCAATATTAAATATAACACTAGCTAACAATCTGTTAACAACATAATAGTTAGCATTGCAATCGTGAACAATATAACACGTGTTTGTTATTGTGATCAATGATGATGAAGATCATCTCTTTGCAAAGATGGTAATACTAATTATTCAATTTATTTAGTGATTTTATGAAAAAAAAATTATTTTTTGTGAGTGGATGATATGAAAACACAATAGATGTTTTTATATTATTCTTACATTAAAGAAAAGAAAAATTTTTAAATAATTTTTTTTCAATCTTTTTATCCCATATAAAAAGAGAAATAAGGGTACTGTAAAAAAAATTAAAATACAAAAAAATATTTTTCTTCTTATACTTAATTTCTTAAGAAGAGAGATCATATTATAAGTAAATATTTATCATCACTCTTTATTTTCTTGTAATAACATGTAAGATATATTACTTATTAAAATGATTAGACGGTAAGAAAATGAAATATAAAAATGAAATGTAACTTTTTTTTAATTAATAATTTCACTTACTTAAATATGCTTTAAGATATATTAACATTTCTTTCCATAATACAAAATGGACGGACAGAAAATTGATTTATAATGATGACATGGATTACCGAAACATTTGTCAAAAAAACAAGACTAAACCACTTTGGATAAATCTAAATTCATATTTCAAACAAGGCTACCCGATGATTTTATTTTCCCTTTTCGGGGCAGTGACATGAACAATTATAAGTCCACTGGTCCCTCTTTCACTTTCATCATCATGTCGGCTTTAAAACTAACTACTGAAAAAACAAACACGCAACTGTTCCATGATAGGTGAGCATCTATCTTTGGCCTTATAGAGAACTACATATAAATAAATTTATGTTGTCCAATTCCTATATGTTCTCTTTCACTTATTCGCTAACTAAAGTTTGGACTCAACTCCTTATATATATTTCACCTTATATAACTAGTATTGTATAGTTTGCATGCATGCGTCTGCTCCGAGAACGAGGATCACTATTTATTAAGAAAAAAACACCAAGACGAAAGTCTAAAACAAAGGTTTGCAGGTTTCTAGTACAGGTCTAGGTTATGCTTTTTCGTGGATAAGCTCAGTTATTAGACTTTGATTTTTTCTTTTCTTTACTCAAATTTATCATTTACAAACCATTTTAATTTAGCTTCCAATTAAACGACAGTACGGCGGTTATTTGTTATGCACTATATAGCCAGGATTGCATTAATCAAAGCTAAATATTTATCTGCATATTGAAATTGAAATTGTATTTATTCTTGAAGTCTTAGTATATTACTATATATATATATTAAATTATTAAATTTTTAAAATACTTTTATGTTAAAAAAACTTCTATATAATTACTTTTAAAAATTCATATGATTTTTTGTCTTAAATTTTGGTTATATTTTCAATTTTTTTCTGTAAACTTTGAATAAACTTATTATTTTCTTATAAATTTAAATACTTTATGTATATATGATTTTAAATAATTTTCTTAATTTACATTTTAAAAAATTTGATCTAAATTAAAAAAGTATCAGTACTTACAATGTTACTTGTTAATATATCCTAATTTATGACTATATTATGGGAAATATGTTCCACGAATAACGACGAGTTACAACTCATCACAACCAACTCAAGTAGGCACCGTGTTAAATACTCGTGCATTATGAATTATGATACAAATTTAATGTCACACAGTTTTCGAAGTTGAGATAAATAAAATGTTCTACAAAGCAGAAATCTGAAGAAATGCAGGCTAATAAGATCCTGTCATATCTTTTTCGGGTGTGTGTATGGGGCCACAGCCTAATAAACAAAAAGAAATGGAACTACAGAAAAAAAAAAATTTCATATGGAGCAAGAAGCCCAATAGCATTAGGAATCGATAAATCCCTCTTATACAAACCAAACTAAACCCCTGACCAAAATAAACCTAAACAAAATACGATGAATGAAGGTTGTTTGATTAAAGTATAACAAAATTTCAAATAAGTTATTAAAATAGGGATTGTGAAACATTTTATAAAGATGAGATTGTATTGTTTTTGCTCCGTTACGTTCAAGTTGCTAAGTCATGTGATAATTTATAGTGTTACATGATTTTTTATTTTATTTTTCTAAAGATTAGATTGTGTTCCACATGACATGTCACGTGCGCTGTAAGCCAATTTTTTTTTTCTGCATGACAACTTTTTTAAAAATAATAAAATAAACTTAAATAAAAACATCAAAATAAATAAATATTTGAGATAAGAGTATGGGGTAAAAAAAATAGCTGATTAATTTTGACCCAAGCGGAAAAAGTAACCTGCCATTGATTTTGTTGGCTTTGATCAAAATTCAAATCTCAAAAAATAAGGATAGAAAAAGATTAGTTTTATATAATTAATGTTTTGATCATCCATGGGGTTTGAATTTGAACCAAATTTAAAACTATTCTTCAAAAATTATAAATAAATAATACCATAAACAAATTGAGAAATGAAACTAAAAATTATAAAAAATATAAATTAGAAAATTTTCTAATTTCTTACCCTTAAACCCTTAAAAGAACAAAACTCATTTATATTTTTTTTCAGATTCCATTCATGTCCATCAACAAAGATAGGTTCAATGAATAAATAAATACCACAAATAATTATATAATAAATAAAAACAAAATCATAATAAATAAATAACAAACACATAGATAAATAATACCATCCCATAAGTAAATAAATTATATAATAAAAATAAATATATATAATACAATTTATTTATGTTTTATATTTTATTTTATTTCTTATTTATTTATTTAAGTTTATTATTTATTTATTTTTAAAGTTATCACTATACTAACATGACAAACATATTTTTAAAATGGATTGAAAAATCCATTTAAAAAAACTCATGTGACAATAAAAATTAACATGTGACTTAGCTTGCGACTTCTAGGTGACATAGCAAAACAATTCTATTTGGTAAAATATTTCAAAACAATTCTATTTTAATAATAATACTTTAAGAACTAGTCTCTATACAAAAAAAACACAAGTTTTATTCCCTATATTACCTTTATTTATACATAATAGTCTCTATCATTATAATTTATCTCAAATCTATCGATCTAATATATTTCATTATCATTATTGTTATCAAAACTATAATTATGCACTTATTTCCCAACAATGATTAGAAAAAGTCACCTATGATAACCAATAACTCGTGTGGAAGTAAAAAAACATAAATAGAAGAAGTCTTTTAACAATGATTAAAAATATGGACTATCTTCTCAAATTTCAAATGTATATAGTAAAACTAAACATTTTTTGTCAATGACTTATAAATTTCTTCAAATAATTATTCAGTAAGTCCTTACTATTTGATATATGTGCTTTTTAAGGTTGAAAGAAATAGGGGATATAGGAAAGGTCTAGTAGAAGCAAAATTAAAGGTTGTTATAAATTGATTTAGCAAGATAGGAGTAAATTCTTGAGGTGTTGGCACAATTATAATGTGTGTTATTGCAGGACTTGAGGTGAACTTGGTGATTAAAGGAATTGGAGTGTCGATGGATAGAGAAAGTGTAGGATAGCACATTCAAATATGATCTAAGAAGGGATTCACCATAGTCTCTAACAAATGAGACATCCTCATAATTGGTGTTAATGTTGTTACTTACAACCCATATGATAACCTATACAAACTATCATTAATAATGATTGAAATACTTTAAAAGAAAACAATGAGTATGAGTATTTCTAACTATTGGTGAAAGTTTCAATGACATTTATTTTCAACTATTGTTAGGAAGCAAGTACATAACTCTAGTTATGATGATGATAATAATCACGAGTCTCATGATGATGTAGTTAAGGAAAAATTTAATGATTAAAACCATTTTGTATTAATAAAAGTAATATAGAGACTAAAATTTATATATTTTTTTTTTCATACAGGGACTACTTCATAAAACAATATCACCTAGTATAGATTAGGTCCTAAAACAATATTGATCAAATAATTAATTTTCAATAATATCATTATCACATGGAATGTCATTGCCATGTTAGCCATAGCTATGACAAGGAGTTAGAGCTTGGAATTAGTCCTTAACTAAAATGCAAGTTATTAAAACATACAAAATTTTCCTAAAACTAAAACTTAAAGTTGCGTTAAGCATAATAGTTAAACCTAAATAAATCTCCTCCAATTCTTTCCTTGATAAAGAAATTACTATGAGCATGTTTAGATAAATTTTTTCAGAAATATTTATAGGAAAGAAAAATAGAAAGAAAAAATCAAATAAATTTATTCATAAACTAATTTATAAAAGGTATTTCATATTAGTTTTTCAAAAATAATGACAATTTATACAAATTAGCTTATATATAAATTATTTTTAATTTATAAAAAAAAAATTTATTTTTTCTTCTCATTTTTCTCTCTTATAAATATTTATAAAAAATTTACCCAAACAAGCCTTATATTAGATACTTTTGAAGCCTATAAAAATGGTGAAATGGTAACTAGACCAATCTATAGATATCCAAGCAGTCGTGGCAGATCAAATATGTACATTGCTGGATGAGACTTGAGAGGTAGATAACGATTGCCAAATGCAAGAGGATTGAAGTTTAGAACATACAGAAATAAATTTTCATATATTATAATTGACCAGAAATAGAGAATCCATGGTGAAAAAAAGAAAAATGAAATTTCTTCTCTTCTCCACGGCCTTCTGATTTCTATAAATTGAATTACACTCCTCAAATTGGTTAGTTTCCAAGCTTCTAGGTAACAGCTCATGGTGCTGGATACTGTGTATGTGTATATGATAATGTTCATTTGTTGCTCAAAGTCACAGCAGCGAAGTGTGCTTGGAGAATGGAGATGGCCCTTTCACAAGGATATTTGATTTGATATACGAGGATCTATATCCTTCCATGAATAAATATTACAGTTGCAGTTACTTCCCTTGCTTCTTACCTGAAATCCAGGGATCATATGTTAAAAAGAAATGTCATGCTAACGTTCTCAACCAATTTGATTGATTAGCTCTGGAGTAGCATAGTTCCTTAACAATTATTTCAAGAAGTCTAGACACAAAAAATAAAGGAGAAAAGATAGAACAGTGAGGGACAAAAGCAACTGCTGCTTCTTAGCGTAACAATCTTTTAGATATTACTGTCATATACCTCTCTGAAACCATGATCCTCTTATAGTACGCCGCATGTGACGCTCATGTCTTTCTAAGAGCTCATCAACTGTGTGCATTTGAGATAGTAGAGGCCCTGAAAACTCTACCTTTTCTCCTTGATCCTGGTAACTCTGTTAGGAGGGAAATAAATAATAATCATGTCAATGCAAGGATGCATAAATTACATATTCTGGCTTCTGATGCAAGAAAATTAATAACTAGGGCATGTCAGGTAAAGTTAAAGGGTGAACTTCATCAAATTTTTAAGTAATTGTCGTAAGACTGTAGCTTTTTTTGGTTCTTAACAGACAGTTAATTACTACCTCCAATTTTATATACAAGAAACAAATATCTAATTTATCAATATTAATAAAAAATAGTTGAATTAGTTAATTCTAATTAATAGTGTCATAAATTTAAATTTTATTCTAAAAATACCAATGAAAGTATCCAGTTTGGTAAGAAAAAAGTGGATAACTAATTAATATTCACAGTAAATGAAAGGTATAAAAAGAAATTAACAACTAATACAGATAAAAGTGAATTTGTTTCTTAAAATTAGGATAAAAAATTACTTTCATTTGTTTCTTATATATTGGATGCATCGTCTAAGGAAGATATTATAGTTCTTTATGATTCAATTGTCCTAAATAATGTCGATATCAATATTTCAACAAAAGATGAATATCTTTTGGCCTTCTAAAGTTTAAATATTCCCTGTATCATCAAAAGCCCCAAAATTTCATCTTGCAAGTAGAATCCCATGCAAGTCTCCACATATGGAAACAGAAACAAAATAAGATGTAGAAAGAGGCAGTTAAGTTTCATGCCTCAGCAGATGAAATCTAATGCTCAATATCATATTAATGAATGTAGCAAACTTACCAAGTTACTTCTCTTGGACAGTGAATCTTGCCTGTTATAAAGCGCCATGGACAGTTCTTGTGAATGGTACTCCTCAGAAGTATCAAATGAATCTGGACGATCAAACTTACTCCATTGATTTTGGATGGCAAGCTTAGAAATTTCAAGTAGGTCATGGCCCCTAGAGTTGGTGTGTGCCCCGAAAAATTCCTTATTTTCATAGTTTCTGGATTCAGAATTATTCCTTGAATTTAGTGTATCTAATGAATTAAAGATATATCCTCTAGAAATGGACCGACTGTGGGATCTAACTGAAATGTCATCTCTCCGCCTTTTAGCCCATGCAAAGCCACTTGATTTTGAAACTTGCAATGGTCCAGGAAAGGGAATATCCACTTGAGATGCATTCTTCATATGGGAAGAATCTTCTGGTTTATCACTAGACTGCTTTGGTGCCTCCTCGCATGTGTTAGTGTTCTCTTCTTTAAGAATCTGGACAAATCTATCACCCATCTTTTGGGAAGTTTGTGTTTGACTTGTCAAATCCTGTAGGAGAAGAATGAGATGCTAGGTAAGATGAGAATACATTTTTGGTAATTAGACCAGTGCTGTAAATTAGTGCATGCACATAAGAAGAAACACAATGATGCAAGAACAAAAAAGAAAGATAGACCTCAGCTGGGGCTAATTTACTCAGTCCTACTGGCTTTCTTGATGATTTTCTTGTTTCTGGTCCACAAGCTCGCCCACTAATCTTTTTCCTGAAAGTTCATCACTTATGATTTAGTGAAAAAGCAACAAATAATAATTGCAAAAATGGAAATTTATAGATTAAATTTTGTTTATTATGCTCAATACTATTGAAAGCTTCACATCATCTTCAGAGTTTTACAACCTTAAAAGTTCTGTTTGGCATATTGCGACATCAAACTGACCCTTAATTAAAGTATATCTCAGAAAAACAATCCTCTTCCAACTCCCGGAGAGATGGTGGATATAAAACACAATTGAATACTCCTGCCTCCATTGCAACTGGAATTAGACCCTTGGCATTCATGTTATTTTGAACTTCTAATAAATATTTGTTTTTATTCACCTTTTGGAAATATATAATTCTAGTCTCACTAGTTGACTTTCCTTCTAAATTAACTGCACAAGTATGCTGATTATGCTGATTCAAATGACATTTGGAAGATAAAAGAACCATTCTAACCTCCCCTGCATTCTAACACCAAATCTAGACCCTAATAAAATATTAAAAAAAACATTTCTTTAATGGATCAGCTTATGAAAATAAATGGCTAGGGAAACCGGTTGATCTGTGACAATCTAAACCTTTCTTAGCCAATAAAACTGCATAAAATAGATAGCGAAAGATGATTGATTTTCACCTTCTTGACTCCTCCTCATGTTTCGCATCAATTTCCTTGCTAGGTGGGTATAATGGTAAGCTTGATGGGTCACATGCATAAGGTTTTGTTTTGAAATACTGAAAGTGTAGAAGAGTCCAAAATCATACATCAATGCTTCACATAGTCATAAAGTTTGCAGATGGATGATAAACAGATTTGTGCCCAGGACTAATATCACAGAAACAAACAGATATATACGCATTAAAAAAGTCTCCAAAGAAATATTATCAAATTCAAAATGGACAAAGGCAATCAATAGACTATGCTCTGCAGATATTAGTTATTAAATTCGGCAATTTTCAACGTATACAAAATCATCACTGCCAAGTTAACCTACCTCCAATGAGAGAGCAGACGAGGCAGTTCCACGTTTGCTTGGTTCAACAGAAAGAAGAGTTTGTAGAAGATTTACACTGGATGCATGAAAATCTTTAAATGTCTCTCGGAGGCAACTATCATATGGTTGCTGTGGCTTGAACAATGTTGCATGAGGAAGTCTGGTCTTTTTCCAGTATTCTTCGGGTGGGGAGCCACAAAGCTTGAAAATTTTGTGCAATTGCTCAACCTGCATGTATAATAAAGTTGAATTCAAGAGATTCAAAAGAATAGTTAAACAAAATATTAGAGTTGTCATTTCTAGTTGATTCGTTTATTGTTAATCAGCAGTCAATCTATGTAGTTTGATTCCACTCTCCACTGTATCAATATCATATAATTTTCTTTTTGAAAAGGAATATAATATAAAAACTAAACACACAATGATAGCATCAATGTCAAACAAACCAATAGTTAGTTTTCCACAAAACCTCATGCAATAGGAATGGTTACGGGACTAAAATTTTTACTCTGTTTAATTATTGTCAGCAACTACATAGGATTTATTTTGAAAGTTACAATGCGACACAGATATGGTAATGTAATAGAAACAATGAATGAAGCTCATATCAGTTTGTAGACATGAGTGCATTACTTGCTTAGAGAGGGAGAACAAGACAGATGAGACACTAATATCTAGGTAACATGCATTTCTAGTCTTGGTTGAGACTTAGACATTCTCTTGAAGTGCATGTAGTAAAGTGGCACAAACCACAGGCCAAATTTTTGTACACCAATACAATGACACCTTCTTGTTAGAAAAGTGGTTTACTATTTGTCTAATAAGATGTAATCCAATTTCCAAAATTTCAGTACCTAGCATGACCAGAGACTGAACACAAAATATCAAATGGGGAAGGAAAAAAGTCCATACATTTTGAAAAGGTTACTTTACTACCTCAGTTCTCCCCTGAAGTATAGGCTTCCCAATTAATAATTCTGCAAATACACAGCCAACACTCCAGAGATCCACGGATGGAGCATAATCTGTTGAACCGAGTAAAAGTTCTGGAGGACGGTACCATAAGGTGACAACACGACTAGTGAGGGGCTGCTTGTTCCCAGAATTGGAGAAATTGGCCAATCCAAAATCCGCCACCTTCAATATCCCTTCATTATTCACCAAAAGATTTGATCCTTTGATGTCCCGGTGCATTACACCCCGCGAGTGACAATGCTCAAGACCAGATAACAACTGTTTCATGTAGCATTTGATCTGCACAGCAAAATTATTTCATCCTTTTAAACTGTATGAGAAACATGCAGCATTCAAACAAGCAGCATTCATACCTGTGATTCACTAAACTTGATTTCTGGTCTAGACAAGAGCCCCGTGATGTCGTGCTCCATGTACTCAAACACAAGGTATATGCTACAAGACAATCTAGAAGTAATCAAGCCCTCCAGTTTAATGATGTTTGGATGATCAAGCCTTCTAAGAATCATTATTTCCCGTGCCATAAACCTTACACTCTCAGGCTCAAAATTGTCAAATCTCACCTTCTTCAAAGCCACTATCTTCCCAGTTTCAATCTCCTTTGCTCGGAAAACACTACTATATGTTCCCTGCCCAATCTATTCATCCGGTTTTCAAAAACTCAATAATAAAACATTACTAGAAAAAGCAACCATTTTTTTCAACATTCATACATATCAAAGGTTTTAAAAAAAAGTCTGTAACCGGTCGCATTTGTGTGAATATCAAAATTATAAAAAAGTGCGGGCAAGAAGAGAATTAAAAACCTTGTATATATTTCATGGCAAGCTAGTTAATAAAATAATAAAATGGTGGTTGTTATTAATAAGACGAACCTTATCAAGTTTCTCAAAAGCGTCAGGTCGAAGAGGCACCCAACCGTGAATGGCCTCAGAGGCGACGGCGCTGAGCCAGGCCGGCCAACCCGCGGCCGCCTGCTCTCCCTCAACGTACTTACTGAGGTTCCCCAATCTGAAGCTGAGAGAGTCACTTCCAGCATTGGAACTCGCTCTCCCCGACTCACCCACTGACTCAGTTTTCTTCTTCTTCTTCCTGTTCCTATCCGACTCAACCGAGTGCTCAATCGCAGGCGTCACAGACACCGCCTGCTTCGCCACCACGCACCCCATTACGCCTCACCAACACCTTCACCGCATCAGCAACTGTTTAACCACGCAAGGGGAAACGGGTCTGGTCTTTTAAACCCGCATGATACGTACTCAGACACACACACTGACACAGACACGGACACGGACATGGACATGGGACTTTGTTTCATTAGCTTTCTCACTTCTTTCTTTTTCTTTTTTTGTTTCTCCGGCAATTGCGGAGAAGGGGTGGATGTTGGGATCTTAATGAGGCTCGGCTCACTGAAATACAGCGCCGAAATCAACGGAAGGATGAAAGTCTTTTGTGCGTATTTGCCTTTTCAATGACAAAGAACCAACGAAAATGCGAAATACTGATTTTGTTGTATTTGCTAGTTTGCAACTTTCTATTGTCTTAGGTTTGTTTTGTGTGTGTGCGCGGATGTTGAGTGAAAGGTAGAGAAATTTTGCATGGGGTTGGATTACAAGAACGCGTATGAAAACGGGAGCCTGTATTGTGTGCGTGACAGTTATATTCCATGAAAAAAGGATACTACACTAACACACTCTATGATTTTTTTTTACACATTTTTATTATTATTTAAAATTTATTATAAATTATAAAAATACAAAGTTTTATTATTTTTAATAAATTTTAATCGAGAAAGTGTATTAAAATAATGTGTTTGAAAGTGTGTCAACCTTCGCATTCAATTCTCATTTCGGTTTTGTCATGCCAATTGTCAATTATTATCAATGACAATTAATATTGCTTGCACACTGATAAATGGTATTGGGTCGTTGTTGTTGTGTTGATTAATGCGTCTTTGTAATCTCTGCTTATAATTTTCCACTTTCTTTGAATTTAAGATTTGAAGATGTTTTTTTGTTCATACTACATGCACCTCTTTACTTACGGGGGACCCAGCAATAAAAGGGAGATTTTAATATGCTTAAAAATATATTTGAATCTTGATTACGGAGAGAAAGATATAATAATAAAATCAATGGTCCTTATTATATAAATAATGGTGAATGTTTTTATAATTGCTTCATGTCTTACTTTAATTAATTCTTATAACATATATGATTGACATATTAGTTACTAATAGAAGGAAGATCTTAATCCACATAAAAATTGTTTACTTGAACTGTGTTTACAGTTCTCCCATCGCTGACATTTTCATGTTTACTTCCGTGAGTTACTGACTTAAAGTCCACGCATTGTTGGGTTTGATTTTGAAAGATTGAAATAATAATGGGGCAGGCACCTCCTTGCCACAAAATTTTCTTCGTGGTTTGACACTTGGTTAGGAAAATATAACAGTCTATCTATCTTCTTCTTATCCTAGGTGTAGATATTGACCACAGTTCTCACTGTCTTAGAGATAACGCTTTAGAATGTTGGATATTTCTGAGTGGGTACAAAGCGTGCTGCTTAATTAGGATAGGGCTTACTAGGGAACTCAGACTCGTGGTGGGGACCATTTTTATATACAGGCCCAAATAATCCCATATCAATTTCATTAAGATAAAAACTGTTAAATGGCCAAGGTCCTGATTAATAAAAAAAAAGTAGTGTTTTAATTAATGATTCCTTGTGCTAATGGGTTTAGGAATTTAGTACAATGATTAGGCATGGTGTATCCATATAGCTGAGTTGAGTGAAAGAAGGATAGCGTGATGATTTGATGGCCAAAACCCTGGCTGCATTATTAATGTGCCCGCCTTATTTTCAGTATGCTGTTTTTTCAGTATCCTAATAGCGAGGGAAAAGTTTCTAGTGTTGACCCCACTATCTTTTTCTTTTTCTCGATCGGTGATAAAAGGAAAGGGGCTCCAAGCCTCCACCAACTATTTTCACCATTATGATTACAATTGTATGTAGTTTCTGGAATCCTAGAGTAATAGTTAGGAATAGGGTAAAGTAAAATAACTGTATAATTTTTCCTCATTTTGCAAGTCTTGTTATAATGTCATTCACCTAAACAATGGTTTGTGCTGTTATGCAAATTAAAGTTTTTTAATAATTTTGTCTATTTAGCCACAGGGACAGATCATACTAGGAAATCATGATTTAAGGAAATAAGGCTCAGAGTTGAGGGATTGAGACACGAATAACTGATATTTAACAGTTTTGGGTTAAGCTTCAGAATTAGCAACGTAAAGTGTGAGGTAATATAATCGGAAGGTGCCATCTAATTCAACTAATTTTAGTTGATTGTAATGATTTGTGATTAAATCCCACCTTCACTCATCTTCCTTCCCCGTAAGAAAGTTTCATAAATTAAACCATAGATGGAGGATTTTTTTTTTTAAATAAATAAGTGTGTAAATGGAAGGAAATTGTAAATTTGTAGTTGAAGAATTACACTGTATCGACTTTTAACTTTGTTAAAAAGTTAAAGGCTTCCTTTCAACAGCTATATGGCTTTGTCTTCACTGATGTGCACTAGTAAGTAATAATAGTAACTCTCTTTAAGAATCCGTTCTCCACCAGAAAATATTTTATGGTTAGAATATTATGTGATAGCTGAATTTGATTAATATTTTTTATTATGTGCAGTAAAAATTGATTGAATTTGAATATACATGATAGATTACAGTTTTACACTGTAAAATGATTTTTTATGTATTATTTATATAATAATTCATATATCAATATATTTTTTATCATATTATTTATTGAAAAAATAGTTCATACACAATAAATATAAAAAATTTTACATAATCATTTAATCACATTCTATCATATATATTTATTGTTTTTTAAATTCTTATTTACTCTTTAATTAATTTTTCTATTATTTTTAGTTATAAAATTTATAATACAATTTATAAATAACATTTCTAAAAGAAATACCATGAAAATAAATAAATAAATAAAATATATATATATATATATATATATATATATATATATATATATATATATATATATATATATATATATATATATATATATATATATATATATGACTCTAAAAAAGCCATAATTGCTGCCTCGTGCCTCCCGTGATCTAATCAAGATCTCTCTCAAAGCATGAGCAGCACTCAGAAGCAATGATACATATAAACAATACGAAAGTGATAACTCATAAATATATCTACAGATAACTATGAAAGAAACACTTACATTAAATCAAGGTAAATACACAAAGCATTATGTAAAGTTACAATTTAATAAAAGAGGGAAAAGGAGGGATGAAAAGTGATAAATCACAAAAAGCTAAAATAGGAAAAAGTTTTGTTTTTACAACCTTGTATCCATTTTTTTCAATAACAATTTTCAACCCACTTAGCAGAAAAAATATGAAGAGCTGCTGTCTAGTATTTACTGCAGGGTAAGCTCAAAGCAGAAAAAGTCCATAAATTTTTAAATGTATAGCTGATCAGATAAAATAATTTTTTCATTTAATGCATTTATGAAATACTTCAGACATTTTGACAAAGTTGGGTTGGGAATAATGACAAAAGCTGTTAGTGCCATAAGTGGACTTAATCTTTAATATAGGGTGTTTCAAATTGCAACATTGAGAAAGATGAAAAGAAACAGAAAAGCTAAACAAGATTAAACTGATAAAATTAATTTCCAAACAAGTGAGTAAATGTACACCAAAAGAAACAAGTGAGTAAATGTGATGTTGAACAAAGCATGTGAATGTAACTGTTGTGATTAATTTTTCAATTCATTTTTTTTATACTTGGTGGACAAAGCATCCCTCTTCTCCACTGGAAGATGTCAACGAAACTGAAAACCAACCGCAGTGATTAAAAGGAATAAAGAATAATGAAATGAAGAACAAAAGAAGGTGGTTGTGGTAGGTCAAAGGTTGGTCACAAGTGGGGATCCATGTCAGGATTTGCTTTATAACTATGGTTTAGTTGGTGCAAATATTGACTGGAGAACCTATATATGCTTAATGAAACCACAAACACTGGGAGACAAGAGAACCATAACACACCAACATTTCCTATGTTAGTTTGTTTAATTTTAATTTATTTTCCTGCTCAGATCTCAGCCGTGCAACATGTTTATGTTTGCCCCCTTAAATATTTTGCAAGCACAAGTTAACCATATCTATTCGGAAATTTCTAAATTTTAAATTGATTAGCGATAGTGCTTGATTATTTCAAGAATATCATTCTAACAGTTCCCCGAATAAAACTGAGGTTGGGTACAAAGTGAACTCAATGAAGCTAATAGGGTATTAGTTGTTCTTACCTTTTTATATAAAATTGTCTACTTTCTATTAATGTTGTATGATCTGGAAATTTAAAAAAATAAGTTGTCTCGGTCATCATCATTAATGTTTAGCATTTACATAATCATTATTAGATTCTCTAGTACAATGAAATTGCTAGTAAGAGAAATGCCCGAAATAATGTATTTAAAGTCTCGAGCTAGTAATAATGTATTTAAAGGTAATTTAATTTGAAGTATATCATAATTTTAACCCACTAAAATTTAACATTAGATACAGAATTTTTTATTATTATTATTCAAAGAACAATTCACTTTAAAGTTTTTTTTTTTTCCAAAAAATTTACTACAATTTAAGCTTATAATTCTTACTCAAATATACTATTAATAATATTTGGTATATTTAATGTAATGGGGTCAAGTGGTCTACCACTAGCTGTCGCTGTCCATTTCGAAATGTTTTTTCCAAAGAGTCAAAAGCTAACATGAAAGACCGAGTACGAGAAGACCAACTTAATTAGGTAGTAATATTAATTCCATTTAGTTAAGTATTACCAACTTAGTTATAGAAACCTCACGGAAACATTTATAAGGCGAGCGAGAAGATCAAGGTTCAGTGTATGAATCACAAGATTATGTTGTTATTATCTATTTGGGTTTGGTCCAAACCAATCGTAATATTTTTGTAGTTGCCCTAAACAAATTACTTTAGGTAATTAATTAATATTATTAATACCGGTATAAACCAAATGCAAGAAGCTCTAACACCAGTATAATTAGCAACATAATAAATTAAAATTTCAGAAGCTCTTATGGAATCCACTTTGATTTCAAAAGAGCACAATATAGTTCTCATACGTTCAAAAGAACTTAACCCTGTTTTTTTTTTATCTCCTTCGTACGCTGCAAATTCTTGTGTTTCCCTGCTCTTTGCACTTGCGCTAGTGATTAAATACATTTTTCTGCCTTTACAATTCCTATATTTGTTTTTCTCATGACTAGTTACACGGTATAAAATAAATATTATATCAATGATTTATCAGTGTAAAACATGTTTATTAAACTCATAAAAAAATCACATCCAAAAAAACTCTCCTTTTCTCCCTTACAATTCTTTTAATCTAAAATATAGGGTTCTGTTATTTTTTCTTAATTCCAAATGCATAATCTTTCGAGAATGGAACATAAAATAAGTCCTCAATTTAATTTTTAAAATTATATAATTGGGATATTTTAATATCTATAAATTTTTAAAAATTGTTCGTTACTTTCTGATCTTGTAAAGAATTTAATTTAAGTATATTGATAATATAAAAAATTACATTATCACTCAATAATAAAATATAATTTATAGTCATATTATTAACTTTTATAGTAATTACTAATTAGCTCACAAAGTAATAATCTTTAATTGTGTATGAAAATTAAACTTTAATTTTTACAGTTACTAAATAATAATTTTTTTATTTTTATAAATAAAAATATTTAATTTATATAATTTTAAATACTAAATTAAAGATTTTCTCATAAAAAGATAATTATAATACAACATTGGAAACATGAGGGCAACGTGATTCTCATGGATGTCACTCGTCATAGTTATAGAGCTCTAGATTTAAAAATTAATATTTATTTTCTCTGAAAGGTGGATTGCTATGAGATAAGTGTGAAATTATTAATAAGCGGTTAACTTTATCTTTTAAAATTAATTATGTTTTCAGTGTCTCAATTTTTGATAAAAAAAATTACCTCTCAATTTAAAAACTGTTTTTTTTTTTTTTTTATAAATTAGATTCATTTTGTCTCTCAAACTAACATTATATTAACTCATTATGTGATTAATAAATTATCATATTATCATTTATTAGTGTCATTTTTTTCCACGTGACTTAATGATGTCATATTAAGTGATTAAAATTGAACTTTTACATTTTAAATAGATTAAATGAACTAAAATCGAACTTTTACAAATTTAGAGGGATAAAAATATTTCATTATAATAAAAGTTACAAACATTAATTTAACAATTAGGTTGTGGAAAGATTTATTTTTAAAACTAATGGTCATCCATCCAAGGACTTCCTTCCAACTTATGTTGACTTGTGGTATATTTCTTACAACAAAATTGTTAGATTTGATCTTAAAAATGATAATAAAAAGACAAATGATTCAATCTCTTTTTCATTTTATCATACAATACAAGAGTTTATTGCGTGCAAATGATGCTACATTATATAAGTGATCTTGAGTAGAAAATATTCACAAAATAACTAACTAAAAAATAACCGAATGTTGAGAAACAAACTTGTGTCACATTAGACGATGTTAATTTAAATATAGTTATGAGATTGAATATTATCCCAATGCAAAGAAGCTTGATAAATAACTTACCACATAATCTTGTTTCTAATTACAATCTTAACTTCCAGTTCATTGATAAAAATACTATTGATTTTTTTTCGTTTAGAGGTGGCTTGATTGACTACTAAATCTAGGAAATATTAATCATAAGCTCTTACAACAAACCTTAGTTGATGCACACTCCAAACCAATATAACTCTCTTTCCTCCTTGACAAAAAAAATCTCAAGCCTCTCTTTGAATCTTAAAACAAACCTTCACTTACTTCTCTTGTAGATTTTCATGATACTAAAGGAAAAACTCAATCATCTTATCTTCTATTGTTTGAGAAAAAAAATAATGAAGGAGATTGTAATACTTTGGATGAAAGAATAATTACAAAAATCAAGATCAAGAGGTGTCCTGAAAATTTCCTTCCGATGTTGGTAGGCTCTAGTTGGTAAATTCTTTTCCTTTATCTATTCAAGTATATTGATATTTTTTTTTCTTCTACTTGAGGATGTTGTTAAGTAAGTGTAACAACTTTGAAATCATGAGGATATTTTTTAAATTAACGATTAATGTTTCATATATTAAGATAAACACGAGTCTTCTCTTTCTACTTTACCTAATGTATATGAATATAATAAAATGATTTTTGTTCCTTTAAATATGTAAAGTTTTAATTTTAGTCATTCAAAACCAATTGAAATTCAATTTTAACCTCTCTAAAATATAAATGTTCAGTTTTAGTTGATCTAACATGACAATATTAAGCCACATGAAATGAAAATAACATGTAACTGATAATGATGTAACCATCTATTAGTCACATTAGTAATTAATATAATGTCATTAGTCCTTAAAGAATAAAGTTTAATATATTTCTAAATATAGAGATAAAAAATTTTAATTTTAAATTTGAAGACAAAAATAAAATTTATCAAAGAATTAAAACATATTTAACTACATAAAATTGATAAATTGACTTCAGAATTGGTAACTGGGTCCTAGCCCACATGACCATGTGGACTTTATAATCTTTATGAATTTTTATTTTGTGGGTTTTCTTATGTTCTAGCCAGAGGGTTGAGGTTGAATGTGATGGGTTGGACTCTATATGACCGGTGCACAGAAGACTCGCTCGCAACTTGTAAGAATAAAAGAAAAATGCAAGAATATATAAAGCCTTTTAAATTATGCTTTATCATTAAAAGACGGTACAATGTATATTGAAAACCATTAGGCCTAAAACAAATTGGGCCGAAGCCTAGTATTATCACCATTACCCCAAAACTCTGCCTAGACATATATTCCCCATATAGTATAGCTAGTGTAATGTCATTGAATTTGTATTTACACATGTATCTTAAACGTGTATTTTTAAATACGAAAAAAAATTAAAATAAAAGATATAAGAGGAAAATACTTAAAACTATAAGCAATATGTGCACAATTAATTCAAATAAATAAGTAGAAAATATTAAGTAGTTCAAATTTAAGATATAAAGAGGAAATAAAAAATAAAAAACTAATTTGAGAGTATAAATAATTAAATTTAAGACAAAATAAATTTTTAATATAAAAATATAAAGTAGTTATTTTGATATAAGACTTAAAAAACAAAAGGATCCTTTAATATAACCTAAAAAATTTAAATTAACAATTTAATTCTTAAAAAATTATTAAATAATTATAAAATTACATACCTTAAAAAATAGTGTAATAAAAAATATTCTTGTTTTCATGAATGAGGAGTACATTTTATTAGAACTTAATTAGAATAATAGTGAAAAGTTTTAAATTTGGCTCATTTAGAGTGAGTAAAGGCTATCAATTATTGATGAGAAAATCAGGAGTTGATATTACATACACATGTATAACAATCATTTATTTTCCCATATCATACATGTTTTAGAATATCAACAATTGATTTTCCTATGATTGATATTACTTCATCTCACTTTAGATGAGGTAAATAAAAAAAATTATATAGTCATCCAAATACAGATTATAAAAAATATAAATTTGTTAACTTTTATAATAATTATAAAAATAAAATATAAAATCATTTATACTTAATAGTATAATTTAAGCTGACAATGGAAATTAAACTGATTTTATTATTTAAAAATGGATTAGGATGTGTTAAGGAACGGCATGAACGTGCAAGATAGAGGGGCTTTAGCCTAACCAAACCTTCCCTTATTCATATTGGATTTTCCCAAACGATCCCACCAATGTCATAGTATATATAATCATTTTGTGCAACCAGTGAAAAATAAGAAACCTTATTGTACCAAAACCAATCAACACAATCAAATTTGTAATAACATCACTGTGAATACTTCTAGTTTTGGTATTTGGTCATAGTTTTGTTAGCAACTGAAAGTTCACTTGCTCGATGATAATTTTAGTACCATCAGGCATCAGTGTTCTTAAGTTGACAGTGTAATGCGGGGAAGATCATGCCATTCATATGATTTGTATTATAGTACCAAAATGGTCTACAGAGTTTTATACAAGTATAATAACATATCGCATGTTAGAATTATGTTCAGACACTTCTGCAAGTTCAAAATCCCCAAAAATGTAAAAACTATTGGCTTTTATGAAAGAATAATACAAGTTGTGGTAATTTTTGTTTTTCCTTTCCCTTGCAGGGAAGGTTTTATGCATGGTCATTTTCTCATATATGTGGATTACAAGAACAATTTGAGAAGATACCCCCCAAGTTCTCTGCTTTTTGGCTCAAGAAGTTCCTTTGCCATCCCGTGTTTATTCGTTATATATATTACTTGCGTCGCATGTAATCAATAAATCATTGTTATCAAATAAATAAAGCCTCATGCCATGTCGGAGTAACTAAATCAACTAATTTTCTTCAATGATCTCTCCTAAGTACATAAAATAAAACCAATTTTCCACAAACTATGCATTGGATGGAAACTTTTAAGCGTCTTCATTTACTTTGATAAATTTTTAGGAAAAATTCTTGACAAAACAAATAAAACTCTAGTTAACCTTTTTATCCAATTTTCATCTAACTTCTGGTAAGAAAGTTTTATGTAACCTTTTTAATATTTAACTGGAGTACCCCATTCCTATTAATTTTTTCTCACCTTAAAATGTTGCTTTTAAGACATTAAACTAAATGAGCCTGTGGCCACTTTTATATTTGAATTTAATGATCATAACCTAGTGTAAATAAATTTTATTTTAAAATATTATTGATATAACTTTTAAGATAATATTAAAAAAATCAATCAACTTATCATATTTAATAATTTGTAATTAAATAACAGTATAAAATTGTATTATATGAACCAACTTAACCTATTTTTTATTTGTTATTTATATTTATCTAAACTCCTAATTAGGAATTGAAATAATTAAGTGTATGTTTGGATTGCAGTTTGAGACTCAAGCATTTTTACTCTCAAAGTAGCAAATTCTTCCTCTATTATGCGCCTTAAAATTTGAGAATATGCTTTGAAATTCCCAAAAATATTTTTCCAAAACTTCAATTCAAACATAGCCTAATTTTACACATCAAAATAACTTTCTAATTAATTTTTTAAAAATATGCAACATACGCCAACTCGAAAAATAATGGTGAAAGTACAATTGTAATTAGTAGGTAAAATATTGCTAAAAAATGATGTGGGTGTTTGACAAATGTTACATTAATTAAGCAAACAATCTCAACCATTTATCAGAATTTTTTTTTAAAAGCAACAAATCTATACTTATACACAATACAAAAAATATCCAAGTGTCCCATCAAAATATAAGTTGTTGATTTTGTCATTGATAATACAGATTTTTTTTTTTCCTCTTACTTTAGAGTTTAGAGTTCACTTTAAAGAAGTCAACCCTCGAATTATGCTTAACAACCCGTCTAGATGTCAATCTTCACAAAAGATCGAATGATGGAAAGTGAAACAATTGTTCTTTTTTGTCTAAAAATTAAGGGAATGGGTAGGAGCTTCTTTTTTCAATAAATGTATGTTGCAAAGTTGCTTGCTACAGCTAAGATTCATCCTTCTATGGCAACTTACATGCATCTTTGTCATCTTTTGATTTGAATTTTCCAAGCTTTTCAGCAATAGTTCTGCAACGACACTGGTTTCCTGGTCGCATCACATCGCCATAAACAGCCATCTCAACTATATCAAGCTCCTTATCTGCTAATTGATCAAAAGTAGAAGATTATGCTATTAGAAACATGATGATTAGGCAGACATTTGAGCAGTGCACAACTTTCTTGTACAATAATATGCCTATTTGTGTATTAGATATATGATTTAAATAAACAAGTCAATAATTGATCACCCCTCAGCATCAGGCAGAAGAAGATCCTAGTGTAACAACAACTCTTCTAACGGGACACTGAACAAACTAGGCATCCTAATAAAAGTAAGTGAGAGAGTGGCTACCAATCAATCCCCTTAAGCTCCATCTTAAAAAATATTGCCAGCTAATTTTGGAGATCTTCACAATCAGGGTCGGGAATTTAAAGTAACTAGAACGAAACCTTCTTAATGGATTCAATTAAAATGAAACATGGGCTTCAAATATAGCATTCCTGGCCAAAAAATAACATTCATCCATGACCAAATAAATTCACATGCAGCACATGAAAGGAAACTAAGAAAAGCATGATTATAGAATTTCGGCTACACATTTTCACTATTAGGTGGAGCAGTCTATAATAATTCATAATCCTTAGGAGATGCAAGTAAAAGCATCTAAAACTGCAATTGAAGCACATGAATTTGTAAAGCATTTAGTAATTGAAATAAACGACGATTATTACCTATAACATATGTATTTAATCTTACTAAGAGAAGGCGGGGCTGGGTTTGAAAATAGAAATTGTGATAGTCAGTTACTAAATAATACTCCATAATGAATAATGAATAAAGAAATCCCTAAAGCCAAGAATGGATAAAATGCATAATAATAGATGTTTGGGACAAGTTGAATGCAAAGGAAGACAAATAAAGAAGAAAGCATACCAGTAAAATTAACCTCGCAAGAGTAGTCTCTCAATTGATCCGAATCAACATGGTATTTGTCCGATTTGAATCTATTAACCCTTGATTGAAGTATTTGACAATTATCTGCTGTGGACTCACCACCTACAACACAACATCAAATGCCAAATAGATTAATTATCAAAATACGAAAATAACTAGCCTCAAAACATAATAGAAGAGCAAAAAATGAAACCTTTGGAAAAGGGGATGATGTGGTCGTACTCGTAGCAGAGGCAGCCGATGCAGTTGAAGAAACGTTTGCAGACAATGTTACCGGCGGCGTCTTTGCGCCACCTCTCAGGGTGACGGCCGGGGACAGTATCAGCCTTGGACCAACAGATGGTCTTGGCGTTAGAGTCGAAAAATCTGGGTCTTTTCTCGCCATCACCGCGAGAACGATTTGGGGAGGCACTCATTCCTCCTCACTTTTAAACTTTACAGCAGGAAAAGAAAGATGTTTGCTTTAATTCGTCTATCTTCTTCACTCTAGTTTCCTACCCTCTTCCTACTATTTACTAGAATAACAAAGTCGTTAAATATGAATTTGGTAACTCATTTTTCACCATTTTCACTTTTAATCCTTTAAAAAAAATTATCACTCTTTAATTCATTTTTTTATATTAGTTTTGAATAATTTGGATAATTCTAAATAGGTCTTTAAAAAAATAATTAACATTTTAATGAATACATCCAACGAAATCCAATTCTTTTATCAATTGACATATAAGAAGATTACACAAAATCATTATCACTTAGTTTTCTACTTATTAGAAATATATTAATTAATGAATATCTTTCATCTTTCTTGGATTATTTACAAGTAATATAAGTTCTAATTTGTATTACTTTACTAGTAATTTATATAGATAAATCAATTAAAAGGCGTCATTGACTATTTCTTTTTAGATAGTATTTTTTTTTACTTACCACACATATATAGTGGCCAAAGATAATCTATTTAAGAAACATCAATAAATATATAAAAAGAAATTTTGAAAATTTATAAAATAATAAAAAATAAAAGGATTATACCTTGAAAAAAAATGTAATAAGGTATAAATAAAATAAATATACAATTCCTAATAAAATATAAAGGGTTATAAGAGAATTGTAAAAAAAATTCTTTTTAAATGAAACTTTTTTTTATTTTCCCTAAAAATACTGTTTGTTTTACAAATTTCATTTTTTCTTTGATAAATAATATTTTTCTTGTTATATTTTATTTTATTAGACTTTAACATAATAAATACTATTTCATGTTTATTATTATTAAATTCTTTAATATTATTATATATATAATTATTAACATATATTAGATATTAGAAATCTAAAATTAATAACTATAATTATATATGATATGATATTTGTGTTTATAATGAATGATAAAAAGATACTATATAGATCTAAAAGATACTCTCGTTCATTCATATTCAATTCTATAATTGATAAAAAAATAAAAAAAATAATTTAATTCATTATTTTTTATGCTTCTATAAGAACAATAATTAAATCTAACTAATTTATTTATATTGATTATATCCGTATGGAATATCATGGAATAATTCTTTAAAAACTACACCCAGTAGTTTGGATTTGGCTAATTTGTTTGTCCCCGAATTAAAAGAGCATAGTTCCATTTTCATTTTTACTCAATTCTTAATGGTAGTTTTAACAATACTATATAATCAAGTCGGTAAGATAAAAGTTAAAGCAATAAAAGAATAAATTAAAAGCTTATTTTAAGAAAATTAAGTAGGGACTAAAATATTTTTTTAAATGATACAACACTTTGCTACCTGACAGTGAAACTAGTAATCTAGTGCTCTACGAAGATGTGATGTTATTATGCTATATAGCCACTTAAAAAGACTAGTCAAATCAAATTTTGAGCCACTAGACATAAAAATCTTGAAAAAATAAGGAACCAAATTTACATTTAACTCTAAAAATAAATACATGTAAACTAATTCAAATTTTAATGTGTTTGTGGATTAGATCTATTTTGAAAAAAAAATCATCTTAATAAAAATTTAAAACAATGTGTAATTCGAATTAATTTGAATTATTTTTAAAAAAAAATATGATATAATATAATAAAATATGATTTAAATTAAATTGAATAATTCAATTTTTTATCTTATATTTTTATCAATATTTAAATTTGATATTACTGACATCTTTTAACTCAAATTTTCAACATTAATTTTAAAATAAATAATTATATTTTTAAAGGTATATAGACTAATAATTTATTTAAAAATAAAAAATATATAAGAAATAATATATGTTAATTAATCAATTAATTATTTTGTAATAAACTTTTTTCTTAAAACAATATGAACACATTTATTCAAAATAAAAATTTAAAAATTATAATATATATATAAAAAAAGAAAGCTACATACAAACTCTTTGAAATTTGATCTAATTAATTGGTAAAATAATAATCCAAAACAATAAAGAATATTTTTTATTGTTGTAGATTGGTTTGGGATTTTATTGGATTCTACAGCACTATATACATTGTTATTTAGTTAAAAAAATAAAAGAAAATAATATAAAAGATGACTCAAAAATAAATATTAAAAGACCTTGTATTTATTTAATTCAATCTTCGAGAATAACAGCTGTTTTTGATATTTTGATTTTCTGCGTATGAGTTGGACTGTTAGAGTAATTGGTGGAAGAGAAAATATGAGAGAGAATGAAGTAAAATAGATAGATGTGGAATATGTAGGTGACCGATATATCTGTTTCAAACGAGGATGGTTAGAATGAGAAGTAAAAAAATAGGATAGGACCTTGTTTTCTGTATAAAAATAGATTAAATTCTATATTCCTTATCACAAACCCCAAGATAATAATTATCTAAACATCAATGTAAATCAGTCAACTTCTTTGCAAAACACAGATTGGTCATTTATTTTTCCAATTTCTGGCAGGAGCACAGTATATTACGAAAATGTTTGAGAAGGAAGAAAATGTCTTTTGGTGAAACAGCAAGCTCTTTCGATAAACTTAAAACCCCGTTGCCTTTTATTTGCACACCATAAACAACAGGGCAGATTTTCGACAAAACAGAGCATGACTGAGCAGTTTTACTAAAACTTGATCTTGGTAAAGAATAATTTCTAATAAAACAATTTATATTTAAATATTTAGGTATAGAAATTGAGTTTGAATACAAATAAATAAAAACAATTAAACAATAACTAAAAGGTTCTCACTTTTTTCAAACCAAAGTATAGAAATAAAACCCAACTGTGATTTCACCCAAAAAGCATCTAGATAATGTTAGGTAATGTTAAATTCAATCCACACTTTATATAATGATTTGGATACGCAACCTAAAAGCACTAATTAAAAAACTTGGTAATGATAGCATCATGGATATGCAGTTCCGATTAGTCAAATTACTCATTTGGTTAGTCAAATTACTCATATTTGGTTAGTCAAATTACTCATATTTGGTTATGCAAATTACTCATATTTGGTTATGCAAATTACTCATATTTGGTTATGCAAATTACTCATATTTGGTTATGCAAATTACTCATATTTGGTTATGCAAATTACTCATATTTGGTTATGCAAATTACTCATATTTGGTTATGCAACGTATGCATCCAAACACTCTTGATAAATAGTGCAAGTATATCAGAAAAAATGTTTTGATTACTTATAGTCAATATCAAACTTACTCTCAAGTAAAAGCAATTTCTACAAGAAACACTCTTGATATGAAATTTATCAAATTACAGATGGCTGCACCCAAACTCAATTTCAACCAAAATTTATTTTCCAAAAAGTAATCCAAAATCAATTTTGGATTTGCCCTGGCAGAGTGTATCAAGGTCTGATAAATGCTGTGGCATTTACCATTAGCATGTATAAGATATATTTGGCAGCAGACAATGAAAATAACTCATCCAATTATTGTACTAAAAAATAAAAAAACTTGCAAGAATAAACTCCTCCTTTATAATAAAGTCACAGTCATAGGACAAACAGATAAAAACAGAAAAATGTGATATAGTTTCTGTCACCACATCCATAAAAACAACCATTGTTAAGAGACTAGTTTGACTAGAATCTATATAAGCCAGGTCTTGAACAAACTGATACAAAGGCTTACAAAAATATCTTTGCTTAAATGGAAAGAACAAACTGCCAGCATTAAAAAGCTAGTTCTTGGGTCCAATATCCTTGAGGGCACAAATCTGTTCCTCACCCATTGCAGACATGACAGAAACAACAAGGTCCTTACCTTCAGCAAATCCATCTTTTATCTGCAAAGAAAAATCAATGATAAATAATCCAGTCAGAAAAAATATACACAACCAACAACATAGTATTTGTCAATCCAACCGGAGAAAAAATATTACAATTGCACAAACCTGGGTGAGCAGACTATCATCGGTGGGAAGCCTGAGGTCATCCTTGGTGCTTCCATTTTCAGTAAGCAGACTCACCTACAAAATAATTTAACAGTAACAAACACTTGTTCAGATCTCAAAAACACAGAAGGCTAATTACTAATTATAATAGGTTAACCAAGGAAAACAGTGAACAAAAACATCAACTCACAAATCCATCCTCAGAGATATCAATAAGCTGATAGTCAGTGCGATTCACATGAGGAACCTGGCAAAAAACAGAGGAAAAAATAAGGTACATGGTAAGCTACTATTAAAAAAAAATAACACAGAAATAAAAAATAAAAATCAAGTGGCATGCGTACATCACAGTTGTGAGAAGAGGGAACAATATCTTCAAGTTTCTTGCCAGTGAAAATATCAATTCCAACAAAGTGACACTTAGCATGACCGTGTTTTCCAGTTTTGGAAGTTGAAACTTCCACAACCTGTTAACAAAAAATAAAATATAATTAAAAAGATCAATAGATAAATAAAATCAGAAGACAAAGTCGCAACATAAAATCAACCACAAATTTCAACGGATAACCAAGAAATTATGAGCAGAGAGTGTAGATCTAAAAAGCGGAATAAAATAAATAGTTGAACAAAACCTAAGAAAACAAAAAGGGTTTGAAAAGGGATAGACCTTGCAGGGGCGGGCTTTGATGACGATGTAGCCATTCTTGCGAATGGTACCAGCTTGCTGGGGGTAAGTTTTAGAGGCTCCTGCATCGGCCTTGGACTCGAAATGGTGCTCTTCGTCCGACATCGTTTCGATTCAACACCCAAGGATTGAGAAGTGGCGGAGAAGAGCGATTGAGCAAACACAAATAAAAGATAGTAGTGTCTATATAATATATTCCCTCTCACCTATCTATCTCAACCTGTCTTGTTAGGGTTTTGGTTATCACTTGCATTCCAGATCTTCTTCTGTTCGCTTCTACACCGTTCGATTTTGCTCATATGCGTCAGATTAACGCTAATGCTATCGGGCTTCGGCCCAAAGAAACACCTGCTTCTTATTTTAATTTAAAATCTTTTATATTTTTATTCTTTTATATAATAAAAGAGAAATTTTACCTTTATTTTCTATGCAACTTTTTTTTATCATATTAGGGATATTTTATATATTTTTTAATTATTTTACTTTTATTTATTTAATAGAATGAATTAATTATTATGACATTTAATAGAAAATTAATTTTTAATGTATATTTTATGAGAAAATTATTTTTATATTTGTTTTATTATTAGGTATTAGGAGAAACATAACGAGTTTTAATAATTTTATTGTTAAGTATTTAAATTTATTTATTTATTTATTTATTTATTATGTATTTTATATCTATGAATTTTAATCTTTTAAAATAAAAGTATCATATACACAATATAAAATGAAAAATATTTTATTTTCATTATTTATATTTAAAATAACTTTAAATTAAAGTCAAAATAATGTAATATTTTATATATAAGTTTTTGAATTTTTTCATTCATTTATTATATTTATAAATTTTAATTTTTCTAAAAATATATCAGATGCAAAAACTAAAATAAAAATTATTTTGTTTTTACTATTTCTATTTTTATTTTAACATATATAATATTTGTATAATTAAAGGAGTTTGAATTTGCGTATTCATCTGCCCAAGATCGATATTAAAATTTATTTTTAAATAAAAACATTTTTAATAATAATTATTTAATAAGAATATTTCTAAGAATTGTTTGTAAATTTAATTTTAATAATTTAAAAAAAATCATAATTAAAAATAAAAATTACTATATACCAGAAAATAAATTATTTGTTGAAAATGTAAAATGCTTTTTATATAAACTAAGAGGAAAGAGACACTTTTATTAAATAAATATAAAAATATATACACCAAAATTCTCATAAATAATATACTAGAATAACCATATCAAATGACAGATTTTTAGAATGAGCATTTTTATGATTTTATTTATAATAAAAGTGTTTTGGGAAAAATTAATATTTTATTTCTATTAATTTATCTTTTATCTTTATGTTTAAGTTAGATTTTAATATTTATTTTAAAGTATCAATAATTAAGATAAAATTGTATTACAATATAAATTTTTTATAATTTAAAATATAATTTATATATTCAAAAAATATTTATTTACTATAAAATTTAATTATAATATAATTTTATATTAAAATATATTTAACAATTATAAATTATAATTAATTAAAATAAATAATTAATTTATATATTGTACAAGCTAAAATACTAGTATAATTCATAATTCATATGTGTAAAAAATGTGTTCATTATAAATTTAATTATTATAATATAATTTATCTATTAAAAATATTTATTATTAACCTTACTTGTATACAAATAACTATCAAGTTAGGTATTTTTTAATAATATATTTGAATATTTATATTATATAATAAGTTATAAATGAGATATATTATAATTAATATTTATATTATATAATAAGTTAAGTATTATATATTTCACTGTTTAATTAATATTTTTATTATAATTATTATATATTGTAGTACATGATTATGTTTGGTGTATCGTTGTTTTAAAACTGTTGTACAATCCTTTTATTTTGTTTATTATCTCACTAGATTAAAAAATAAAAAATAAAAAATAAAATTGACAAATATAAAACATTTATATAAAATAATAGAATACTATTCGAAAACTCATAAATTAACTATTTTTTACATATTTTAGGACTTTAACTATAAAAATGTTGGGCAACCTCCATTAAACAAGTTATCTGAAAGAAAAAAATTGACAGTTTGAAAATTATTCCGGCATTTGATCAAAGAAGAAAACAAAAACATGAGTAAAAAAGAATAAAAATCAATCTTGTTATTCAGTTTTTAGTATTACATTTATATTACTTTTTTTTTCTTATAACGCACTCTTTTAAGGTTTGGGTGATATGCCAACAACTATTATGGTTAGCTTTTCAATTGTTGCATAAATATTATAATGACATCCAAAATGATAATTTCTAAAGTTGACCATTTGAGTAATATTATCTTAATTTATTTTTTTCTTAATTTTATTTAAATTAAATATGATAATTTTATAAAATTATTATCTTTAAACCCTAAACATAAAAATATCTATTTATTGAAATAACAGTATAATGCTATAACATGATGTAAATAATAGTAAATCATTTTAATATTCTTCTAATCGGTTTGTGTTTTTTTTCCCATTTACCTTAAATTCAAAATGGTGCTGTTAGACCAGCATAGTTTTTATTCAAGACCACAGATCACAAAATAAAATATTTATGCATAAAATAAAATAAAAATATTGTTTTCAATAATTTATAAATTTTAAAATACTTAAAGTTAAAATATATTTTTAAAATAAGAAATATATTTTTTTTATATGTATTCTCCTTCGGAGGTATTCATTTCATAGCATAATTAAAAATTAAATAAGATTTTTTTTTGTAACAATTCAAATATTAATTTGTTATATAGTAAGATACCCGTCCTGTCAACTCAGTAACTTTTGTTTATATTAAACATAAAATTTATCAACTTAAGACTAATTATGTTAAATAAATAAAAAAATAAAAATATTTATTACCGTATAAAAATTATAATATCTGCACTACAATGATAGATTTGTGCAATGATAGATTTGAGTATTTAAATTACTTTATCATTCGAATGTCATTCATCAAGTAATGCAACATACCTGAGTTGTTCATGCGATGTTTATTTTTTTTAATGTGCATTAATGTAAGTTAATAATTTAATTCAAGTAAGTTAATAATTTAATTCAAGTAAATTATCAATTTAATTTTTCAATTATAATAGTCGATCAAATGTATTCATAAAAATAATAAAATAGTATAAAAATATCTAAAAATATAAATAGTTAATTAATTTAATTTTTGAAATTATAATAAAAAGTTGAATTATTGTTGAAATTTAAAAAAATAGTAAAATAACTCCTACAATTATAAATTACCAATCAATTTATTATCTTTGTTATTGGTTTGTATCATTGTTGTTAAAAATATTGAATTTAAATGTTAAGTTTTTAAGTGATAGTTAATTAGATACACATAGATATCCTTACATTATAAAGTGATATTGGTGAAATAATAATTAGTTATTTCCTTTTTATGTCTTTTTTTTATTTCTTTGTTCAATAATTTTGTATCAATCTTCTTATCTATGAATCGAGAAAATATTTGACTACAATTATTCTTAAAGTCAAGTTACGTTAAATATGTATGATAAGGAGGAGATTCAATATTTTCAAAAAAAAAAAAACAAAGACATATAGAAAAGAAAAATTTATTATTATTTCACCTATATTTAATCATTTTCAACCTTACTGTATGACAATCATGTTTGTGTGTAGTTTAGTTGGCTATTACTCATATACTTAACATGTTCATTTAACCTTTTTTAATGACATTAAATGTATAAGCAAATCACATATGGACTATTGATTATTTATAATTTCTATAATCACTTGTCATTTTTATTTATCTTAAGGATTAATTTGTATAACCATTTCCTTTACACTCATTTTGAGTTTTATTGGTGTAGAGATATCATGATTTTTTTTTTTATGACAACTCTATTTTTTGTGCGTGTTTTAACCATTTTTTTTTATCAAACACAAACAAAACTATCTCAATCAAGAAAGTATTGATCTAGCTTGAGTTTATTGAGTTTAATATTATAATAAATTTATAATTTTTTTTAAACTTCCAACATCTTTTTATTTATCCCCACAATTCATATTCATTCTGGAGCTCAAATTTAAAATTTTAAAATTCAAGTTTAGAGCTTATAGTAAACAAAAATAATTATAATAAAAATTTAATAACAATAATAATAAAGCAATGGATGATTAGGTTAGGTGATTGAATTGTAAAACATAAATTTGATATTTAAAGTAAGGAATGTCGAATATTATTGTCTTATCTATTTGATTTGGGTCAAACTTGATAAAAAAAAAAAAATTTTAGTCAAGTGGTTAGGTCAAATCAAACAAATAATCACCTATAGTTATTGTTTTACATTAATTATTCATAGTGATTTAAGATTCATATTGCATCTAATTTTAAGAATAATGTTGTATTATCCTACAAATTCTTTTACAAATTAATTTTATTAATACTTAAAAAAAGTATTAAATAAAATTTAAATACTTTAATATCTTGAAAACTTTAAAAGTATTCAACATTTTTTTTATCTTGGAAGTGGAAAAATTAGTAGGAAAATTTTGTATATTTATAATTATTTTAATTCCAATTTAATTAGAATAATGATTTATCTATGTACAAATCTTCTTGTTTATTTTGTGTTAAAAAATTAATTGTATAAAAAAATAGATAAATCTTTACATTACTCTATAAAGAAAATAATAAATAAAAAAATAAATATATTTATTATCTCAAATTCGATTTATTCAATCCAACTTAACTCAACTATATTTTAGTAGGTTAGTTCAGATCATTAGATTAATTTAAGTTTATTGTGATTATATGATTATAATTGAGTTAAGTATACGTTAATATATATATATATATATATATATATATTTCAATCTGGATGTCCATTTGTACACGTATAATTAATCTTTCTCAATTAGTATGTATGAAACATTAAGAAACTCTCGGTAAAAAGATATTATAGGAGCCAAGAATTTTTTTTTATCTGAAGAAAATATCAGAAAAATGAAGTGCCTAATTGTAACCAAAATAATCAAGTACTTTTTTTTTTTCTGTTTTGAATTTTTAGAAAACTGTGAACCCAACTAAACTCAAATTAAGATTGGAATCATTAATAAAAAAAATCTTTAAATTTAATCAAATTTAATTATATTTCATTATATTTAGATTTAAATTAGATTAAATATATTCAACCTGAACCATTTACATCCTTATAATTTTCATTATATATACAAAGAAATGGAAAGATGTGATAAAAATATTTAAAATTATTCTTTCAAATATTCTCATCATCTCACAAATTATATCATAGTCCTCGATACAAATCACACGGCTAATTTTGGGTTGAGAAAATATTTTTATTTTATTTTTATTTTAATAAATTGTATACCAATAATAAATATTTTTATTGTATATTTCACTATTTTCTATACAAAATTTTAAAAAATAAATAAAGTAAAAATAGATAATAAAAATAGGAAAACACTTGCTTAAATCAATTTACTCAATTGTTAAGATTTTTCCATCGCTGAGAAATTTTTTTGATACTTTTATGAGAGTTTTTTATTTTTTAATTTAATTGTACTTTTATTTTTTATTTTTATTTAGACTATATATATATATATATATTCTGTTTTTTTTTAGTATTTTTTAAAATCAGTACACCCTAAACAAATTTACTTATATCATTATGATATTTTTTACTTAAAACTCTCATCATTAGTATAACTTACAGTTGTTGCTTGATCAGAAAAATTCCAGCATGAAAGAGATAGATGAATCATGACAAATAATGCTTTTTTAAAAAAAAAAACTGTATTAAAATCTTAATAGAAATTAGCTAATCAAAACATGAATCCATTTTGACACTAGTTATTAATTCCACGGGTTATTCTCCTTGTTTTTATAGGAAAAAGAAGGTGGCGACGCGACCTTTGTATAATTTTGAAAACGAATAATTGATTAGAGGATAATTGACTAAGTACAATTAGTGCTTATATATTTATCACCATAGAGACAGCTCCCAAAGTGATATGTGTATTTCAAGTGTAATACGAAAAAAGAAAAAGAAACAATTGTGTAATAATATATATGGCTCAAAATTGTTCTACCTTAATAGCTTCACGAGGCATTTCATAAGCATCTTTGGGCCTTGATTTCTTAACTCCGGCGGTAGTGAAGCAAACTTTGTCAGACCTGTAACTCTCAACAGTAACACTAGTGACCTTGACCCACACAAGAACCTTGGTCTTCATTCCATCTATAACACTGAGCTTCCCCTTTGATAATGTCCCTTTCACACGATTTGCATACCTCACCATGGATGAGTCCTTGAAGCACACCTCACAGGGAGAGGACAAGTACACTATCAATTTTCCTTTTGATGCGTCAAACTCATAGCATGTTATGTTTCGCGGGAACAGACCGGGAGGAAGGTTGTACTCACCAAGGATATCTGGTAAGGCTTTCTGGGATTTTCCTATTAATTACATAACACACTGTCAAATAAATCTTATTCTTCATCCATTTATCATTATTTTTGCCATCCTATCTCCCAATCTTTATTTGAAATGCCTAATTTTAGAAAAAAAATTTAAAGACAAACTTGTTGTTTACACGTCATTTAGTAAAATGACTTATAAAAAATATACAGGTGAGAATAATTCTCACCTTACAAAAATTCATAATCTAAAATGTAAATTTCCTTTTATAGTAATTATGATGCCACCAAATGAAAGGAACCAATCAATGAGTAATTTGGGGGGGATAACAATGGGTCACCAGTCGCACAGCTTTTTAGTTTGAGATGACACGGAAAGATTAGGTAGGCTAGTTCTTTCGGAATCACCAAAGTTGCCTATTATTGGGTTGTGTGACACGATTTTGAAATTGGAAGCCGAACTTTAGTATGAAGAAAATACTTAGAGTGCGAGACTAAAAACGAAAGATAAGATGAGAAATATTATTAACATATTTTCTTATTTTCTAACACTTCCTGTTTTATATACTCTCTTTTATTGGTAAAATTTATGTGAATCTCATTTTATTGGTGAGTTCTATTTTTTATTGTTAAAATCTCATTCTCAAATTAATAGAATCTACCTAAATTTTAATAAATAAAAAAAGTGTGTGACAGAGTTTTTAAAAGTATGTTATTAGGTCTCCGCAAGATAAGAAAGCCTACTACGTAACATTTTGCAAGTCATAACTTGTTCATGCTGGAGACACAAGTGCAAAATGTTGTGAAAATAATAGGTACCTTTCAGCTTGTTGATGAAAAGTTTTGCCTTCTCTTCGACAGTATTTGAGAGAGACTGAAATTGCAAGCACGGTATAAGCATTCTTGTACACAAAACATTAAAATGTTTTACACTACAACAGATCAAATTACATAAACAGGAAGAACACATTAAAGGCTAAGAGGCACTCTTCTGAATTGCAATTTTTTTTTTCTTCCTATTTTACCGAGATTAGCAAACTCTAATTTGGTTCACTTTTCATAGTGAAGATCATATTATGTCCTTCAACGTGTAGGAGCAAGTTTTCAGACGTTTGTGGCTCTGAACAAAATTTTGAAATAAGAAAAGAACAAACACCTCTCTATTTCTCATATAATTAGTCGTTACCATGGCAAGACCGTTCAGAAAATTGATCTTGTAGCGTAATTAAACCCAACATAGTGTGATGATATCGACTACAAGATTCAATCATTACACTTCAGAAGAACAATTATACTTTCATTTCTTCCAAGTTTCTGAGTCACCAATAATTAACTGCATGTGAATTTATTTTCAAATATGATATGATCATAATTATGTTCGCCTTTTCATTGAAGATTCTCAGATCTTGCCTGTGTGGCAAGTCATAGAAAAAGCAAATAATATCTACCAATAAGGTAAACACTAATTTCAAGAACAATGGGCTGTATAGAATGAACACAGAGGCAAGTAATATGAGTATGAGAGTACTAGAAAGAGTGGCAAATATATTGCATCAAATCTTGTAGCTCTAGCAATTTTGTAGCTCTAGCAATTTTGTATAAAGTAATTCATTTACTCAAAATAAGATAACTCAAAGGCTATCATAAATTTAAGATTGAAGGTGGTCCTAAACAAACGAAAATTTTCAGAGAAATAAAAGGCTGAGAGTGAGACATACTGATAGGTCGTCGGTTATGTGGGAAATCTCTTCCTTGGCTTTCTTGGAGATCCAAGAGCTTCCCAGTTTAGTGAGAGCTTTATCCATTTTCCTTCTACTTTACCACTTCTCAATTTCTCTTAATGAAAGAAAAGACGATATAATCATGTTTAAAGTTTAAACACTATAGAACAGGTCTCTATCTTGGATGGTAAGCCACACAACTCAGGGCGTGACATAACAATAACTTCTCAAAATTAAAACTACCAAAGAGTGGAAAGCGGAAAATCACTGAAAGTCAAAGCATCACTGTGTAAGGATATCCTCCTAACATTTTCTCTCTTTAATTTGGATTTTAAGGTTAAAAACAGGACTTACGCAGAAGATTTACTTTTAATAACTAATTTTAGTTATAATTTGTACGTGATCATTTTCTTTTTGTGTCTTAAGAGGTTTTATAAATTGTAAATCTTGTTTGGAGTATGTTTTCCCATAAACTCTTTTATGTGGGAACTCACTACTTGTTTGGAGTAATGGTAATCTTCACCCTTACACATATAACAAGGAAGGTAAAACCAAGATTGTTACAGTTAAGAGCTTAGCTTGCCTTGTAATCTAAATTAACAGCAATTTCTGTGAATTTATGGTTATAATTGTTGTATAGGTCGGTGATGTTTCACATTCAATCGCTCCTTAATGTGAGATGGTGAGATTTGAGGTTCGCTGTGCCTATGACATGACAAACAAACAATGATTTCACGTAAGCTTACATGTTAAAATCGATATGAAAATGGAAATTGCTATCTTTTACGAATTCATACATACTAAGAAAACCTTTTATTACAGCCTACGCCTCTGGTTTTCATCAAAGACTCTATTTTTTATTTTTTTAATTTAATATGCAGCCAATAACATTTAGACACGTGTATGTTGGTGCCATCCGGAAGAATGATAACAATCCAAAACAAATTAATTAAAAGTAACAAAATATATAAAAAGAAATAAAAATAGAAGGTAGAAAACTAGAGGATTGATCCTTCACATGTAATAAGTATATTCATCGTATTAAGTAATAAAGTGAAAGTAGGTAAAATATCATTTCCATGAGAATTGATATAATTACCAATTACTAAGAAATGCAAATCAATTGGGATAAAAAGTAATTAAATTTGATAAAAAAAAAGAAATATAAAATCACTACAGCAACTTTGACTAAAATTCAGGAGTTAGAAAACCACTAGGGGCATGTTTTTATCTAGATTCTTAAATTAAGAACCACTTCTTATAAATTTTTATTGTTGTAGTTTTAACATAAAGTGTAAGAACCATTTTTTATTATTAAGAATTGATTTTTAATTTATTATAATATTTTTTGTATAAATCAATTGAAAATGGCCACAACAAATAAATTAAAAACTGGTTATTACTGCAACAAAAATTATTACAGTTTTTTAAGTCTAAGTGACATTAATGAATTTACAAAAAGTGAAATAAGATCTTAAAATAGGTTTTAGCACTGGAGATGCTAAATTCACACCCAATACATGTTATAACATAAAATTATAGTTTAAATCTACAAAAATAGATTAAGATCAATTTCTTGATTCAAAATTCTTTTACCCAAATTAGACTTTTAATATCTTTAACGATACCTATTTTAATAAGTAATAAGAACAAAGATTATAAAGAATTCATAATTACGATATTTTATTATTAAAACATGATCGCAATCAATCTCAATTATAATTTACACTCAATTTTCTATCAGAATGCAAAACTTAAATCAATCTCAATAACAATTAACTAAAAGAACACTTGAAGGACAAAGAAGGACACATAAAGATCATTAATTAAATTTGTATGAAATAAAAAAATTCATATTACGTAGAAATCCAATTCAAGTTCATCAATCCTAGTAAAAAAGAATATAGTTACACATCCTATAATGTGAAAAAAAAAAAAAGAGATAAAGACGAAGATAGAAGATACCCATAACATCACAAACCTACAATGATAAAAAAATCTTAAATTAATTTATTCAATTATAATAATATAAAAACGAAGCCAACAAGATTATGATTCATAAGATTCTAATTTTTATTTTATTTCAGGCATAAACACAAAGCCACCATAACATGCATTAATTTAGGCTTTCACACCAATTAAATAATTTTCTAAATATATATAAACCTAGATTAAATTTCGTCGATGATGTTCTAAAACAGAACTAAAATTATACACCAGACATAAGATAGAAATCCATCTCTAATCAAGCCCAATTAGGAAATGGTGGAGTAATAATTTTCATAATGAACATATTTAAATATTTAAAAAATGATTATAAATAATTAATTAATACTAAACAATGGTCAAACAAATATTTCAGTCCATAATAGAGTTGCACGTGAGACAGAGAAACGATAAAAATAAATAAATAAAACAAGAGAAAAACAGTAACAGAAAAAGTAATGTAGAAATAGAAATTGAAAGTGGCACAGGATAAACCAACGTATTTTTCCTTCAACCCGACGATTCCAAGAACCAAAGACGAATAATTCTTCGACGGCCATACTTCATGACAAGCTCACAGCATTGTGTTATCCGCAACACTAATCCCCATTAATACAGACCCTCCATCATGACAACTTTCATCTTTTTGTCTTCCTTCATCTTATTCTCTATGCCTTTTTCTTTCCATTTTCCTTGCAGCCTTTAGCTCCTACACCCGAGTCAGGTATCTGCTTATCTTCTCTCATACTTCTTTTATTTTCTACCACGGGACCTTACATTTTTCCACATCACACATGCATTATTTTTTATGTATATATCTTACATAAGACTTGTAAACATGTAACTTTTCTCTACCTCTGCATATAAAATAGAGACATACGATTATGTTGTTTGAAGTTCACGTTTAATTTCCTAGTTCTATGTTTGATGCTCTCTTTACCATGTTTCACGGCTTATGTGCAACATACGTGTCTATTTTAATATCACTTTTGTTCTTTTTCCTATGCTCAGATTTTAATCTGGAGTTTTTCGGGTTTTGACTTAGGACACTGGTGGTACATATAATTTTTCAAAATCATGGGCAGTGAGATAGATACTAAATCAATTGAACCGGTTCGCCATGCCGTTTCTTTGTTTGGAGATAAAAGTGATAATAAGAAATACCAACCTACGAGGAGTAAGGTAAGATAAGTAATGAATAGAGGATGTTAAGAGTATCTCTCAAGTTAGTTTCCTATACTAAATACAGTATCTATACACTCATTCATTTGTGTAGATTTGATCCATTAATTGTAATGATCATGAGAGATGGATATCTTAATTCATCATTTTCCTGTTTTTTTTTTTTTTTTTGTTGGTCAGAGTGATTATGCAAAAGACTCAGAGGAGTTGACGAAGGAATTGGCCAACTGCAAGGTACAATTAGAAGCGAAGCAAGGTGCACACATGCAGGCACTTCTTAAGCTGGAGCACAACCAAAAGATGATTCATGATTTGTCTACCCTGTTGAAGAAATCTGACTTTGAAAGAAATAAGAACACAAATCAATGTTCTGAGTGCAGAGGTTGCAAAGATGAACTTGAATCCAAGATGAAAGAGATGGCTGATCAGGATTTGGAGACTGCAAAGGTTCGGGACCAGCTTTCACATGTTTTAAGTGAACTGAAGGCCACACAAAGGGAGCTTCTTAACAAAGAAACAGAACTTGTTGCTGCTAGAGATTCAGAACTGAACGCTCTGGCAAATGTAAAACAGTTGGAATCCGCCTTGGAAGTTGAGAAGGAGCGGAAAGAAGAACTGATGCAGAAAGTGAAGGAGCTCAATGACGTTATTCACAATTCAAAAGTAGCTACCATTAAAGCTGAGAAAGAAAAGTTAGCTATATTGTCTGAGAAAGATGAGAAAATTGATTTAGCTACAAAAGCTGCTGCTCAAGTACAACAACAGCTAGAAGATATGAGAAAGCGTGTAGAAATGCTACAGGGATTGCAAAATCAACCAACGGATAAGTCTCCACTGGTTGGTTCTCTTCCCTTGGAATCTATGCAAGTTAATGGAACACTCACTTTATCTGAGGATTCTGCTCCCAAAGCCATAAACGACTCAAACCAATTAAACGTTGACATGGAGCTAAAGGAGAGAAAGATCATGGATCAATCTTTCTACATTGAGACACTAGAAATGGAATTGAGTCAGTTAAAACAAAAGCTCACTGTTGCAAAAGGAGAAATAAAAGGCTTGAATATTACTACTGAATCACTCACAAGTGAGTTGCATAAGGCTAAAGCAGAATTAAACATGAAAAAGGAGAGTGACATTGAAGAATTTGAAGCACAGGTGGAAATTGCATTTCTGAAATCTCACCTCCAGGAACATATGTTGGCTTACAAGAATGCACATGTTACTGAATTTTCCAAAACTGATTACACAAAGGCAGAAGCTGAAGAGAGAAATAGTGAGAATAATAATGACCATGTCACACGCAAATCCTTAGTTGAGAAGACAAATGGAATTGAAGGGTCCATAGGGGAAGTTGGAAGATTGTCAGAGTTAGCATTGATGAAAAAGGAGCTGGAAAATGCATCAGTGAAAATTTCTGAGCTGAGGGCACGTGCAGAACAGGCTCTAAGCAGGGCTGAGTTAGCTGAGAATGCTAAAGCAATGTTAGAGGACAAAATAAGGAGACATAGGGAACATAAGCAGAGAAGGAGGGCTGCTCTTACTGCACTTAGGGAGGAATCTACCCCCAAACCATTTAGTCCTTCCACATCATATGGAACACCAGGAACCTACCAGCCATTAGGTAAGGTTCTCAATATGAAGTTGTGAATGTCTAAAACACATCACATGAGTTGTTATTTGTTAACTACATTTAGTTGCAGTGATCTGCTTCTGCAATAGTTGTATCTGGCAATGGAAAAATTATTAGGTGATATAGGTCTATCACATTACTGTGTCCCAATTAATCTTTATACGAAATATATTCAAATTTTTTAGTTTATGAAAAAAAAATAATGACACTTAGTTACATGTCATAGAAATTATTTAGGACCATAAAATACGTGGTTTAGAACCACCTAATAAATTTTCCTCGGAATGGGATCAGCTGTTTGGTTTAATTTTGTATTGCAATATTCTTATCCGAAGACAGTAAATGTTAAGGTATGTAATGTATGAACAATGATAGCTGATTGACGCTCCTGATTCTTGCTACAGCACACATTGAAAGCTGCATGCACTCGCTTGGTGATTCTCTGATTTTTTGCTGTGAAAAACAATTTGTTAATTCAATTGCTAACGGATTAATTCAATTACTAGACCCATCTCAATTTTCATTATTTGTACATGATTTTGGTTTGTGTAATAGTACGTAGATGCAAATTTTGGTCAATCAATTTTATTAATTTTTCTTTTATGGGTCTAGTACATCATTTTTGTTTGTACGTGTGTTACAATTATCCCAAAGGGCCTCGGCGACTATGAAATTCAATTGCTTTTGGTGTGGTTTGGAAACATATGCTGAGATCTGGTTTAGATGGCCCAATAATAAAAAGTTACTTGTTAAGACTATTGAGCTCAATCCTCATCAACAAAATGGGATGGCCCAGTTAATGGGAACACGTAACATCCTTTAATACTCCCGTCCCCTCCCCGAAAAAGTACCATCCATGATCCATGGATATTGGAATGATGGAAATAACCTTAGTCATTCTTCAAAATGAAGAGAGTGACGCAGTTAAAAGATTTGTTAATGCATTTCATTTTGCTGGTAAAGAGACCTACAAATGCTTAATTTTTCGTTTTTTTTAATGATATATTGAATCTAGAATCTGTTATAGGTTTCAATCTCACAATAGACATTTGAGCTCATGTAGGTCTAAGTTTGGAGATTGGGAAATTTTACCCACATAGAATTGTCCAAAGAAAAATGTAAGTACGGGCGGGGCCTGTTAAACGTGTTTTTTTATGTAGTATTCAATAAAGAACATTTTCAACATCATTGCAAAATAGGCATGACAATGGAAATGGGTTTGGCTTTTCCCATCGAGATTCCCGTCCTATAAAAGACGTGATGAGGACACGAGTCAGTTTGGCAGAGGCCGATATAAAATGTTCAAAACTTGCTTTCATCTCCTCCTTCAGAGTCCAGGGTTAAATATTTTAACAATTTAGATAATTTATATACTAAGTGATTAATTATATTTTAATTCAAATAATATATAAAAATTAATAAAAAACATGATTCTTAAAAAATATATTATACATTATTAAAAGATCTTAATATAATTTTTGCCGAAGGTGTCATATAGCCTTGAGTTTGGCCTAAAAATAAGTAGCGGTGCAGGGAAAGAAGATACAAGTTCATTTATCTTCCATCGATATCTAAAATTAGAAAAAAAAAATGTTTAATGACGATAAATATGCTTACTGTTATTAGTTAAACACAGGTTTTGTGTTCGTGGTCTTTTCTTTGACAAGGAAAGGCAAAATAAGCGGCATGTCATGTTCAGCAACATCAACTTTTGGTCTTCAATTTCCGCAAACGTGTGCTGGTCAACTGCACTTAATAGACCAATTTATGCATTCATCTACTCTTCTCTGTCTTCTTCTGGAAAATGCTACCACATTTCAGATTTAACTCTTCAAAGTTTAAAGTAGATTGTTCCCGAAAGAGAGAGAACAATAATCTTGAAGTCAATATTTGTCTATTAACGTATTATATTCATGCCCGAGAACTAATATATTTTTCACAAAAACATTGTTGTCTAACTCATTCTAAGTAAATATTTCTATAAAAGTTAATTGGTGCAATTAAGTGTTGTACCAATTGTCTTTTATGGAATTGTTTCATTTCATTTTTATTCACAACGAGTGAAATAATTTCTTTTATCAATATGCTTTGTTTTTAAAAGGAAATAAAAAACTACATACCACACGGTAAGTGGGGACATGGTTAGTTAGACACTTAGACGTGTACGCAGGTTATTTTTCATGTGCAAGGTTATGAATTTTATGTAACAAATATTACACACGTGTGGGAATGAATGATATGCTCCAATTAAATTTCATAAATAAAAAATATATGCTCCAATTAAATTAAAGTCGGAAGTTTCAATCCATGAACTACAATAAGTGAATCAAAAAATCGAAAATAAAAAATAAAAACTAAAACAACTGATTGTTTTTAATAATTACATTGGATCGAATGTCAAATTTTATGTTGGAAATCAATTCAATGGAAATCGAGTTAAATTTGTTGTGTATTTAAGATTATTCAATAATTAGTTAATGGTTATATAGGGAAGAATTTGTATGAACTAAAAATTTATGATCTAGTGTGTATTTGAGATATTGTAAAATTATTTTTAAATTACAATTTAAATGTATATTTTGAATTATGTTATGAGTTCTATATAAAATAATTGATATTGAATTAATTTATATATTTTTATGATTTATTTCAAAATCTGTAGACTATCTTTTAAAATTAAAAATTAATCCAATCCCAACTAAAATAAAGTAAAATAGATTGGATTTAAATTTAAAATTACACCGATTGGAGGATAAAAAAACAAAAGTGAAGTAATTTGATAAGATAGTTTTTTCTACCCATCATAAGCATCTATAGTTTTTGATGCTGCGAACCTCAATGGCACGGCGAAGAATTTTTGTCTGGGGAATCCAGTTAGTTTATTTTTTATGTACCAATATATCCAACATGAATTTTGACCAAGAAAATGTCACTCTGCTATAACAACTATTCATAACGTGAAACTTTTGTCAAACATTTGATTCACTTATTTATTTATGATCCGAGGAGTATTGAAAACTCTCTCAATTATTTTGGCTGAGATTTATTAAAAATTATAAGTATGTTTCATTGAATATATATGAAATGATATTAGTATAATTTTATAATTTTTTATTAAATTTTAGTTAATAATAGTGTGTTTGTTATTTTTTATTTTTTATTTACATTACATATGATCCACAGGAACAAAGTTGCTTGGTTTGGTACTAAAGGTGGGTTAGGAACATTATGGTTGACCAGCTTTGAGGTTAACTAATTAGATTTTGCTTCTTCGAACCATTTGAAAACTGGCACCTTGCTTGTGATGAAATGGGTGAATTTGTTTGTTTAAAACAAGGGAAAAAAGTGGGAAATAAACTAAATAATTAATGCCATGTTTAGATCGCATGGTAGTTATTTCACATGATTATGATGATGATAATTACGGAAGTGGGGTTAATTAGGAATGCACTGTTTTGTCAAAGGATGTTTGTCTTACAGCTTTGAGTAAAAACCATAAGTTCTTTAACCATGATGAGGATTGATTGATTATCAAAAAAACATAAGTTCTTTAACATGTGTATAATTTATTATATACATATATGTAATATCAATAATTAATTTTCTTAACAGCGATTTTTCGATTAAGATACTTATTACAAGTTGGGTGGTTTGAGACATGGGCACATGCTTGCGTGAAAATTTTCTTATTGAAACTAGCTTACAAGAAAAAGTGAAAACAAACAAGAGAAAAAAGAAATACAACCTATTATACCGAAGAAATAAAATAAAATAAAATAAAAAAATAGAGGTGAAGTTACGAGTGAGAGCTAGATATCTTAGTTAGGGATATGCAACCAGTTAACCTATATTTGTACGACTTGACCTAATCTGTTTATTAGTAAACAAAGTAAGGTTATCGCTTAGTCAAATTTATATTTTAGATTATTAAAAAGGATTTTTAAATTTAACAAAATATATTTTTTCACTGTTATAAATGTAAAATATTTTTTGTATAAAATATAATAAATAGATTGGATACATGTCTTAGAATAAGGCATCTAGGAGTGAGATAATTTTTTTACAGTGCTTTTTTTATTATAATGTTTGTATAAAATATTCATTAACTTTATTGATTATTTTTGTCAAAAAAAATCTGAATGATCATTTTTAGTATATTTCTTCTTATAATTTTTTTTCTATAAAACTTTAACTAAGATTTTACTAAAAAAAATTGAATTTAATTATTACTTAGACCAACTCCACGTTGAGAGTATTCTTTTGCTTTTTAAGACGTGATTTCATATTGCGGTTAATTTTAAAGCTTTCTTTTTTATGCTAATTTTTCCTTTAAAATTTTTAACTATTATTCTCATAATAGTAATTTTTTATTTATTTTGTAAAAAAAAAAAATTCTTCCAAAACCTGGTATGTTTATACTTTTAAATCATTTTTTCATATGTTATCATTTACTCTGTATCCCCTCAAATTTCAGTTGACATATTCCTACACATATTAAAATAAAGTATACTTTTTTTTAGAAAATTATTTTTTATATCCTTTTTAAAGAATAATATATATATGTTTTCCTTAATTTTTCTTTTAAATTTTATCTAATTTATTTTAATTGAAATATGCAAATTTTCTTTGAAATTTTAAAATTTTCATATTCAATTTTTAGATTATATGTAATTCATTTTATATATATATATATATATATTACAATTTTATATTTCTAATTTATACTTTTTATAATATATTTAAACTAAAAATATTTATACATTGTAAGTAATTTTTTTTAAATTACCGATGTAATGCACGAGCTTGTACTATATTCAATTATGGTAATTGATATTTAGTAGATAATAAGTAAAAAATATTTTAAGTAAAAAATATTTTAAGTAATAATTATATGTAACATTTATAATAGTTTAATTTTGATGGGATGTGAATGTAAATATTATTTTTTACACTGTCTATTAATTAAAAAACTAAACTAATTTTATCGATAATAAACCAAACACAAGATTATTATATTTTGATAAAAAATTATTTGATATTATTTTTGTCTAGAGTTTGGAAAGGAAAGGGAGAAATGAGAAGGAAAAAGGGGAGTGAGACCTAACAGGCTAACGTGCCTCAATTTGCCTCGGGCAGACGCTAATAGATGGGGAGTCGTGTGGCACGCTTTGACCTCTAAGGCAAGTCACCTCAGACCTGCCACTCCATAGGCAATCAAAGATGCGGGAAACGCTTTTCGCCATGAAGGTCAGGGAAAAGGAGGAGAAGTTGTCACCGCATTGAATGCAAAACCATCGCATTAATTGGAAGAAATCCCGTGGAGGGTACCGTGGCATTTATGAGATGCCGTGGAGAGCCACCTCATTAATGGTTGAAAATCCTTTGAAAGATCATGAAGACAGAAGCTGGCCTATAAAAGGCCTTGAGTTTGAAGAAAGAAGGGTCAAAAATTTCTGGAGTAAGGGAACTAGTAGAAAGAGTTTTCTAGAGAGAGAAAGCATTAAGTGGGAGGTGAAGAGAGTAAGATCAGTCTTCTCCTTGAGTATAGCGACGATACACTTGGATACCAAGTGAAGCTTTAGAAACTTTGTATTAATATACTGTTTATAGTATTCGATTCTAACCCATAAACAAGCATTCCATACCCAGAACTTAAGTCTATACCTCCACCCACAGGCCGATTTCGGATTGGCTGATCGTCAAACCCATGTTCCAATATCCGGGTCCTCTCTGACCGGCTGTGAGTCCGCACTCTCTGGCTGACTCTAGAGTCGACTCTCCGCTGACACTTAGTCGACATTATACCCTTACCGACTCCTAGTCAGCACTTTCCCTCAGTTGACATTTAGTCAACACCTCCTTATGGTCGATTATCGGTCTTCCCCATATAACCTTTTAAGTCTCAGGCAGAACTACGTAAACTTTGATTTCTTTATTACATTGGACGATATGTAGGAGCAAGAGACAACTTTTGTCAAGTTCATAAAACTCAAAAACACCATTTGCCTTCCCCTTGTAAATACCTGCTTTTCCCCACTTTCGAAAGTGTGAAAACTACAAGTCATTTCCTATTTCTTGCATCTAGTTAAGGTAAATGTCTCAAAGATAGACGTGATGGGAGGCTAATGTTTTCTTACGCGTAACCGACTCCCAAACCCGAACTCTGATTCCCAAGACTAGCCTTATCCAACCATAGGTTTTCTGACGTTTTTCTTGAAAATGTCGGTGGTGACTCCGATTTTCATGTTCCCTTCTCCGAAAGGAATGCGAACTCCAAGCATCTATAATCTCACCAACCCTGTCGCAACTCAGGTTGCAACACTTATACTATTTATATACTAGAGGTCGATGAATTTATTAGTATGATATATAAGTCACTTGGTATTTCACAACTCAATTTGTTTGTGACATTCAATGTCAAGTGTGAGTAAATATTTTTATGTAAATAAATTATTTAATTTTATCATTACCCATATTCTATTTTGTAACCTTCAATATTTTTTGGAAAATAAATTACGTGCCATTGATTTTTTAGTATTATTATTTAGGGTAAATTGTAGTACTTCTCTTTTTTGAGAAACTTTAAATTATTTGATCTTCCATTCTTATTTTAAAAGTTAACATATTAATATGTATTATGTTTTAATTTATTTTAATGTGAATGAATTTATTAGTAATAACAAGCAAACATGATCTCAGGCATATTTCTCTTCGATCTATAACTTTTAAGGTTACGATAGGTAATTCCAATTATCTTGTCGATGATTTTGACTAGTACTTTAGAAAAAGAAATAATGTTTTAAATATTTATATACTTGGCTTTGGAATTTCATTTATAATTATCATATTATCTTTTGAAGATTCAAAGCTAGTTGTTGATAATGTGAAGAGTAATAACTAAAAAGAGGAAAGTTGTTCTTAAAAAGGTCTTTACATGAAAATAGTACAAATTATTTACTAAAGCAAACTTAATAATATTAAATAATGGAAATTAATATTTAATAATCATTGTTATATAGTTTGACCCTGATTTTATATTTTTGTCAAAAAACTTGGGCAAGATGATATCGGCGGAAGCATCATAATGATAAGAACAATCCAACATATATAGTGACCTAGCAATCTCACATCCACAATATAAGAAATTTATATAATTATCCAAAGGCTAAAATTGCATTAGATATCAGATGGTGCTCACTCTCACTCCATTGCTGCATATAATAAACTTTGCCGTAAAGCCAAATCCAAGAATGTGACGAAAGCCGGCACGTTCGTCGTTACTCACCAACCATTGATGATTAGTAATGCTTTGTTCAACGATGGCCAAATTGTCAAATCTGAATTTCATTAACCTCTTGAAAAGTGACCATGAGAATGACCATTTTATTTGAGTTTTAATTTTAAAAGCAACGAGTTATTGGACCACACCCACGATGAAGAGAGATTCTATTCTTAGCTTAGCCACAGAACAAAGAAAGAACTAATTAATCCAATAACTCTGAAGGAGACATCATTTTTTTCACCACTTAAGATTGGAATAATAGAAAAGAAAAACCGCAAAAGATTAAGCACACACGGAATATATTCTGGCCACTTTTTGTCACAAGTATGACATGAGTTTAATTTTAAAGGCAAATATATATGTGGATTATTCTAAAACATGGTTTCAATTTTTTTTTTTTTTAAATTTAGGGGAAAAAGTCCTGCGGAACTTCCTACAGCTCATGAGTGTTTAAAAAAATGTTACTTGAAGGATGTTGTTGTCACACTAGTGTGGTTATGTTTAATGTTTAAAATGAATGACTGAACCAATGTATATACTAGCTGTATACTGTTCTGCATAAAGTATAATGACATTATTGGAACCAATATATATATATATATATATATATATATATATATATATATATATATATATATATATATATATATATATATATATATATATATATATATATATAAAAGTTGATTTATCTATTAATTCTAAATTTTTTAATTTAAATACTACAGAGATTACATAATATTCTTTTAAAAACTTTCAAAATCCTAATTGAATACACTTGTGCAATGCAAAACCAAAGAGGTTATGAAAAAAATCCTTCATTAAAGGAGTTATATAGTTTTATTATATTATCATACTTACTCGATCAAAATTATCTTCAGTAAAAACTAATTATAATATAAAAATACTATATATAATATAAAAGAATGATTTTCCAGTTTGCAACCGGTAAATTAAAAACGACATTGTTTTTATTTTTTTATAATTACTCTTTTGGTCATGTTTCTCCTGCATATGTGAGTCTCATATGCCCTAAGCCCCAAATCAGAGAATTCTAAAATTTGTGAGGCACACTTGTACACCAAATTGCTGTGAGACAATTTCTGTGACTAGACTCAATCAACAAGCTTTGGTCATTTACCAAGATTGCAACTGTAATGACAAATCTATTTTTGAGTAGCCAGAAGTGTAAAATATCTACCACTAAAAACACTAATTAATAATCTCAATATCTCTATTGCCAACTTGCAATTCAGAGATGTGGAATGCCTAGGTACACCCACTCCTACATCTTCCTTTGTTCAATGTCTCATCAATAGTAGTAACACTTGGGCATATGCTAATACAGGGTAGTATAGACATTTACATAATTGTAATTTTTACTCTATTTTTAGTTTTCTTGTGTTATGAGATTATGGTATTTTGTCATTTAATGTACTATATATATTTTAAAATGTTGTATAATAAATACCAATTTGATGACGATTTAACTCCCGTTGAAGCGTTTTAAACAAATTGAAAAAAGCCACGTGCACGACAAATGTCTGTCAAATCATGAATTTATAAAAGGTTTTGAGATGTCTTAATCCCCTTGGCCGGACGCACGGGCGCGCACGAACCTATTGTAATCTTGTTGAACTGCATTCAATATTTGTCTTTATCACTTCTTTCTGTTTGCTTCATCACTATTCTTTTAAAATCATGTATTTTTTAAATAATAAACGATATATATGCATATGCTTTTTATCATTACTATTAATTATCATATAGATTTTTTACATGTTTGGTTATTGTTTGTTTTTTATAAATATTTTTTAAGATATTTTCAAAATAAATATATTTTTAATTTGTGTAAAATGCTGAATTTTGATTTTAATATTTATAATTTTTTAATTTTGGTCTTCATAATTCTTTTAAAATAGTTTCTACTATTATTTACAAAATAAATATATTTGGATTGGTCAATCAACCACCCTTTTTAGGAGTAACGATAGTGCGACTTGTATTTAATGCATGATAGAAAAGTCACCTTGTTAACATTCATTTTGCTCATCTTTTTCTAAATAATGAAAAATAGTAAAAAGAGAGAAAAAAGGAAAGGGGAAAGCGGGCTGAAGAAGTTTCGCTCCCCTCTAGGAGCAGCCTCCAGCGAACGACAATAACTAACAACTGTTAGTGTCCCGACTTTTCAAAAAAAGTCACCCCATGCTCGCACTCCCTGTGGGGATAAAGGCTGCAAGAACATTTTGTAACTAGGACGACCAAGAAGAAAAGCTCTGGGAAACATCATCGCATTTATTAAAATGAACTCTAGAAGATACCACCAAAGGAGCTTTGGGAGGCACCATCGCATTTATTGAAAGGAGCTCTGGGAAGTACCATCGTATTGATGAAGTTCTGAAGAGAGCCTTTGCATTAATGAAGAAAGATCTTCTTGAAGGATTCGAAGGGAGCGAAGCTAACCTATAAAAAGGGTGGGATAGCAAAGAGTAAAGGAGACTTTTTTTGGGGGGAGGAGATTTTCTGGAAGAAAGAGCGTTAGAAGTAGAGAAAGATAGTAGAAACTAGGTAAATTCCAAAAACTCTTCCAAGTGAATCACATTACCATCTATCAGTCGACCTAGACCAAGTACCAGGCTAATACTCCTTATTAACTAGCCAACACCGAATCATATACTTCGGTCATTCCCGAGTCAACTGACTCCCAGTCAACATTCTCATTTCGACCATCCGACATCAAATCAGTCTCCCTCCATCCATCTGACACTTAGTTGGTATTCGGATCCTGGCCAAGCCTATATACAATTGACACCCCTTTTCTACTTAGGTAGCAGAACAATCACTTAACCCATAATCATATCCAAAACTATGTAAACTTTGATTTCTTCATTGCATTGGGAGATACGTAGGAGTAAAAGACAACTCTTGTCAAGTTCAAAAAACCCAAAAAAATATATCTTTCCTCCCCAATGATAAATTCCACTTTTATTTGTGTTTGAAGGGTAAAAATGATAATTTAGAAGTGATAATAAATTTCATGTATCTAATTAAGGTAAATCATCTTAAGATGGACATCGTAGGGTGCTAATACCTTCCCTATGTGTAATGAACTCCTGAGCCTGAAATCAATTATCGTAGACCAGCCTTATCCACCACTATATTTCTTGGCGCTTTCCTTAAAAGCATCAGTAGTGACTCTCGATTCTGTGTTCTTTTCCCTGAAAGGAACTCAGATGTCAACTAAAGCCAGGTCTCGCTGACTTTGTTGCGACTACGATTGCGACACACTTGACACTAAGGGTAAGGGTTAGGTAGCATGGGTCTAGGTAGAGGACACCCATGAACTAGGCAGAAGCCAGATTGTGCAGGTAGCACCCTGATAAAACCTTAAGGAAACTTCTATATTAATTCACGCGACTTGATGACAATGAATCTCCCAGACTATAAAGATTGTGTGGAGGTATCTAGAAGATTGTATTTTCTATATACACTCTCTAATTTTTATTCAATTATTGACTGGAACAATATTAAATAAAAAATAATTCCTTTTAAATATGGGATCCAAAATTAGACCCACTTGCTGGCTAATCCAAATAAGTCGATAGAAATATGAACATATGAACTATCACTCATTAGCATATGCACGGCATAGTTAAATAATATGCAACTTTTTCTACCATATTTAGTTAAAGACAAAATAAAAAAAAAAAAGAAGATAAAATCTAAAATCTATTACGAAGGAAAACAGTTTAGTCTGTTTAGGTAACATTTAATTTCGAAATCAGGAAATTAAAAAAAAATTAATGTCAGCTGATTACTTTAACTAAAAAAACTTAATGTCATCAGCTGATTACCTGAACTACGGACCTTTTATTTTGTTTTGGTGACGACTTCTTTAATTATTCTTTTATGTATACATTTTAGAAAGAAACCAAATGCTAGAGTCAAGTTCAGCATTACAGTTTAGAATAATTGTGTTGGCGAATTGAATAATTTGATTATGTGTATAAACAATTTTAAAATTATGGCGACAACAAATGCTTATTATTAAATATAGAGTATACATCATGACAGTAAAATTGGAACTATAAAATTTGAAATTGTATTGTATTTTTAATGCATTTTACATGGTGATAAATTGAAATTAAAATGTTAATTAACGAGCTTATACCTGCTTAATATATATAGATACCTACTTGGTTTTTAAAATTAGAATATGGAAGCCAAGTTAAAAAAAGTTTAATTCTATACTAATTTGTGAAAAATATCAAGTAATTCTAGTAAATGTAAATTTTAACATCAAATTTACGCAAAAAACGAAAATAATGTGGTTGTAAGCTCTATCATGCAACCGCCGTCCAATGCTAGCTAATGAGTTACATTTTCAAAAAAATACAACTAGGCTTTTCCACTTCATGATAAGATAGCAGAAGTTATCTTAAAAAAAAATCAAATAGTTAATACTTAATACATTTAAAAAAATTTAAATATTACAATAAAATTACAGAAATTCCAATGAATTGATCATACTATTTAAAATCATCAACAACTTATGGGTGAATAAAATTGTTTAACTAGTAGTCTTGAATTTAAGAAAATTGTCACAATAATCTTATATGACTGAAGCAGGATGCGTTAATGATAGGTGTGGTTTTAAAAAAAAAACCATTAAAAAAGTATTTACATAGAAAAGAAAACAATAAAAACGTAATGTAGTTTGTTGGTAGACGAAGCGGATATGGATTGCACTACCAAAACTGTTGTGGTATGGTATGAGGTTCCTTTGGCTTTACTTGTATTCGTTCGCATTTACTTGCCTTCACGAACAGGACATTTATCGCTATCCTAAAGACATTTAGGACACACCATTTTTAACCACTTTGAATTCGATTCAACTGGTATCGAATGGTCTAAATCATGGGGCGCTCTTAGCATCTCCTTAACCTTAATAACAGATGCTGTCCCTGTAATTGTAAATCGTTGCCAAATTTTACACGAAATTCACAAAAAGGCATGGCGGTCTCATTCTACCTTGCTTAAATCATAATACTCTTTATAATTCATATAACATTGTTTATATTATTTTATTATATCAAACACGGTGGGGTGGATGTATAATCATTAATTCTCGTATTATAAAATAACTATTCTATCTTCTAAGTCTCCGTGGGATTAATTCATCCAAGGATATGTGTAGATTACTAGAAAAAGTGTTTATAAACGTTCTTTTAACTTGTATTCCAAAGTGATGTCGGAACTTTTTATCGTATCACTTTGGATTTGATCATATCACATGATATACATACAACCTAATCTATCTATCTACCAACTAAGTAATTACGAAGAATTGCGTAAACCGTGTCCGTGTTGTACTGTTTTTGTTGAGTCTTAGGTCAAACTCAAACCCGTGCTTGTTCGAACCGGTCAGCAAGGGCGGCTCGACCGGTCCCCTGGCTCCTCCAAACGTGAGCTTCTTTATCTTTTCCTCATGCCACCATTCTGAAATCTGAATCCTTTAATAAATAAATGCCACCAAAGTAGACACATACAACTGATTTCACATTCATCAACAAACAACATCAAGCACACAAGCAACCAAACCCTTTTTTTGTTTTTACATAATCATAGCATTAGCAAAACCATTCATTAAATTATAATAATTCCCAAGACCTGAACACACGTATCAATTCATCAACTAGACATAAAATGCAACGGAAGCTTCCTGCTCCAAGTTCCATTTTGTTCCCCTCCTGCTCCACCTCCAAGTCCAACACGCATACCAATGGCTTCAAATTCCTTATGTTCTTGAGTCGTTCTTATTTTATTTTGGGAATCGTCAGCACATGATTTTGCTCAATAAAGAAAAACAAGAGGAGAAGCAATAGAAGAAGGAAAAAAAAAAAAGAAATACCTGAAACAGCAACATAAATGTCAGAGCAGGAAACACATTCCTCTGGCTTACTCTTATGCTTTTTCTTGATCCTTCTTTCAGGTATTCATTCTTTTCTATTGTACTCTCGAGAATTAGTATTATTTTATTTGGTTTTTCAAAGGTTGGTGATTCTGTTACACAAACATGTATTTTGTGTTTGGTTTTGGCAGGTAAAGTTGTTGCAGGGGAATCTTTGGACACAGACAAAGAGGTTCTGCTTAAGCTGAAATTGTACCTGGACAGCAAAACTCTTGCAGACAGAGGAGGGTATATATATTGGAACACCAACGGCTCCAATCCCTGTGAATGGAAAGGAATCTCATGCAGTGCCACGAGGAGGGTGGTTGGCATAGACCTTTCTCAGAGTGACATCACCGGTGAGATATTCAAGAATTTCTCGCAGCTCACTGAACTCACACACCTTGATCTCTCTCAGAACACACTCTTTGGTGAGATTCCTGAGGACTTGAGGCACTGCCACAAGCTCTTGCATCTCAACCTGTCACATAATATTCTTGATGGGAAGCTGAATTTGACTGGATTGACAAGCTTGCAAACACTGGATTTGACAAATAACAGATTTTATGGGGAGATTGGGTTGAACTTCCCAGCCATTTGTGACAATTTAGTCACCGTGAATGTCTCAGGTAATAAATTGACTGGTACGATTGAAAACTGCTTTGATCAATGTGTCAAGTTGCAGTACTTGGATTTAAGCACCAACAATCTGAGTGGAAGCGTGTGGATGAGGTTTGCCAGGCTCAAAGAGTTTTCTGTTGCGGAGAATTATCTTAATGGGACCATTCCTTCGGAAGCTTTTCCTTTGAATTGTAGCCTTGAAGAACTAGACCTTTCACAAAATGGATTTGTTGGTGAGGCACCAAAAGGGGTTGCTAACTGCAAGAATTTAAGTATTCTGAATCTTTCTAGTAACAATTTTACTGGGGGAATTCCCATTGAAATAGGATCCATTTCGGGCCTCAAAGCATTGTATTTAGGGAACAACAGCTTTTCAAGAGAGATTCCTGAGGCCCTTCTGAACTTGACCAATTTGGTCTTCTTGGATTTGAGCAGAAACCGATTTGGTGGCGACATACAAGAGATATTTGGGAAATTTAAGCAAGTGAGTTTTCTTCTATTGCACTCAAATAATTACACGGGAGGATTGAGATCCTCAGGAATTCTCACATTGCCAAACATTTGGCGGTTAGACCTAAGCTACAATAGCTTTTCAGGTCCATTACCTGTTGAGATTTCTCAAATGTCAAGCCTGAAGTTTCTTATGTTATCCTACAACCAATTCAATGGATCCATTCCACCCGAATTTGGAAACATGACTGAACTGCAAGCACTTGACCTTGCCTTCAACAAATTGAGAGGGCCTATACCAGCAAGCCTTGGGAACTTGAGCTCCCTCTTATGGTTGATGCTTGCAAACAATTCTTTAACCGGAGAAATCCCTCGAGAGTTGGGAAACTGTTCAAGCTTGTTATGGCTAAACCTGGCCAACAATAAACTATCTGGAAGTTTGCCTTCTGAACTGTCCCAAATTGGAAGGAATGCCATGCCCACATTTGAATCAAATAGGCAAAACAATCGAATGGTTGCGGGCTCCGGCGAATGTTTAGCAATGAGGAGATGGATACCTGCAGATTACCCTCCATTCAGCTTTGTGTATAGCCTCTTAACAAGGAAAAATTGTAGAGACCTTTGGGACAAATTGCTCAAAGGGTATGGCATTTTCCCGTTTTGCACACCTGGTTCTTCCTTTCGCATACAGCAGATATCCGGCTATGTTCAGCTAAGCTCTAACCAGCTCAGTGGCAAAATCCCTTCAGAGATTGGCTCATTGGTGAATTTCAGCATGTTGCACTTGGGCTTCAACAACTTCTCTGGGAATTTCCCTCCAGAGATGGGAAGGATTCCCATTGTGGTGCTAAACATCACAAGAAACAAGTTTTCAGGTGAAATTCCTCAAGAAATTGGCAACATGAAATGCTTGATGAATCTGGACTTGTCATACAACAACTTCTCAGGGACATTTCCCACAAGTTTGAGCAAATTGACAGAGCTAAGCAAGTTCAACATCTCATACAACCCCTTGTTATTCGGTGAGGTCCCGTCTAACGCACAGTTTGTTACCTTCGAGAAAAATTCATATTTTGGTGACCCCCTCTTGATCCTTCCCCAGTTTATTGACAACATTACCAATAATAAAAACACCACCTCTCATAAAGACCACAAAAAGCCCTTAAAGTCAAAATTGTCTGTGTTTTTGGTGTTTCTGGTTATAACGCTGGTTTTCACGGTAGTTGGGCTTGTTACAATCATAGTCTGTGTATCGGTGAAAAACCCATCAGAGGAACCAAGATACCTCTTGAGGGATACAAAACAGTGGAATGATTCCAGCAGCTCTGGATCCTCTCCATGGATGTCTGATACAGTTAAGGTTATCCGTTTGAACAAGACAGCTTTCACACACGCCGACATTCTGAAAGCAACTAGCAGCTTCTCGGAGGACAGAGTCATAGGAAAAGGCGGGTTTGGAACAGTGTACAAGGGAGTGTTTTCAGACGGCAGACACGTGGCAGTGAAGAAGCTCCAAAGGGAAGGCCTCGAGGGTGAGAAGGAATTCAAGGCCGAAATGGAGGTTCTGAGTGGTCATGGATTTGGGTGGCCTCATCCAAACCTGGTCACACTCTACGGTTGGTGCTTGAACGGTTCAGAGAAGATACTGATTTATGAGTACATAGAGGGTGGAAGCTTGGAGGATTTAGTGAGCGATAGGACACGTTTGACATGGAGGAGGAGGTTAGAAGTGGCAATTGATGTGGCACGTGCGCTGGTTTATTTGCACCACGAGTGCTACCCTTCTGTTGTGCACAGAGATGTGAAGGCTAGCAATGTGTTGCTAGACAAGGATGGGAAGGCCAAGGTCACTGATTTTGGGCTTGCTAGAGTTGTTGATGCTGGGGATAGTCATGTGAGTACTATGGTGGCTGGGACAGTGGGCTATGTTGCACCTGAATATGGGCACACGTGGCAGGCTACTACCAAAGGGGATGTCTACAGTTTTGGGGTGTTGGTTATGGAGCTCGCAACTGGGAGAAGAGCAGTGGATGGAGGGGACGAGTGTTTGGTGGAATGGGCTAAGCGTGTTATGAGTTATGGACGCCACCATGTGCCAGTTTTGCTAATGGGGTCTGGGCTTGTTGGTGGGGCTGACGAGATGTGCGACTTGCTTAGGATTGGTGTCAGGTGCACAGCTGATGCACCTCAAGCTAGGCCCAATATGAAGGAGGTTCTTGCTATGCTCATTAAGATTTTTAACCCCAAGGGGGACTCAACTTATGGACACCTTGTTTAGTCTAGACAACAAAAAATGTGCATAATTTAAGCTGTACCATAGTTTACATTTTCATAAACACAATCAATGTCATGCACACTTGATTCTTCTATTGTACACACAAACTTCATTCATTATGTTAAAGGGGTTCGCTCAATTTTGTTGTGTAACACCAATTCCTGTACTGATTTTACGTTTCTTTCTCCCTTTTGATCATTATTCAGCAATCATCACGCCACTTCTTTTGTCTTAATTTGCAACGCACTATTACCATAGTGGTAACAGTTAGTTAACCACTTGCGCACACAAGCACTTTACACCATCAATGTAAAATGGAGCAAGAGAGAAATTGAACATCGTCAAGAGCCTTCAGAATGACGAGTGATTAGCTTGTCATTTAGTAGAGTTACCCCTTTACCAAGAAGGAAAAATATAGCTTTCCTTTAGTGCTAGATCCAACATGTATCATTAGGTCACAAGTTATAGTTATTAGTCACGGTATAAATAATGGGAGGTTATGGAAAGTTCGATCCTATTTAGTCCCCAACCAACAATTTTCCTCCCAGTACCTCCTAGGAGCCCATGGTTCTGATGCAATTCTTGGATTCGGTACTTACACTTACTATAAAATAGAAGACTTTAGTTACCAGCGGAAGTGTGACCATTTGTTTAGATTGGATCCATTTAAAGAAGAAAAGTCATCTAATCAAAATCCATCAGTATTCTTGTTTTGCCATTCGATTCATCTGTTATAAATTTAAATCTAAGTCAATCTAGAGCAACTTGAAATAGATTTATTTTTAGGTTCTTTCTTTTAGAAGACAACAAAATGATTATGAAATATACAATAAATACAACACAAAATAATTCAAAATATATAAACAAAAACTCATTTTGTAAGTCAAAATTAATTGTAATTACTATTGCTGGTCATGTTGATCCTTATACATAAATCATAAATTTAAATTTGACTTGGCTTGAATTAAATTGAACGATATTGAGATCTTCCATTATTATTGGGATTGATACAATATTTTCCATAGTTACTGTAATTAACCTGTGATATCTGTTATGGTATTTGTAACCAATCTGTATTGATTATATTCAGGAACCGTTAGCAGGTAATTAGCATAGAATTGAGGCAACTATTCTTGTAAACCTTGTAATATATATTTGGTTTGTACAGCAATGAAAAACAAACGACTTCTCAAAATCAAAACTAAACATCCAAGCCAGTAAAGAGTAAAAAGTCAATTTTTTGGTTTCTGATTTTTCAATTAAGTTTTGGTGATTTATATTAGATTAGATAAACTTATAAACAACTTAACTCATATTTATTTAAACTGGTCAGTGAGCAATGCACTAATCGATTTGATTCCAACTTTATGTGAACCTTGGGCAGAGTACTATTGCTGGCTTTGAACCAACAACACATGATGACAAAGCAGTAGCTTAGTAATGATTGAGTTTTATTGTAACCCCAAGACGGTAGGTATTCACCCGTCCCTCTTCAGATTCATGCACCAGATACGTTTCACATGTTTATTAGTTGGTGACTAGGTGCTGATAGTAAAGGGTTAAATAATTGTGTATCACATTATAGTTGTTTGTGATTTGTGAAGAACCGTGCATAATGGATGTTGTATAACCAATTGTTATACACTTCTCTTCTGACTTTGCTACAAATAAAATATATAAAATGACGTTCTAGTGTTTTTACAGTCTGTCATTTCTTTGCTCTCATGACTTGTAACATTGAAAATGGTTTGGTGTCATTGTGGTTCATAATGTCGAATAACAACCTAACATACTGATTTGATTCCCGTATTCTGTAGTTTTTCCTTCACAAACTTTTCAATTCTTTTTTTTTTTGCATTTATTTCCTTCACGTTTTAATACACACCACTTTCACAGTCTGAGCCAAACATATGATGTTTTCTGCACAAGAAACTGGGGGATTGCTTATTTTACTGAGTCCTCCAAGTTCCATGCTAGTGCTAGAACTAAGGAGCAATAAGCTGGTGGCAATAGTGAAATGAGTATTTTTTGCAGATGCACAATAAATACATAATTCTTTCGATAGTCAATTGTACCGCATATCAAATGTACTGTAACACGTAAGTTTGATTCTTTAGATATAACAATTGCAAAATTTTAGTTCATCTTTAACCTTTTTATTAAATATTTAATAAATTTGATTCACCTAAGACTATGTGATAACTAATGCATAAACCAATAAATATATATGTCAAAGAATATGTCATTGTGAGGTCATACCCAATAACACTTCAACAAAATATATTAAATATTTTATGAAAGATTAACACAAAAATTAAAATGGTACAATTATTATGTTTAAAAATCTCAATTTGAGGAATTAAAATCTAAGAAACTAAAAATATAATTAAATTAAAAAGATTTTATAATAATAATGTATAAAATAATTATGTATACAAAAAAAGTCTTTTAATAACAATGTAAAAAGTACTTATAGATGCACATAAGAGGCAAAATCTTGATCAACTTAATACTGTTAAACAAGGACAGGTTGGCTATGCCATAGAAGCTAGAGGTTGAGACTAATGACTAAGGCATGGCTCTCTCTTGCCCAAATAGTTTTTAGGGAAAGCACACAAAATCTTTTGTACAAACCTATTCCGAGATTTTGGAAATGAAACATAAGTATTAAGTAAAAATTGGCAAGAAGAATATGGCAACAATAAATACACGTACGTTCATGGTGATATATACTCTTAGCTATAATGATGAACAATAGATATAGAACTAATTAACTGCGTTGCATATGGTGTTTGGCTTTCACAGGCTTCTAGGATTATTTTGAGAAATAGCATAATTTGGACTCTTTTCATATTGGTTCGTACGATGGTATCTCATATACAACAATAGCTGCTAATCTACTCAACTCAGAGCTTCCTAAGTTGTATGGTCTTGAGGTCTCATGGCAAAGAAACGTGTGACCTGACTAGGAAAGTGGTGATGTTATTATGAAAGGTAAGACTAAGAAGCAACCATAGCTATCCACAGAGCAGCCTAGTCTATAAGGTTGCTAGCAAATAGTAAAACATTTTTAAAATGAGTGGAATTGCTCTAATATGGTTTTATAAAACCATTTTGCCATTGCATTGTTTACTACTTTACCTTTAATAGAACATGTATTTCCAATCACAAGTTCAGAACTTTGAGCTACAATAACTTGAGTAAACTATTAATTTGGTATTTCAAAATGTATTACATTTTGTATTTTAGTCACTGAATTATTCAAATTCATTTTATATTAGTTCATAAAAGTGATAATAAAAGGCCTAATTTAAAATGAATTTGCATTATTTAATGGACGAGTTCGCACCCCCCCAAAAAAAAAGAAGAGAAATCGCACCATAAGAAAAAAGGACGAAACACAAGTTTCGGAAACCGTTTAATTTTAAGAGATAATGATTTATTTTACGAATTTCTTCACAAAGTTATTAAAAAAAATTATCTGAAAATAAATTAATACAATAAATAATTTAATTTATCAAAATTATGAAATAAATTTTGTGTAAGGAATTTTTAAGGACCAGTTTCTCATTTCACTCCGAGATGAATATAATGCAAAGATGGATGTAATGCAAGTCAACTCTACACTCTTTATTATTTTTTTTTATCTGGAATTCGACTTGTAAGTATCTCTACACTAAAAAATCATGAGATTAATATTTCGAAAAATAAAATATTAGTTATGAGACAATTTTTCTTTGTACGATCCAGAAATTTTTACTTATAAAGGTAATATTTATATATATAATTCAATATCTTACTTTACGTGTCATATGTAATAAATATTTATTTTTATAAATTAAAATTTAACTAATAAATAATTTTTAATATATAAGTTATATTATAATTAAAAACTATAATAATAAATAATTTCTAATAGTTTATTTTTAATTATTTAAAAATTAAAAATCATTTAAAAATTTGATTTAGAGTTGAAGATAAAAGATGATAAAATTATAAGTAACAGACATTTAAAATTTTCAAATATGTATAGTAAAAATAAAAGAAAAATATTTTAAAATAATTTAATTAAAAAGATTACGTGAAATATGAATTAAAAATAATATTAAAATATTTAATTGAGAGATTAAAAAATAAATTAATGAAACAATATTTATGTTATAAAACTAAATATTCGACTTTATATTTAGCATCGGATATATTTTATTATACATATATCTTTAAAACATTCTTAATTAAAAATAATAAAAATTGTGCTAATGTAATAGTAAAAGAATAGTTAGCTATCATTCAATTTATTTGGTTTGTTAAGTGATATATGTTTATAAATAAAATAACATATAATTTTTATTTCTTTTCATCTCGTTTTTTCTTTGTAACTTTTTTATTTGTTAAAAAATCATATAAAAATACTCCTCCAAAAACGTGTGACATGATATATAGAAGGACCACCTTGTCATTTCACACCTCCAGAAATATGTGTGACATGACATGACATGACATAGAAGGGCCGACACAGAGACATGCTTTTGTCGTGGCTGACTGGCTGTGGTGTACTTTAAAAATAAATTGCGGAGGAAATTTCTAAGGGCATTTCCATTGTAATTTGAGACAAATTAGTCTCAAATCATTGCTTTGCAAGCATTGCCCATTCTAGAATGTCTTTCTAATCACTTCGTAAATTCAACGGACAAAAAGCAAAGTTTGTAGAAGCATGGTACACGGCTGTGTTTGGATAAATAAATTTTACGGAAGTAATTAGTGTATCTCTTTAACTAGTCCAGTTAAAATAATTTGTTATTAGATATAATATTTATATTTATTATAAGAGTTAAATGTTATATTTTATTTAATTATATATTATTATTAATATAATTTTTAAGATATTTATTATAAAAATTAATAAATTTATTATAATTATTAATTATGATAGTATAAAATTATTTTACATTATTAGTAACATATTTTTTAATTATAATTCATAAATAAAAGATATTGATTATAGAAATTTTAAATTTTTAAAAAAATTTATTGAGTATTTTTTAAGCAAATTAAGGAATTTAAAATAACATGTAAGGAAGAAGATTTCTAAAATCTTCCTTTTCATATTCCCTTTGCTCGCATTTCTATCTTATTTGTATCATTTTTTTTTGAAAAAAAAACACATTCCATTGCAACCGCTCACATGCTCCAGAGATTTTAAATGAAATACACAATTACAATACAAAGAAATTAGACAAAAGAGAATAAACAAAAAAAAACCCAATAATTAACATGATTTGACTTGTTTATGCTAATAAAATTATCTTAAAAGTATTTTATTATCTTAAATATGATCTTAAAAATTGTAATTTACTTAAAATTATGGACTACCTAACAAACTTAACATCAACCCTCAATATTTACAAAAAAAAAAAAAAAGCATAATATATTTTTATTATAATATATTCTCACACAAGTAATTACAAATGTACTTTGTCTCTTTTTTTACTTTGGATGTATTTTTGTCTCTTTTTTTACTTTGGATGAGATACAACATTTTTATATGATTCTTTTATATAACACAAGTCCATGGTTTCATTCATGAATGTGACTTGGTGGACCTTCATTATCCTACCTCTTTATCTATCTTATCATTATAATAGTAGAGTTATTCAAGAATAAAGGAAAGGAGAGGAGTACTAAAGAAGCTTCTCCGTTGACTCCTCCCTACGCCTTTGCACCCTACTTGCCTCAACATGCACACTCTACTACCAACTCCTCTGTAGCCGTTCTATGTTGTTACTATTTTACAGGACAACCTAAAAGATGCAAGTTATCCCATCAATCACCTCAACATCATAGTGACAAACAGAACAGGAAATGGGAAGTAAAAGGGGGAGTCTCGTGGCCTATAAAAGGAGAGAAAAACAAAAGAGAAAGAGTCGAAAAAAGAGAGATCGTGAGAGAGAGAAAGAAGGTTACGAGAGTCCTAAGAAGTTTTCATTAAAAGAAGAGAGTTAGCATATAGCCTGAAGGAATATAATCTTCCTCATAACAATAGAGCCACCAAACAAGTAGAACTTTACCTTAACAATATATTTCATTTGAACATTGACATCTAGTCAACAATAGATTTAGTCTTCCCCTTTGCATAACTGATTTCAAATAGGCATATGCTCCCACTTGGCTGGTTGACTCCTAGTCGGCCTCACCTTTCCTTTTGCTAACTGACTCCTAGTCGGTCTTACCCACCACCTTGACTTCCATCGGGTCCTAGTCGGTCTTATTTCTCATTTGGACGGTTGACTCCTAGTTGACCTTACTTCTCCTAGTCAACCTCACCCCTCTTTTTGTGTCTACTAACTCCTAGTTGGCCTTACCTCTCCTTGGGTTGACCAACTCCTAGTCAACCTTATCTCACTTTGTATCTACCAACACCTAGTCGGTCTAATGACCTATAGGATAAACACCCTTTGTGACGTTAGTTAGAACTACATAAACTTTAAATTCTCCATTGCATAAGGAGATACGTAGAAATAAGAGGAAACTCCTATCAAGTTCAAAAAAACCAAAATATATATTCTCTTCCCCAGTGGTAAACTCCATTTTTTTGTTTACGTCTAAAAAGTAAAGATAACAATTTAGAAGTAAAGATAATCATTGGTTTAAACTTTTGCCAGTGATGATTACACATTGATATATTTTGTTTATGTCTTGAGTGATTAAGTATTGTGTTTGACTCCCGCTCTTGATGGTTAAACTTTGTTGCTTCTGCTTTATGATGGTTAAACATTTGTTCTTGGCTTATTTTTGCTTTTAGATGGTAATTATTTTCTCACATATAAATCATATTAGTGGTGACTTCATTCCTATTGATCATCATTTTGATGGAGATTCTTTTCTCATACATGAATCATATTAGTATGACTTCTCTCTCATTAGTGTGACTTCTCTATCATCAACGTTTATTTTCGATGGTGACTCTTTTTCTAGTAACAATATTACTAATTTGAAGCTTCCAAATGTGGTTTTTAGAAAATTGGACTTTGCTTTACTTGCCAAAAAATTTCTCTTTGATTGATGAACAGTTCAACTATTTTGGCTAAATTATATTTCTACCAGCTTTCTCCAACTTCTCTAGCATCCCTAATTTGCCTTTCAAATTATTATTTTTTCAATAGAACTTAATTTTTATGTTTTCTCTTTATTTGTAGGAAAATAAATTTTTCTTCTTGTAACAAGTTGAAAGCTCAATAAACTTCAACTTGAGAGGAAATGTCGGAAAATCATAAAAATATAAATAGAGATATCATCTCATATATTTATTTATATTCATTGCATTAAATATATATAATACAGAGTCTATTGTTTAGTTGATGCACACAAATTTTAATATCTCTTTCATGTATTTTTTTTCAACATTTTAATCATGTCACTATCTAGGCTTGTGTTTAAGCAAAATTACTCTTTCCCAATACTGTTTTAGCTTTCCATGTATGAAATGTACTAAATGAAATGAATATTTATAATAAGCGAGTGAGATGAAAAAATCTAGACTACACAGTTATATATGGAATGTTAGAATTAAAATTTATATATACTCTTATGATCGTTTAAAAAAATCATGACTTTATGGTTTAATCCAAACCATTCATATATATATATATATATAGTAATATTATTCAGATTTCTTCGTCTCACCCTCCCATACAAATATCCCTCTTACATGATACGATATATTTTGTAATTTTTAGAAAATGTGATTTAAAAAAATTAAATATTATAGTTTTTTATTTGCAGTTTATAGACTGATGGGTTAGCTACAGGTTATGTGATGCACACGTGAGCCTATAAAATTTGAATCATTTAATTCCTAGTCCGACACTTTTCAAGTCGTAGGCTTATGCAAGGTGATTTAAACATACGAGCCAACTTGTATATCGATACATTTATATATAGAAAGTAATATGTCTTGTTAAAGTTAGGAATCTCAAAAGTTTGGTGCAGAATTAGTTCTTCTAATGTTGGGATCCTCTTTAAAAGAAATCAAACATATATCTTAAGGTCAAAATCGTTCCAACAAATGGAATTAGAAATTATAAAGGGTTTGACAAAGAATTAGTGAATAGTAAAACTTTTGCTATATATAAATGATGTATATTTTTCTGTCCGAACCTTATGATCGTATAAATTAACCAAAAATTTCCCATCCTGAAATGCTCACAGTAGTCAACTGGATTGATAAAGCCTTAGAAGGTAGGAGTAGAGCAATAAATTATTATTGTATCACGTATTTATAATTTCGAGTAATTTCTATAGATATGAAGTTGAATTTTATTAATGATTTATAGTAAATTGAAAAATTCAATTCTGTTAGATAAAAATTCCCATACATCGATAATAGTTTTGAAGCGTACAATATATAATTTATGGGGAGCGGAGGATATAGATGTGAGGCACAAACACTAGGTGCAAGCCAACCTACAAAGCATACCTCTCTCATTTTCCTCAAGCAAAATTGGTCTCATATGTATCCTTCCAAAATTGAAGTTAGACATATTCCTATGTAAAGCACAAATGGTTTCGTATGTACGTCCTTTATAGACGCTTTCTAGATAGATCAGGTGTTGCATATTTTCCCTATAGGAATCGCAATTTTTGGGATTCATACACCATATCAGTAGCTGAGATGATGTCTGTTTGTCCATACTGAATCCCCATGCGCAAGAGAAAAGATATAGAATCATAATAACCTATGAAAATTTAATAATCATATCAACTTGGCAGGAAGATGAATCCAAATTGAAGGGGGACAAAACTGAATTCTTTTAGAAAATTAACACTGTTGCTAGATTCTATAGAGGTGCATGTGCATACATAGGTGAGCATTATAGGCAATTAGGGGATTAAAGATAGAAAATCGCTATTCAAATTCGGGCTAAAACTTTTCAGGTGTAAGTAAGTGATTTCAAGTCATGGATGTAAAGATGGAGGCATATCTGCCATGCCACCACCTCCATGATTACTGTCCTACAGATAAAACCAATCAAGTGCTCCTCCACTATAACAATTAGTGCATATATTAGTTAGAAAGGGAAGGGAACAAAAGAAATACGAATATATCCTGTCAACTATTTCACCTTCTCTCTCTCTATCTTTCTATCTTGTAGCCCCACTCCAGGTTGTCTATAAATTGGACATGCACGCAAGACTATTGGATGAAGCAAAAAACCAAGAGAACCCTGCTTAGAAAATGGAGTACTCTAATGGATTTCCTAGAAAAAGAGATGTTTCTCTTCAGGAACTTAGCAAGAGGCTTGCTGAGTTTGCTCAAGTGAGAGGATGGGATCAATATCACAGCCCAAGAAATCTTCTTTTAGCTCTTGTAAGTCACAATATATATATGTGTGTGTGCCTAAATTGATATATATTGAAATTTCTTTAATAGTTAGTTAATGAACGTTGTATACATGCAGGTGGGAGAAGTGGGGGAGCTATCTGAGATTTTCCAGTGGAAAGGAGAGGTTGAAAAGGGATTACCCAATTGGAGTTCTGATGATAAGGAGCACTTAGAGGAAGAGCTTTCAGATGTTTTGCTCTATCTAGTGCGTCTTGCTGATGTTTGTGGTCTAGATCTTGGACAAGCAGCTCTCACAAAAATAGTAAAGAATGCTCAGAAATACCCAGTTACTACTGATCACACTCCCACTTCCACCTGCAACTAGCTACCTCTTAGTTTCTCATGCTTTTTTATTCATGTACTAGTATGCTACCTATACAAATAAAAATAAAAAAGCACAAAACTTGAATACAGTCTTGAAAGTTGTTTCTATTGGTTTTCAATTAGAATTGAAGTGTAACGTAGACAAAAACACACAATAAAGATTTATATTAATTATCGAACTAAGATTTTAATTCTAAGTAACAATACAAACAACTTATAAAATTGTGTAAAGTTTTGTAAAAAGAAAAGAAACTATATCTATGTAACTTCTCTTGTTTATAGTTTTGAAACTGAGTACATCGCCACTTGAATAATCTTGACTGTGAACGAAGAGAAAATCCTTAAGAAATAAGTATTTGATAATATGTGTGACATATCTGATGTAGGAGTTTAAGACTTTAGGTAGTCATGACTTGCTTACCAAAAGGTCTCCACACGTGATCTCGTGTCCTAAGTGTCAGTGAAATGAGTAAATTGGCCATGTGGGCACGTGTCACGCCATCAAATAATTTTTCATCTCATGGGTTGGTATCATTTATGAAATGTTGTATATTAGAAAACCTTTATCGCTGATGCCGGGAAATCATTAGAAACTATGACTAGAGAGCTATACAATAAATTGAAAATTATGTTTATGCGAGCAAGGTGGATTGGTAAGGTTGAAGTTGGTGACAATTGCAGCACAGCACATGAAAAGAGCCTATCATTAATACAATAAGAAGAGGAATCTTAGATTCGCAAATTAACTTTCTCAGTCCTTTTAAATAAGCTGGTTATGCATGTACTCCCCTAACTGTACATATGTTTGATTCGTTAATTCTTTAGTCACATGTAAGGTTTGAAATTATTAACATGTTTGGAGTGCATCATATCAAGTGAAAATTATATCCATTTTTTATGTTTAAGGTAAATACTATTTTTAATAACTTTTGATTTTTACGTTTTTAACTCGAACGAAACATGCACTACGTTGCGTTTGTTGCTACTTGCTAGCAGATGTAAACCGTAATTGCGGCCTCATCTAGTTGCAGTAGTTGCTGCAACTCAAATGATGCTGTTGCATTAGATGCCCTTCGCATCATGAGACACGGATTGCATTTTAAAAACATGATCATTGTTTTTTTTTTTTCTCATCCCTATCCATGAGATTATTTTAGAGTGTAGCTAATTATTTCACCTAACTTATAATCTATGTTATTAGTTTGATAACAATTAAATATATTTAGTAAACAAGCTCATCTTATTTAGTTTATAACATTTTTTAGACATTATTTGAAGTAACATTTTACTAATATTTTAGCTTGTGCAATTTACAGAATAAATAATTTATTTTATATAATTAAAATTATAATAAATTTATGGTAAAAATTTTATATTTTGATACAAGGTTTTTTTTTTTACAACTGATATATATTTTTAAAATTATATTAAAATTCAATAAAGAAAGATGAAAAAAATATAAATTCAAAGAGATAAAAAATTTAAGAAAAATTCTTACAAATATTCTTATTGAACTTTTTTTCCTCCTAAAAATGCTATCATTAAAAATAGTTATTCTAATTTATAGAGAGAGAAAATAAAAGATCAAAATTTTATTTTTATACTCAATATTTCAATAAAATTGCTCATTGAATATTATAATATTTATTTTAATTAAAATATTCCTTTAATATTGAATTATTTATTTAATTTAACTATTAAAATAATTACAATAAATATGTTACTTTAAAATAAATTATTATATCTTTAAAAAATGAGACTATTTGATTTGGCAGAAAAACTGGTCAGGTTTTCGGTATAACTGTACAGAATGTAAAGAATTTTTTTTTTTAAAAAATCTAATCTTAAATTATCATATTTGTTAATTTTTACAATAATAATTTTAAAATTTATATTTATTATATTTTTATTTGTTGACAGTATAATTTTTTTTACACTAACAATATATAAAAATTAAACTTCTGTTAAATGAATGATTTAAAATAAATTTAAATTTAATTAGTATCTCATAAAAAAAATTGAATAAGTATATATAATGGCCAGCTGATCTATATTAATATTGAGAAAACAATGTAAATTATTCACACATAAAAATTATCACAGCTACACTCTACAATGTATAAGCCTGAAGTGGATTAGAAAATATTTTTTAAAACTAATTAATATAAGATAAGGCGCTTAGTTTTAGAAGAAAAAAACTTATTTCTTTTAAGAAATAAATGACCTATTTTTCAGGAACATAATAAGTTGAAATTAATATAATAATTCAAAGAGTTTAATTTTGATATACTTAGGTGTAAAATGTTTACACTACCAACTGACTATAAATTTCAAAATAATTATTAAAAAAAGAAAATTTTCTAATTATATAATAAACTATGTTAAATGTCCATGTAAAAAAGTTATCCTTCCATTTTAATTAAATTTTAATTTAAAACTAATTATTTTATCGAATGACCATGAACTTAATTAAACTTGAAATTAGTTTGAGACTTGAATCAATAATTAATTTGTTAAACTTAGTTTATGAATTAAATAAGCTAATCTTGTTAAAATTTTAATTCATTAAATAAATGAACTAAACTTTATTAATGTGTAATTTGACTTATTTGATTCATGAAGTGAAGATATTTTCTATGTGTTGTCAATAAAAAAAATTATATTATCAATCAATTAGAAATAATACTAGACATAACTTTTAAGATAATTATTATAAAAATTAACAAATTTATCATGATACCAAATTGTGATTGTATGAGGATAAAAATTCATTACTTATTAGTGTATTTACTATTTACTAGTGTAAAAAAAATTACTCTATATATCAATACAAAATCATAATAGGTATAACTTTAAGATAATTATTTTAAAAATCTACCCTTGTCATATATGTCAATTAGGTATGAAATAAAAATATATTTTATATTAATTTTATTTTTATATAAAATAAATAAATTTAAATATAATTTTAATTTTAAATAGAATCAAGTTACCAATATAAATTAATCCGATCACTCATGAGTTTGATAAGCTTCAATCGAATCGAATTTAAGTAAAAATAAAATTAATCAAATTCAACTCAAATTTCAAATGAAATTAATTCTTATAATGTAAAACTTAGCTAAACCAAATTAACTACTCAATTTTACTCATTTCTAACATTTCTGTTGCATCATGATTAATATTTCAAAGTAGATATAATAAAGCTTCACCAATTGCCCAAACTATATAATTAATTCAAGCAAACTTATTGTTATTTACTTTACAATAAAATTTTTAATAAGAAACAATTCATCCAAACACATGATTAACCAAAAGCGGATATCTCTTCTAACAAAAATTCGAATAATAATTTGTTAAACCCCCAACAAATTGGTCCTATAGAATAAGATAAGATGTTACACATCAGAAGTTGTAAATTTGAGTAATTAATTACTTACCTTTTTAAAATGAGTTAAATATAAATACTTTGTATAACTCAAGCATCATCTACTCCTCCTAAATTTTTTTGTAGCAAAAACTAAATCATAATTTATTATTCTATGAAGAATTAACCTCTTGCGCCAGGGTCTGTTACTAAACTTATTTATTATTTTAGATGAGCCTTTAAGAATCAAGTCTGCTGTGTTTCATATTTCATTTACAATTCACAATAACAATGGCGTGTTATAAAAGCACATTGTCAGTAACTTGCAGATAATAAGATTGTTATTCTCTTTAATTCTTATAACCAACTTATCTTACCAAAGGCAATTCTTTCCTTATAATTGTCTCCATTATTAATATAAACCATTGTATTATAAAGGTAATTTCTATTTGATTCTATACATGTTTATTGTATAATTCGTAGTGATTAAATTTTAAACTTTAGCTCTGCGAAACTCGTCAAACTTTAAAAATACAAATATGGGTTGCCTCATGCTGCAGAACCTAACTGAACTGATGTTAGTGCTTAATTGTTCATAATAATTCTCTTTTAGTTATGATTTTTGACATTCTGCTGAACAAAAAACATGATAATCTTTCATTTTCATTACTTAGAAAAATGTGATATGGATCAAACTTATTACAAATTCATCGTACTCTACAAGAAAATGGATTAATTAATTTAGAGTAAATTAATTAAGAACATATGCTAGATTTTATTTATTTTTGGTGAAGTTTTAGTTAAAAGGAATTTAGTGGTCACGGACTCAAGTTTATGTGTGAGCACAAATGCACAATCATTTTAAAGTTTCAACATCTTTTGAACCCAAAGTGAAATGACATGTCTTTTGAATCCAAAGGGGGGGATTGAATATAGTAAGTCTTTTCCTTCAGATAATTCGAAGTGACAATTTTTTTTTGCCTTTTTAAGATTTTAAAAACAATTAAACATAACTTAATTGATCTAAATTATACAAAATATAATAATGCCTAAATTTCTTTAATTTGGAATAAAAATGAGTATAGTGCATGTTAAAAAAAATGTAGAAATTACAAATATTCGTTTTTTTTTTATCAATTGTGTTTAAACTATTTTTTCGTAATGAAAACATGACTTTTGTTTTTGAAATATCTAATTATGAAAGTTTCTTCCCACAAAAAAAAAAAATATTATCATCAATTGATGAGTTGGGGCCTATGAATTTGAGGATGAGGTTACTAAAAATTTGATGACTGAATTGACCAAAAAAACTTTGTTGATGAGCAGAGGATGCCCCATCCACACTTTGGGCAAATGCTGAATTGGGGCACTTATGCACTGCACTTGCTTTCTTCCAAAAGATAAATGATTGTACTTGGGACTTCAAAACTTACCAATTATTGTTTGCATTACCTGATCAATACTACTAGTAGATATCAATGAAGCAATTAGTGGTAATTAATATCAAGGTACATGTGTGTTTAATTAACTAAAGCAAAATCGCCCTATACCATATTAAAATTCCCCGCCACTATAACTTGTGTTAACATATTACGTTTACTTTTAGTCAAAACTTGTAATTACTAGCACACGAAAAATTTAAAAGGGAAGAGGTGGAAAGCATAGATGAGTTTGGAGAGAGATCAAGAAAAATAGAAATGCCAGTTCTGCACTAACGCCAAACTCATGTAATTTATATAAGATTTTTAAATTTGTATTTACTATTTTTTTAAAATAAATATGTATTTATTATTCATTATATATTGAATTAAAAAATTGTAATGATAAATCAATTAATTCCTAAAATTAAAAAAAAATTCATTTACATTTTTTTATTTCTAAAATTTGATGTTTAATTTTTTTTGGTAAATTTTAAGCTTAAAATTATATAATTTTACAATTTTTGTTCTTGGGGTGCAATTATGTCTTTAAAAAAAATGGTAGAAGGGTTAGAGGTGGAATTTAAACTCTTGACCCATTCCACCTTCATAAGCAAAAAAAAATCATTGACTCATTTGATTTGTTTACTTTATACATAAAAAATATATTATATATTTTATTACTGTATTTATTAATTATACTTTTTAGTTATCCAAGAGTATATTTATATTTGTTGGAGAAAAAATATTAAAAGTTAATATAATAAATTTATTTGTATTTGTAATTTTATGACTACTTACTAAAAATAAATTAGCCATATTTATGTGATTTTGCTGCTATTTGTGACAGGCAATAATACTTGCCAATTAGCGAGATAACAAATAATGGGGGTAATGATATCCTTTACACATTTGTGACGAACAAAGACTCCTTGCAAATTTGTGGCAAACTATAATCCCTCCCTTGTAAATTTGCGACAGAAGATCATTTGTAATTTTTTTTTGTGATTTTATTTATTTTAAGAATAAATTTATCTGTTTATTATAATTTTACATATTGAATTAAATAATAATATAAAATTTTAAAAATTATTTTATTATTTTATTAATTTTAAAGTTTAATTTTATTGATGATTATAATTTTAAGAAGTTATCCATTCTTTATCTTTTAATTTGATAATGGATATTTCATTGTTGTTACCTATTTTTAGGCTTAATATGAAAATCAAAGTTATATGATTTAAAAAATAATGTGATTTGATTACTTTAATTTAAAAAAAAAATAGTGCGACTTAATTAATTAATTTTAAAATGCTTATTTTGAAAGTAGTGCTATCAATCCCACAAGCCTAGTCCTTTTCCAAAATGTAAGATTAACATAGTATTATACTCGAATTAGCTTAAATATAAAAAAATTAATTTTAATTTAGAATTGGCAATTAGTGGTATATCCAAGATCAAGGTTAACCCATTTTTATTTTAGAAAAATAATTTTAAATTTGAAAATTATAGGGTCCCCATAACCGATATTTTCAAAATTATATATATAATAGAACGTCATGTTCAAACTAATCTTATTATGTTGTTTTTAATTCTATAAGTAGAGGTTTGGTTTTTAATTTAGTTAGTTAAATATTAAATTTTTTATTTTATCATTAATTTATATTAAAATTTTATAATAGATGAGTTTAATTTATGAGTTTTTATACTTTCATTCAATAAGAAGTTATGATAAAAATATGATTTTTAAATAGTTTTATAAATATGAGTATAACAATTTTTCATTGAAAGTGTAAAAACTCTTTACACTATTAATGTATGCATTTTTTAATAAATATATTTTTATAATTATTTGAAATAAAATTATGATGTATAATAAATGGACCTCATTAGATTGCACTACTTAGTCCAATAGCATAAACCAAAAACCTGAACAAAAATCTCAGTACAATGTGGAAAAAGTTCAAATAATCACAAACAAAAAATTAGCATTGAAATGGGCCAAGACCAGCTACATTTGTAAACAGTAGAAAAAGGGGGAAAAACATTACATATGGATCGACCCCAACTATCTATTAAATTAAGAGAAAAGAAATTGAAACTGAGCTATTTAAACTTACTTTACAATAAGCCTGAACCAAAACATCCTTATTTAATGGGAGAGGTTTAGATAGTAAGTACAACGTTTTAGATGGTCGTTGTCTTTATATTTTTTACTTAAAAAAAACCTCATCCTCCATGATATATAAAGTTAACAACACAACTTAGATTGATCTTTTTAACTAATGGATTCATCTCAATTGCATGAATTGACAATCAATAACTTGTACAAAATGGAAGGGAGCTGCACTGCAGAGGATTGCAGTTTGCAAACTATTGTCGTTCAGTGATGAAAGAAACTTAGCAGGCTGCTAAACGCAAGAGAGGGATTTTTTTTTTCAAATGATATATACACCTTTCATTATTGTTAAATATATATTTTTTATTTTTTAAAAATATCCTTCAAATATATTTTCAATTTTCAATAAATTTTAATAAGGTTACAAAAAAATATTTTCTAAAAAAATATATATATACTTATTTCGAAAAGTGTTTTCTATAATTATATTTTAACAAAAATTATGTAATTCTAAAATGTACTTTGGGTAAATGTATATTTTTATTTCGAAGAGTATTTTTTAAAATATATATATTTTTATTCTTAAAAATACTTTTTAGAATATGTATATTTTTTTTAAAAATATTTTTTATTAGAATTAAAAAAATAAAAGTTGATTTATATTTTAAAATATAATGTCTACAATAAAAAAGACATTGATACTGGAAAAATAATTACCACCATCTATTGAAGAAAATTATCATTACAATGCTTATACATTTTTAACAAATATTATAAAACATAAATCACAACAAATAATATTTTATGATGTAAATTATAAGTTATTATTGATGAAAAATATATTTTAATGTATTAATTCGTACGTTATATTCAATATAGGAATGAAATTATGATAGAAATTAATTTTTATAAAGAAAAAAAAAAAGATGAAAAAAATAGATGTCTGAAATTTAAAAAAAAAAAATGGAAGATGTAGAAATATAATTTAAAAAAAATAAAGATGATGATACAAAAATAAAATTTAAAAAATATAATTGTAAAGTAACAAAATAGGATATAAAATTATAAAAATGGAAGAATAATGAAAATAAGATATAAAATAGAATTTATAATATTTTTATATAAAATATTTTTAATAATAAAAAATATATATAAGAGAAGTGGAAATATCATACATATTTTTTTTAGGGTTCAATTAGCACACTCAGTTTTTTTTTTTTTTTAATTAGCCTCAAGTGACCCAAATTTTTAATTAGTTTCTTTTTTCTTGCAATGGCTTCAAATGGATCATTTCGATTTTACCCTTTTATTTTTCAGTTATTAGGCATGAGCCAGTCTGATTTCAAAATTATTAATTATTTTTTTATTTTTAAGAAAGAAAGAATAGAGAGTATAATATTTTAATAATTAAAATAAAATTGGATGTTCACAAAATTAATAAATGAAAAGGAAAAGAGTGAAAGAAAATTGAATTATGATAATAAAAATTGTGAGTTATGTATGTAAGCAGCATTATTGTAAAAAATAAAATAAAAAGGAAAACTGATTATTTTAAAATAATGTTAATTATAAATTTATACTGATTGTCGTTCTCACATAGGCTTGTATCATATATAATATCTTTTTTATGATTTTAGTGTTTGGTACTTATATAGTTGTCCCTTGTTGAGAATAATAGTTTCATCGAAGTGTATAAGTGATAATTGTCCCTTGATTAATGAAATCGTGAGGGAGTTTTAGGCCATTTAATTGCTTTTATCGGACTTAAATTATTTCATTTAGACTGAGTGAACAGTATTGTACATGTCACGAAATCGTGAAAATGATTAAAATTAAGCTTTAGGACCTCCAGACTTGAGTCACAAAAATTCATTTTATTAAGAACACAGTGGCACACAACCAGTTGTCTAAGTTTGCCTCCATATCTAATTTTTTTTTTGTAAAAAAAAAATTTAACTGAATTAGATTTCGAAAATTCGTTAAAAATAGAGCAAGTTTTCGTAGTTAACGAATACTTACAAAAATAATTACATATTACTTATTAAATATTCCCATAATCAATTCCTATTAATCTACCAATGCACAAAACCTTCAACCACTACATGCTCCACCTACCACACTAATCCCAGAAGAAGATACACTAGAATTTCAAGACCACCTTCATGCCTCCAACATAAAAGTTAATGGCTTAGAGCTCCTACATCCAATAAGTTGGTAGAAATTTCTTAGACACTTTCTCAAAATTCTATTATTTCAATACATAAAAAATCTGTCTTAAAGTTCATGCGGGCAATAATTTGTTTAATGGTGTTTTCTTTTCTTTTCATTTTTTTAAATAGTAATTATCCTTTTGTATATAAAAAAATATTGACATCTAGAACTTTTTCTTTTATTTATTTTCAAGTGTATGAGAGTCTAATTAAGTTAATATCAATTGCTATTTTTCTATGTAAAAATGAGATATTTCTATCACTTTGTTTTATTCAATAAGAATTAACATTTATTTACTATTAATCTAAACACCAACATCTCATGACTTACTTGTTTAAGATTATTGTGAATCAACATCTCACGACCTATTTGTCCAATGTTGGCATGTTCATTTATAATGAACAAAACATGTGATATAATTTTTAAGTTTATTTTTGCGATTTAAATTTAACTTTTGTTTATTTATATGTTAATTATTGTTTGGAATGTTAAGCACAAATTTTTAAACATGAATTCAAGTGTATAATTAAGTTTAATTTAATCTCACAAAACTATCATAATAGTTGTGTTGAGTTGAAATATTATTGAAGTATAAGTGTGAGTTAGAAGTGTCATATTAATTAGGAATGAGTTTGAAGCTAACCATATATAAGTAAATTTAACACCATATTTAATTTTAAAATGTTAATATTAAGGCTTTGGATTAAATGTGATATCAAGTTTACTTGTGTGATTAGCTTGTAACTCATTCTTGAACTTTTCCTTGGTGTTTATTCCCCTTTATTCTCAATAAGTGGTTTTAGAACCAATGGTTTGACCTGGTGACTAGTTAAGATGAATATTTAGTGGAATTGAAATAAATTTTCATAATTAGGGATCCCATGTATTAAGAGTCTTCTTGGTAGTGTGGAGGTCACATGGTGTGTCCCTAATAATGAGATAAGTATATAGAGTGTATTAGTCAACAATGACTAAAAACTTTAAAGATTATAATTGAATACTCATGAATGGAAAAACTTCCACTTGAGGAAAACCATACAATGTAGAACACACTCACATTTACGGGAGAATTGTTAAAGTACAAGTGGAAGTAAGAAATTCTATATTGGTTAGAAATAAGTAAGTTGGGTACCATAGAAGTGAGAATAACCAATAAACAAAATGTCTTAAGGTTTTTGGTTATATGTGGTGTCAAATTCACTTATGTAATTTTTGATTATTCATGGAATTCTTCTTTTATAGTGTAGTTAAAAAGTGGTTAGAAATAAGTAAATTGAACACCATATAAGTGAGAATGACCAATAAACCTTAAAATAAACCTAATACCTTAAGGTTTTAAGTTAAATATAGTGTTAGATCCACTCATATAATTGACTTTTGGCTTGTTCATGAAATTTTCTCTAGTATTTTCTCCTCTTTGTATATTTAACAAGTGGTGTTAGAATCAATGATCAATTAAAAAACTTACTTTTATATATTCTATTTTAACTTATCATTAGTTAAGCTGTAATTTTAATTTTTCTTGTGATTTTAAAATATAATAAAGTACCATAAGAAATGTGATGATGATAATTTCTTAGAGAAGTAATTCTTGAAATTATAAGTCATACTTATTTTAAAAATCTTTAAAAAGTATTTACACTCCCGACTTTATTATAACAAGCCAAGAAAATAGAAACAAAATGGGCATGTGCCTTTATTAAAGAAAAAGAACCCAGCCAAAATGAATACTCCAAGAGAGCACATGTCAATAAACCACATCCCCTTCTTTTGGGGGATTCCAATAGCACTCAAAATGCAAATTCAGACCTACCACTGAAAGAAGAAAAGCACCTCACCCCGGGCAATTTGTGCACCTTTAAACCAATTGATTGTATCCACCGACACTCACATGTATGCAACCGAAAAATATACCTCTATTTGTTTTATCATAGAATTACATTTATAAAAATATTATAACTAAAAATATCATTTTTAGTGTATTTAAAAATATGTTAAGTTATATTTTAGTATTTTTAGGATATTTTAAAGTTTTAAATTTAAATAAAAATAAATTTTATAAGTATGTAATAAAAAATAATTTTTTATATTTTTGTGGAAATATCAAATTTTTATCCCTTATCATAAAAATATTGCTTAAAACATGAATACGTAATTTTCTTTAAAATAAAAACATTCAAAATATATTTTTTATAATTTTTAACAAGTATGAAAACCGTTGTATTTTCTAAAATCGAAAAGAAAAAAACACCTGACTCCTGACGGATCTAGAAATTTACTCTTTGTTAAAATTGGTGCAGTACCATGAAGGCTTGTACTTTCTTCAAACGTGGATTCTACTTTCTCTGAGCTCCCATGCCACCACCTTTATTCTCCTACAAACCACTAATATTCTTTATTTTCATCTTAATTTAGAATTCGTTCATATTTTTTTTATTCAGAGAAATTGAATTCGATGATATTTTATTTTACTTATTGAATTAGACTCTATTGATTTTGTTGAGTTTCTTTCTTCCACTTTAATTATTGAAGAAATTAAATAGTTTTTTTTTACAAAATTTAATTGTACAAGTAAATTTTAATTTATACAAAAATTTAATCTATATTATTTTCTTTTTTTAATTTATAAGTATTTATAAAAACTAACTAAAATATAATATATATATATATATATATATATATATATATATATATATATATATATATATATATATATATATATATCATCTAATTCCATATTATTATGCATAGTAAGTTATTGATTTTTATAATATATGTTTTAAAATTATATTGTAATCATAAAACTCATTTTTTTAGACATGTATTTAGATATTTAATTTTAATTTTTTCACACAAATTTTTACACTACCAATTTAATAATAGATGGTAAAATGTGAAATAAATCGTTAAACTTTTAATAATTATCTTAAAATTTATAGATAATTTTTTTAATTAATGTAAAAATTTTATACCAACTATATATAAAAATTAAACTCATATATGATTGAGACATGTATTTAAATTTAATTTCATTTTTTTTTACATATCAATTTTTACTTTTTATATTCCTTTTTTTATTTTTATCTCTTCGTACAAATACCATGAGAACACTAAATGATTATTGTTCTTTTATTAGTACTAATGAAAAATATGTGAAATATCCACAATTAAAAAATATTTATTAATTTTTGTTAGAATCGTGAATTTATTAGATAATGAACCTTCTTTTCCTATAATAATTTTTTCATATAATTCCCAACCATATTAATTATTATATAAAGAAATGCATGATGCACTTTACATACCTAATTTTGTTTGGAAGTCTTAACCAAACACCTTTCCCTCTAATTTTGGTTGGCACAATATTAATTTGTCCCAATTCTTAACCAAACACCAACTTAAGTATTTAATTTAACGTCTTACTGCGTTTGGGTTAAGTGGCCGACACTTACTAACAATTCTTTAATCAATTCGATGTGTAATTTTTTTTTCAGGGAACAAAAAGCTAGTGGACAAGTATTTTGGTACACAATTGATAAATTGATAAATGAATTTTATTTTAAACTTACTATAACTATAAATTAAACGTGCTTAATAATTAAACGGATACGTTGATCATACTTCTAGTGGAAGATCTTCTCAATGTCTCTATTGATTTCAATCGTCACACAAGTATAGTTTAAATAAATCTCAGAAAAAAAGTACTTGTAAGAAAAAAAATAAAATGAATCATTTTTTTTTATAAATTACAATTTGCATCTTATTTTATTTTTCAAAAATTCTATTATATAATTTCTCTAAAAAATAATCTACATAACTTAATGGAAATTTGATTTTTTTTTTTTCGATAATTATGTATTTTATCTAATTAAATCAGTGTCATAATAGATTCCTAAAGAAAAAAAACAAACAATCTCATTAAATTAGAGAAAGTAACGATCAACATAAACGAAGATAAGGTGTGTAAAAGTGATTGACGCTTGTCATTGTTCAATAAACCAGTCTCATCTAAAGTTAATTGAATAATAATATAAATTTAAAAATATAAAGCAGTTATATTCTTCTAACAAATATAAAACAATTTTATATAATTATTTAATCATATATAAATTTATTAATTTTTATAATAATTATATTAAAAATCATATTAATAATTTTTAATTGATTATTTACATTCTTAATGCATAGACATTGAACTCAAAACTTATTTTTTTATTCAATTTATGTAAAAAAATTGCATTAATTTAACTTCACAAAGTGTTATTTAATATTTCAAAAATTTTAAAAGATTATGAAGATTATAAAACTTCTGACTTTAATTAATATATTTTGTATTACGTGTTAATTTTTAATTTTTTTTTACTTTTTAACTTTTATTACTAATCTATGTATATTGTGTCAATTTGTACTTTTTATCTTGGTCGCATTTCATTTGAGCAAAACTTTGGACGAAGATTGAGAATATTGAGTGATAAAGATTGAAGATCTGAAAATAGAATACAAATATTTACTAATCAATTGGAATTTTACAGAGAAAGATGTTAAAGTTGAAGTTGAAGTTGAGTGAAGTAAGGACTTCGAAGGGCCTCCCGAAGCTTGTCATCATCGTTCCACGAATCACGATATGTCTCCAAGTTTTCAAAAGCGTTCACTACGGTTAATACGCAAAGCTCTTTCCTCCGTTCTTCTAACTTTGGGAATCCTACATTTTCTTCATATTTGTCACAATACTGTAAATCAGCCTTAACTTATGTTATATTATATGTAAGTGTAACTAATTAACCTTTACATGCTTGCTGCTTGGATACCAACCCCCAAATAAACTTACATCAAAGCCTTCAATTACATGGGTGTAGCTAGCGTTTTGGAATGCCAGCATTTCTTTTGAATGATAGAACTCATCGACGGATTTCATCATTTCTTAACATGATGGCAAAGCCTTTTTCCCAGAAAGTAGTTGAGCTATCCATTTTCCTTGTGACTCAAAGAAAGGGAGCCCTATGATCTACACATATAACTCCCATCTTCTTGAAGGCTGTCTATCTCCACAATGTACCACGTGTTGTGAGCCTACCAAAAATAGCACTGCATCTTTTTCTTGGGATTAGGAAGTCATACCTGTGGACGAAGGTGGAAGTTCTCGTGTTTGGCTATCACTTTAGATAAACCCTCATAAATTTTAAGAGATTTGGAACTGAGGTGAACTTCCTTCGCTACTTTCACAAGTTCCATTGATATTTATTGTCCACTTAAAAAATTTCCAACCACCACCACTATATGTAGAAAACTTCTGATTTTCATTAGGTAATTTAATTTGAGGAGTGCTTATTTTAATGTTAAAAGGGACAACATATATATAAGATATTAAATGGTTCATATACATATCTCCTGTTTGGAGACTGTGATTGTGTGTAAGATCTTAAAATTTATTTAATTATTATTATTATTAATTTTATTTTAATTATTAATTGTTGTAGGAAATTATTTTATTAAATAATGATATTTTGAAATTAAAATATTATTATTATTATTATTATTCTTAATGATGACATAAAATTAATTTATTATTTAAATATTTATATTTAATTTTATTTTAATAGAGGAGTTAATGGTTTTATAAACTAATGAGACATTAATCTGAATTATTTTTATTTATTAATTTAATTAATTAAATTAATGGGGGCTGATGGGCGGGTCAGGGATAACCCGACCTAGTTAGAATATTAGACAGGGGTAATCAGTTTACTCCAATTTGTGTTTTGCGTGTCAGACGGCCAGACCTAGAGGAGAGAGAACGCAAATCTGCAAGTAGGAGGGGATAGGGTGTTCAGATCATCGCAGATCTGCATTAGATCGTCACTGTTCTTCGCATCTAAGGTACGGGGTGGGTTCGGCTATATGTGAATGCGGGAGTGTACAGGTAGTGAGGCCAATCCCTAAGTCCCTCTAGGATCTAAATTCTCAAATTTGTTTTGTTATTATGTTCTAAAAACACTTTAATCGGTATAAAAGATTCGTCAATATATTCTGTGGTTTTGGTTGATTTAATTGATAATTTAATTGGTTGCATTTTGTGAAAAGTGTTAATCTATAATCATATATAGAGTAGATATAATTATTGAAGTATGGAAATATGTGATTATTCGGTATATATCGTTGTCTATCATGCGGTTATGAATTGTAAATGTATGTGATGTTGCCATGATTGATTGAAGAATATTAGCTACGTGTTCTTATAAATGATTTATGATAATGATGACTATATTGATATGATTTTGGCATGATTATGGACTTTGTGAATAATGTATGAATAATGAGAATGAGAATGAGAATGTGGATGAGAATGCATTGAGCATAGACATGAGATGCATGAGATGCATGAGAAGCTAGACGTGACTATAAATCCTTGGCCATATGTGGTGTTTAACAGGGGACCTTGGCCAAAAGTGGTGTTTAACAGGGTAGACTAATGATGGGGACATTCATATGCATGAGCCATAGGTGGTATTTAATCATGCTACACGCCGGCCATAGGTGGTGTTTAACGGTTGTGTAAAATGTCTTCGCATGGGCCATAGGTGATGTTTAACTGTGCGACAGGCCATAAGTGGTGTTTAACGGTGTGACCATTATTAGCGATAACTAAGGGAATTAAGGAGGTTCGCCCATGGTGTGGAGTTCTGAATCGAGAGATTCTTAGGAGTGGTGATTGGCATATGTAGTGTGTGAGCATGTGCACGTTGTAAATATGAATGGAATATGATTGATTATGAATGTGATGAAACTTGTGATTGATATATAAGTATTTGAGAACCGTTAGTAATTGAGTACAGTAATGAGTGAGGTTTGAGGTACTATCTGCATTTATATATGATTGAATGTTATTTCTCACCATACTCTCTTCTGATTTTCCTTTAGGAAATGTTGAGGACACTCATGGTGTCAAGTTTTGAAGGGGCGAGGTCTTGCTCTGATTAGTGTGACATCGGGACTTTGGAATTTAAAATAGTTGTTCTATGTCTTTTTGTTGTTTGAAGAGCTTATTTTGAAGATGATAATGACTTTATTTTCAATTATAATATTTAGAATTAAAATCTTCTTGAAAACTTTGAACCTACTTGTTAATGACCATGTGAACCTTTTATCCTTAATATGAATGGTGTTTCTTTGGTTTTAACTATTACCTTGTCTTCCTTTTTATTTACATTATTATTTTAATCCAAGTATTCAGGACAGAAGGGTGTCACATTTAGTGGTATCCGAGTAGGTTGATTTATCGGCCATGAGTTATGTGTTTACCATGTTTATACTTTGCTGAACTGTAATATTGACTGGATGTGATAATTGTCTTGATTGATTTGTTCTATTTTGACTACTCCTGCTCTACTTTTCTGTGAATAAGAAAAGTAGTGTCTGGAGGAGGTAGAAACGACTGTGCTATTGCTGATGCCTTGATGGCTACGACTCAAGCTGTTGGTAATCTGAACCAACGCCAAGAGGTGGACAATCGTGCTATTGCTGATGCCTTGATGGCTATGGCTCAGGCGGTTGGTAATCTGAACCAACGCCAAGAGGTGGACTGGTTTGCTCGGTTCCAAAGGAACAATCCACCTATGTTCCGTGAGGGATTTTGAGTTCGAACTTCAATTTTCTGTTCTTTCTCTTTGTGCACTCATATTTGTTGAATTACTTCTATGAATTTGATTTTGGTAAACTAGGATTTTGAAAGGGAATTGTGTTTCTCATGGAGAAATCTTGTGTTTCTATGGTAAATAAGCTATTGGATTGAGTTGTTTAGTTTTGTAATTAGAGGGGTCAAGAGAAATAAAAAAAAATGGACCTGAGAAAGTTCGAGAATTTTACACACATAAGTGTTTGACAGAAGTTCAGCCCTCAAATCAAGAGATAAATTAGAATTTAAAGTGTGGATTATGATAGTAGACACTATAAGTTTAAAAATATTATAGGCGTTATTTATTGTTTTCTCCTTCTAAATCTTATTTATACACATCTTCATGTAGTGTATAACTTGAAAATTCTCACACTTATTTGATGTATAACTTGAAAATTATCACACTTGTTTAATATATAACTTCAAAATTCTCACACTTATTTGATGTAATATTTTTATTGTGAGCCTCTTATTAGGTAACTCATCCTTATCACAATAATATTAAAAATTTTTTAAACTTCATTTTATGTAATTTTAAATTTTTATTATGATTAAGAAACTGAGTATGAAGTTTCTTAAATTCATACCATAGAAAAAGATTCACAGAAAAATTATGATTTTGTAAATTGATTTAGTACTTCTACTGAAACGGAATAAAAGTAAATTACGGAGGAAAAAGAAAAAGACTGCTTTTTCTGATGTGTTTTCTGAGGATATGTCTAGGTTACCGCCTGAGAGAGAGATAGAGTTTTCTATAGACTTAGTAACGGGGAGGAACCTATTTCAGCTGCACCCTACAGGATGTCACCCTTAGAATTGACTAAACTTAAAGAAACAATTAGAGGATTTGTTGGAAAAGAAATTTGTAATAACTAGCGTATCACCCTGGGGAGCACCTGCACTATTAGTGAAGAAGAAGGATGGAAGCATGAGGTTGTGCATAGACTACCGACAATTGAATAAGGTAACTATTAAGAATAAGTATCCATTGCCTAGGATAGATGACCTTATGGACTAGTTGGTAGGGACATGCGTGTTTAGTAAGATTGATCTTAGGTCGGGTTATCACCAGATTAGAGTTAAGGAGGAAGGTATACCTAAGACTGCTTTTAGGACTAGATATGGACATTACGAGTATTTGGTAATGCCTTTTGGTGTGACTAATGACCCTGCTATTTTTATTGATTACATGAACAAAATTTTTCATCCCTACTTGGATAAATTTGTAGTTGTCTTTATGGATGACATACTAGTTTACTCCAAGACTAGATATAAGCATTGATCCTTCTAAGGTAGAAATTGTTCTTAAGTGGGAGACCACTGATAGGAGTTTTCTTGGGTTGGCTGGATAGTATAGGAGGTTTATAGAGGGATTCTCTAAGATAGCATTATGTTTAACTGAGTTGACGAGGAAGGGGGTTGCTTTTGTATGGAATAGTAAGTGTGAACATAGTTTCCAAACCCTTAAGGAGAATTTGACTAGAGAACTAGTTTTAGTTTTGCTGGATCTTAGTATACCTCTTGTAGTATATTGTGATACTTCTAGGATGTGTATAGGTGGAGTGTTGACTCAAGAGGGTAGAGTGGTGACTCAAGAGGGTAGAGTGGTAGCTTATGCTTCTAGGCAATTGAAAATCCACGAGAGGAATTACCCTACCCATGATCTTGAGTTGCGACTGTAGTGTTCATTCTTAAGATTTGGAGACATTATCTGTATGGTTCTAAGTTTGAGGTCTTTAGTGATTATAAGTACCTTAAATATTTATTCGATCAGAAAGAATTGAATACGAGGCAAAGGAGATGGTTAGAATTTCTTAAGGACTATGATTTCGAGTTGAGTTACCATCCAGGTAAGGCTAATGTTGTAGCGGAAGCTTTAAGTAGAAAATCTCTTCCTATATCTTTCTTGACAATTAGAGAGATGGACCTTTTTACCCAGTTCAGGGATTTGAGTTTGGCTTATGAGATGACTCCTAGTAGTGTAAGATTAGGAATGATTCAGGTAAGTAATGATTAGTTGAGGGAGATGAGAGAAGCTTGAGTAGCATCTAAGGATACTAATCCGTACTATTGGAGATGAGTCATGGTATAGTTGTTTAATAAAAGTTAAATGGAAGATGAGTTCTTTAAGTTATGCGATCTTTAGTGTGAGAACCCAATAGTTGACCTTTTAAGGTAGGAGTTCTCTTAAGTTAAAAACCTTGCATTAGTGAGTAAGATTATAAATTTTCTCGAGATCGGACAAATACCGTGGTGAATTCCTAGACGTATTCCTTAAGTTAGTATAGTCTTTAACTCAAGAATCTAGGAGGGGAACAAGGTTTAGGTGGACTGATAAATTAGATTTAGTTCCTAATGTCTTGGAGAAGCATTAGATAGCATGCCAACCTTAGTAATACCTGACCTTAGTTATTGAGAAGAGTGTGTTACTAGACGGTGAGGATGTATTTTAATCTCATAGACAACTGGGAGTTGTAAGACAAATTATGTAACCCCTAGCTTGGAGGTAGTAGCAGTAGTGGCTACTCTTAAGATTCGAAGACACCACTTGCATGATTTTAAGTTGATATTCTCGATGACGTAGAAACACTAAGTGGAAATTCAACTAGTAGGAGTGGAACCTAAAATAGATGAGGTGATTGAAATTTCCAAATGACCAAGGTTTTAGGAAGTCATCACTAGGTAGAATCAAGATAGTAGAATATGTCGTAAAAAAAAAAAAATCCTTTCGCATCCTTTCGTGTGGTTAGAGGACATGATCTTTGGAAGATATTTTGGTAGCTTAAATCATAGGAAGAGTAGATAAGTGTGAGCACCTATTTGGTTGACAGGTTGAAATCCTAGAGTTATTTTAGATCTTGGGGGAGATATTTTGTTAAACTCGAAGAATCTAATTGGATTGGGTTCAGTCTATCACTTCACCCGTGTCATGTACACAATAATTTCATATGTTTCAACTTTGGACGTACATTTGTTACTCTGGCAAGTAATCGAACTAGCTTGTTTGAAGGTCAAAAGAAGACTAGGTATGAGAATTGATACTAGAAGTTGTGAAAGATTTAAGGTTAACTAGTTTAGAGAGCTTAGATGATTATTTTAGCCAACACAAATTGAGTAAGGATTGTCATTAGAAACACTAAATGAGTAAGGGGAGGGCAATTGTAAAAGTACGGAAAGTACTTACTCTATGTAAAATCGAGGACGAATTTTTTTTAGGAGGGGAGAATTGTAACATCCTAAAATGTATTTAATTATTTTTAGAAATAAATTTCATTATTATTATTATCAATTTTATTTTAATTATTAATTGATGCAGGAAATTATTTTATTAAATAATTACATTTTGAAATTGAAATGTTATTATTATTATTATTCTTAATGATGGCAGAAAATTAATTTAGTACTTAAATATTTACATTTAATTTTATTTAACAGAGGAGTTAATTGTTTTATAAACTGATCAGACATTAATCTGAATTATTTTCATTTATTAATTTAATTAATTGAATTAATGGGAGGCTGACGGACGCGTTATGATTGACCCGACCCAATTAAAATATTAGACAGAGGATAATCAGTTTATCCTAATTTGTGTTTTGCGCGTCAGACGACCAGACCCAGAGTTGCATCAGATCATCATTGTTTTCTTCGCATCTAAGGTACGTGGCAATGAGTTCAGCCATATGTGAATGCGGGAGTGTACGGGTAGTGAGGGCAATCCCTAAGTCGCTCTAGGATCTAAATTCTCAAATTTGTTTGGTTATTATGTTCTAAAAACACTTTAATCAGTAGAAAAGATTTGTCAATGTATTTTGTGGTTTTGGTTGATTTAATTGATAATTTAATCAGTTGCATTTTGTGAAAGGTGTTAATCTATAACCATATATGGAGTAGATATAATTATTGAAGTATGGAAATATGTGATTATTCGGTATGTATCGTTGTCTATCATGCGGTTATGAATTGTAAATGTATGTGATGTTGCCATGATTGGTTGAAGAATATTAGCTAAGTGTTGTTATAAATGATTTATGATTATGATGACTAAATTGATATGATTTTAGTATTATTATGGACTGTGTGAATAATGAGAATGAAAATGTGGATGAGAATGCATTGAGCATAGACATGAGATGTATGAGATGCATGAGAAGCCAGACGTGGCTATAATACCTGGCCATATGTGGTGTTTAACAAGGGACCCTGACATGCATAGGTCATAGGTGGTGTTTAATCATGCTACACGCCAGCCATAGGTGATGTTTAACGGTTGTGTAGAATATCTTCGCACGGAAAATAGGTGGTGTTTAACTGTGCGACACATCGACCATAACGGTGTGCCCATCATTAGCGATAACTAAGGGAATTGAGGAGGTTTGCCCATGGTATAAAGTTCTGAGTCGAGATTCTTAGGAGTGGTGATTGACATATGCAATGTATGAGCATGTGCACGTTGTAAACATAAATGGAATGTGATTGATTATGAATGTTGTTGGAACTTGTGATTGATATATGAGTATTTGGGAAGTGTTAGTAATTGAGTACGGTATTGGGATACTATCTGCATTTATATATGATTGAATGTTATTTCTCACCGTCGTTTTCTTTTGGTAATGTTGAGGCACTCTCATGATGCCGAGTTTTGAAGGGGCGGGGTCTTGCTCTGATTAGTGTAACATCGGATCTTTGAAATTTAGAACAGTTGTTCTATGTCTTTTGTTGTTTGAAGAGTTTATTTTGAAGATGAGAATGACTTTATTTTTCAATTATAATATTTAGAATTAAAATCTTCTTAGAAAACTTTGTACCTCCTTGTTAATAACCTTTGATCCTTAACTATTACTTTATCTTTTTTTTATTTACATTATTATTTTAATCTAAGTATTCGGGACCGAAGGGAATCACATAGTGCATTTGTTTTCTTTTCCATGTGTCCATACCTGAGCATGAAGGACAAAAATAAAATTAGTTTATACGTGATGAGGGATGAAGAGACGAGTGACGGCTTAGAGAAATGGCCAGTGAGTGGCCACAACAAATGCGTCAAAACACTTGTTGAACTACCTCCTCACTTGTCTTCTCTTTGATAATCAGTGTCAAGTTAAACCATTGACAGAAGTCCTTGAGGTACAGAAGGAGCTCTGCATGGCCAGGAAACCTTCTTGGGTCTCTGCATGGCCAGGAAACCTTCTTGGGTCTCTATGATCTCTCTGGGAGAGATGAGCCTTAAAGACTCATACATACTGCTATGCACCTTTAGCCAAGGATTTATCCCTAAAGGATCCTCGTCTTGTATATTTGGGTAATATAGCCATTGACCTCCAATTAATCATGTTTCACCTTGTGACCTTCTTACTTTTCTCAGCTCCCTCGCTGCCATTAGCCCCAATGATCCGGCTCCAATTACACACATTTTTGGACTGGTTTGTTTCAGAAATCATGGTTTTATCGGAATGGAAATATTTATTCTGGCTCATGGGGAATTTATAGTCCATTTTTTTCACGTAGGATAATTGATTGGAAAATTACATGAGATAAGTGGACAAACTTTTAGATTTAGTTTATTTGAGAAAAAAATTCTTTACTTTTTTTAAAGGTTTAATTACATTTATTTATATATATATATATATATATATATATATATATATTAAATATGAGATTTTAGTCTCTCAAAATTCCAGTTCAGAAGCCACAAAGTTTTTTTTTAATTTTATTTATAATAAAATTTTCTGTCCCAAATCAATCAATTTTATAACAAAGCTCTAAATGCTAACATCAGCACAACGTTGTGCCGAGGTGATAAAAAAAAGAAAAAGAATTACAAAGTGGCATTAAGTAAAAAGATTATCACTTTATAATTTTTTTCTGTTATTTGACATATCATCATGACATAAGGCTGACATCAGTATTCTAAGAGGTGACCTTAAAAAATTGATTGTCAAAATAAGAGGAATCAATTGTGGTTGATTCTACGACATTTCCAAATTCAGTTTTTGGGCTTTCAATTGGCCATTTTTCCAGGCCATATATTCGAAAATTGTGTGTTCACATTCATATTCATATTATTAATATTTTTTTTGTGAGGTGTTTCTGTCCTGAGTTCAGGATCCGGTTGAGTATTTTTAGATTTATAATGAATAATTTAAATTGTGATATAAGATTGTTTTTAACTATTAAAAATTTCTTTTAAAAATGCTTGAATTCGATTTAGAGATAGATATATAAGATAATATATTGAAATTGATAGATATTTTAAAAAATCAAAGACATAATTTGAGATGGTTAAGAATTTTTTTTGACTAATTAGTATATGAAATGTACTTTCAAAGAAGAGAATATTAAGATTATTTAATTAAAAGAATAATAAAACAGATACTATTTTTCAAATTATATATTTTTTTATATTATAAGAATTTCTTATGCAAACAATTATGTTTTTTATCAGTGTGAAAATCATATAAAATAAATTGATCATATAATTTAATCATTATATATATTGCAAATTTTCAATTTAATTTTTAGAAGTAAAACTTATTCGGTCTCCATATTTAAATGTTACCAATTTATTTTTTTGCTATGATGATTGTTTTCATTATGCATTTTTAATTTAGTTCTATATACTCAGCCTATTCTTAATTTCAGCTTTTAATTATAATGTAAGATATTTAATACAACTAAAATATACTTAAATAGTGTAAATATTCCTTATGATTTTGATATAATTACAAAATCGCTTGTCATTAGGTGAGGTTTGAAAGCTAAAGATAACATTTGTCAAAAACCTGAATATATATATATATATATTTATTTGAGTAATATAAGATTATCATAAAAAGTAAAAAATTTCTCTAAATATTTGAGATAATTACTTATTCAAAATTAAAATTTAATATTATTTAATAAACTAAAACAATTTCTTATTAGTTGATCTGATGATTTAGAATAACACAATAAGTTATTATTTAATTTTTTTCATAAATATTTACGAAAAAAAAATCAAAATCAAAATAAGATTTTTTATAGATTAAAATTAATTTATATAAGTTAAAATTTATTTTTTTAAAAAAATTGACTTATAAAAAAATTCTTTTAAAAATTTAAGTTATATATAAATTAATTTATCTAAAAATTAATTTTATAACCTATAAAAAAATTTATTTTTTTATTTTTTAATCTGTAAGTATTTATAAAGTTTATTTTTTATATTATATTAAAGTAAAGCAGTCGGAACATGTGAATATCATTGCATACCCACGTATATTGCACCGACAAGGACCCTTTCATGCGCAATGTCATTGCATAGCCACGTATATTGGACTAGACAAGGACCTTTTCATTGCATCATGCGCCACCTCACCCAACAGCGTACAACACGAGCCTTTCGAGTTTCTTCCAACCTTAAGCAAGATGGTCGTATGTCTAAAGTGTCAAAACATTTTTCTAACAAAAATGTTGAAAGCCCACTAGCTCATTTCTCCCATACGCTTCAACAATGCAATATATCTTGAAGAGTGAAAACAAAGCAACACAAGATTTAAGATATAATAAGTTTTTGCCCAAAACTAAGAGATCATTTGGTTTTAGATAATTTTTTTTTTGTTGTTTATAAGAATGACACCTTATATTTATTTTATTTTCTATTTTCAAAAAGTTTGTATAAGAAATAGTTAAACATTTTTTTTATTATTTTCAGTTTTTATTTGCTATTTTTACTGTTTTTTATATAAAATTTTGAAAAATAAAAATAAAAAAGGTGGAATTTAATTTTTTAATTAAAAATAAAAATATTTTTTCAAACCAAACAAATCCTAAGTTGATTAAATACTAAAATAGAACCGTGAAATAAATGAGCACATGCACACAAAAATAATGACGATTAAGAAAACAAACAATTGAAATAATTAAATATTTCCTTTCAAATTTGAGAGAAGACAAATTCCATTGTCTTTATGTCTTCAAAGATAGTCGTTCTCTCATGTAGGTCTCTTTCTTCCACTATCAAATTTTATTCATGATCAACTCGATCCATGTCACAGTATCTAGAATAAATTGAAAAGAAATGTCTAAAACTACTCATTTTGGATAAAAAAAATTATATATAAAGAAATCTTTGATAATATTTAGATATTATCATAATTGTTTTATTTTTTATCATCGATTATAGTTAGTAAGCCTAAATATTTTACTTCTTATTATATAATTATTTCCTTGTAAATTATTTTTCTATCTTTAGTAATGCAGTATTTTTTTATTTTTGATTCGATAACAAGGATTAAAGAGTTTAATTACTATTGTAGACACATGATATTGTATATATAGTTTCATAGTGTAAGTCTGTTTGGTAGTAAAATTTTGAAGGATATAAGAAAAGTGAAATTATTTTTTTATTTTGAAGTTAAGAGAGTTATATAATATTTATAAAAATAAACTAAACATATATATATATATATTATGATATTAACTTTATATTATTTATTTAAAAATTTATTAAATTAGAAAATATCTATTAAAAAAGTGCCCTCTCTTCCCCTTCCCTTTAAAATCCAACTTCAAACATTCTTTGACATATAAGAGCTCTTTTTAGATATTATAAACATCAAAGTTTTCAGTTTTATTTGGATAGAGTAAAATACGCCTTTTATGAAGAATCTTAAGTGCTTTTACATAATGTTATTAACATTAAAGAACTTTCACTTATAAACAAATTATTTTGTTAATAAATTAAATCATAAGAAATATATTTTATCCTTTTAATTAGAAAAAATATAGTAATTACTTTCTCTGTATTTAAATTATACGCAATATAACTCGGTATATTGCATACATACCTACACTAATAGCGAACCAATTAGTACTTGACATCCCAAGTTAGGTCATTTGTCCTCTAAATACTTAAGTAGTGTTCAATAATAAATTCTATTGGCCCCTGTCTTCCCACTTACTCCTTACCTTGTGGTATCTTCCATTTACCAAAACGAAAAAGACTTTCCTTTGTATCTAACAATCACTTTTCTACATTTGTCTCACTTATACATTATTAAATTTAGGTACCATACAATAGCAGCATACGATATTTTCTAATTTTAATTGATGATCACAATCAGTTTACTTAGATGGACCTTTAATTTAAAAACACAATTAAGTTCCCACATTGATTAGGCAAATTTTTCTCCCTCGGTGGAGACTCAACTTTCAAGCCACAATAAACAACTTGGATAAAGAAAATACCGAGGAACCTGCATTGATTAAGCTCCGAGCAAAATAAAATAAATGTCTCACGTCAATTTAACTATGTAAAAATATCAACATACTTCCTTAACGTTGCTGGAGAATTATTGTTCAAGACTCAAACTGCATTTTATGGAGATTATATAAGATTGTAATCTTTCTAATTAACTAAACATAAAACCCTTGCTAAACTATTTCACGAAGACATTCATTATTTTTTTTTCTCAAGAGTCTTTCGATCGCTGCCAAGGCCTTGCCTTCACTCTTTCCTCTACTAGAGATAATTAAGTTCAACCTTGTATATTTTGTATGTAGGAGATCCTATCCCATTGGTGGCTATAAGAGCAACAAGTTGTATAATTTTTAATTTTAATCCAAAACATTTTTTATATCTCGAGATGTCGTTTCATCAATCCCCTTTTTCTTTCCATGCAATTACCCTTCCTCGTACACAATCATCTATCCCTTCCTTTATTTCATTTTTGATATGATCCTTACAGCCATAATCAATTTCTTTGACCCTATCAATGCACAAAACTCTCAACAACTACAGGCTCCACCTACCACTAGCCCAGAAGAAGATTTACTAGAATTTCAACACCACCTTCATGCCTCCAACAATAAAAGTTAATGGCTAACAGCTACGTACTACGTATGAAATTCACACACTTCCTCAAAATTCTATTATTTCAGTACATAAAAAAAGTCTGTCTTAAAGATTATGCCGCCAATAATTTGTTTCATGATGTTTTCTTTTCTTCTCTTTTTTCAAAACATTACTTGTCTTTTGTATATATAAAAAATTGATATCTAGACTGTTTATTTTTGTATAAACAAGATATCTTTATCATTTTGTTTCTTTTTATATAAACAAGACATCTTTAAGAATTAACATTTATCACCAATTTGTTTGAAATTAATGTAAACACCAACATCTCATTGCCTATGTGTTGGTGCGTTATTTTTTTTTATTATGTAATGCATAATGCACTATTGCATGCTAATTTTATTGCTTCTTGACCAAATTTTTTTTTTTGTTAGCACAAGATATGTCTCAAACCTTATGTCGCAACCAACACAACGCCTTACTGCGTTGGGTTAAGTGGCCGACAGTTACTACGTAACTTTAAAGTTGAATCAATTAGTTATATATTTTTTTTTGGCAGGGAACAAAAGATAGTGGACTAGCTAGTATTTTGGCACATAATTGATAAAAAAAATTTATTTTAAACTTATTCTAATTATAAATCAAACGTGCATAATAATTAAACGCATCCGTAGATAATACTTTTAGTGGAAGATCTTCTCAATGTCTCTATAGATTTCAATCGTCACAGGTTAGTTTAAATAAATCTCCCAATAAATATTAATTTGTAAGAAGAAAATTATATAAAGCAAGGATTAATATACAATGCGCATGGGCGTACATGATAAGAGTTTTATTACACTCAGAAGTTTATTTATTTCATTATTTTGTCTTAATCATGAAAACTATTTTTATTTCTTTTAATTTCTAAAAAAAAAAATTATTTTTGTATTATCTTTTCTCTCTCCATTATCTCTTTTTATTATCCTCTATTTTTTTTTTAAACTCATATGCTTTATCTTTTATATATATATATATATATATATATATATATATATATATATATATATATATATATATATATATATATATATATATATATATATATATATATATATATATATATATATATATATATATATATATATATATATATATATATATATATATATATTTATTAATTGTTTATTTATTTTAATTTAAAAATAGATTTATATCACAATTTAAATTATTTTTATAAATTTAAAGTATGTTATATTTTTATATATTTAAAATATTTATTTATTTTTATATATTATGAAATAATTATAATTATATAAAAATAAATATTTATCTTATGTAAGACATAGGCTAAAATATTAATTAAAACTAAAAATTAATACATTAATAAATAACATACATGTAAGATATAATATGAGACATTGGTGTTTTTATCAACAATAGATAATAACATCAAAGTAAACAATATTGTTGATAAATAGAATATTGTTTTGATCAATAATAGAAAAATAGAACATTGTATAAAAGAAAATATTTGTAGGTTTTTTTTTAAAAAAATAATAATAGGTAATTGAAGAGAATTTGTAAGAATATGAGTTTAAAAAAAAAAAAAAAGATAATAGAGAGATACAAGGAAGAAGAGAAAATGAAAGAGATAAATTGTTTTTTTTTTAATTAAAAGAGAAAAATAGTTTTATTATTAAAATAAAATAAAAATTTAAATATGTTTTAAGTTCATGTAAATAAAAATTTGATTAGTTTTAGTTGATGTAATTTTTTTTTGTTATTTTTAAATCCTGACATTTTAAAGTATTTTTTAAATTCTTATAAAAAATTCTAGTTAGTTTAATGTTAAAATGTTAAAAATAATAATAATAAAAATAAAAAAAATTTTAAATTAAGATAATTATATTATATTTAAGTACACAATTTAATTATATTATATAAATATATAATTTATTTTTATTTATTTTTCTCCCTCTCCTCTTTCAACTAAGCCTTAAATTTGAGTGTATTTTTACCATAAATCATATAGTCTCACTGAATTTAGAAAAAAGTTACAATCACATAAATGAAGACAAAGTGTAAGAGTGATCAATGCTTGACGCTTGTCAACATTCAATGAATGAGTCTCATCCAAAGTTAATTGAATAACAATTGAATTTTAAAAATGAAATTTAATATTTCAAAATTTTAAAAAATAAGAAAATTATAAAAATTCCAACATTAATTAATATATCTTGTATAACATGTTAATTTTTAGTTTTAATTTCTGTTTTTACTTTTAAACTTTTTATTACTAATCTACATATGTTGTGTAAATCTGTACTATTTTTTTTTTAATCTAAATCATGCATGAACTTTGTCGCATTTCATTAGAGCCAAACTATAATATCAAGTCCAGAAATTTGGACGAATATCAAGATTGAGAATATTGATTGAGTGACAAAGATTATTGAAGTGGTCACATAGAAATACTAATTAATTTGAGTTTTCCAGAGAAGGATCTTCAAGTTGAGTGAAGTAAGGACTTTTAAGGGCCTCCTGAAGCTTGTCATCATCATTCCACGAATCACGATATGTCTCCAAGTTGATTAAACAGTTCACTACGGCTGATACGCACAACTCTTTCCTCCATTCTTCTAATTTTGGGAATTCTACACTTTCTCCGTATTTGTCACAATACTGCAAAACACCTTAAATTGTTACATGCTTAATATATTATATATAACTAATTAACCTCTGCATGCTTTAGCATATTAGATACCAACCCCCAAATAAACTTACCTCAAAGTCTGCAATTTCATGGGTGAAGCGTTTTGGAATACCAGCTACTTCTTTTGAATGATAGAACTCGTCAATGGATTTCATCATTTCCTCACATGATGGCAAAGCCTTTTTCCCAGAAAGCAGTTGAGCTATCCATTTTCCTTGGGACTCGAAGAAAGGGAGCCCCAGGATCTGCACCACTCATCAACCAAGACTATTAGTACTCTTATTGTAATTTGTAGTAGTACACATATTTATCAAATGTGCATATATAACTCCATCACAACTACAATTTTATATACTTTCGTGCATAAACAAAATGTCCTACGTAAAATTACAGATCTAATTCAGGGTAATTAATTACCTTTCTGGGGATACCTATAAAAGAAAGAGAAGGAGCAAGTGATGGGGGGAAAGTGTGTTCATACAAAGGACCCACTCTGTTATCATCCACAACAACCATTCCCTTGGTGTCAAGAAAGGGGAAAGAATAGTTGTACCTACAACAATCCACTCAAACCTATCCATTATGAGGATTCACAACTAATTAACTTAATTTAAAAGGATTAGCATCATTAATCAATTTTGTGGTTATATGTTACCCAGTGCAGTATAAAATAGTGTCTGCCAGAATGCTGCAACCATCCGTGAAAATGACACTCCCATCTTCTTCAAGGCTGTCTATCTGCACAATGTACCATATGTTGTGAGCCTACCAAAAATAGCACTTCATCTTTTTCTTGGGATTAGGAAGTTATACCTGTGGACGAAGGTGAAAGTTCTTGTGTTTGGCTATCACTTTAGATAAACCCTCATAAATTTCAAGAGATTTGGAACTGAGGTGAACTTCCTTCGCTACTTTCACAAGTTCCATTGATATTTCTTGTCCACTAAAAGAATTTCCAACCACCACCACTATCTGTAGAAAACTTCTCTTTCTCAGTACGTAATTTAATTTGAGGAGTGCTTATTTAATGTTAAACGGGACAACATTTTTAAATGCGAAATCTAAACAATATTTCTCTGTTTAGCTATAATGCATATATGCTTGCATTCTTATGCTTTCACAAAACTTGTATGGCCATCTCTTGTATAAAAATCTCATTCTCTTTGAAGAAAGTATATAATATATTTATTGGGTCACATACCTCTCCGCGGAATGGCTCTGGAGACCTGTAAATGTGACTGTGCATTTGTTTTCTTCTCCATGTGTCCATTCCTGAGCATCAATGACAGGAATAAAATTAGTTTCTACATGAGCTTGAAATGTATATAATATGATATTCATATCCTTTTTATTTTCATGAAATATATAGATGAGTGTATTCTTTTTCTTTTCTTTTGTGAGGAAATAAAAAATATGGTTAAAATTTATTTTTTTATATTTTAAGAATGATAATTATTTTTATTATATAAATATGTACATCAGTGTGTGTATATACATAAAAGGCTCGGAATTAAAGTGTAAAGAAAAAAGAAATAAAAGCAGAAAACATTTTTTAAAAGTAAACAGTACGTAATGTGTGTGTGCGCGAGAGACAGAGATGTAGCACGTACCATGAATGCAGGGCAATCTAGGCTTAGAGTAATGACCACTGGCGACAACAACTGCGTCAAACACTTGTTGAACTACCTCGTCACTTTCGTTCTCTTTGGTTTTGACAAGCCATTTCAAATCCTCAGTAGAAACACCATAATTTAACGGTCCCACGTAATGCACCTTTGTGTTGAACTTGATAATATCTGTCAAGTTAAACCATTGACAAAAGTCTTTGAGGTAAAGAAGGAGCTCTGCATGGCCAGGAAACCTTCTAGGGTCTCTACCTTTCTTGACTAAAAAAGGGAAATCAGTGAAGCCTATGACCTCTCTGGGAGACATGATCCTTAAAGACTCATACATACTGCTATGCACTTTTAGCCATGGATCTCTCCCTAAAGGATCCTCGTTTTGTACATTTGGGTCATATAGCCATTGACCTCCAATATCATGGTTTTGCTCCAATACAATCACCTTGTGACCTTCTTTTCTCAGCTCCCTCGCTGCCACTATCCCCGATGGTCCGGCCCCAATTACACACACCTTTTTGGAAACCATGGTTTGCTCGGGATACATTATATAGTGATTGCAATTCTGTGAATGTGTCTTCTGGGTGATGGTGGATTTATTTATACTCCATTTTTTCACCTAGAATAATTGATTGGAGAATCACGTGAGATAAATGGACAAACAATAATTATAAAATTATTACTTTCTAAATTTACTTTTCATTTTTTAAATTTGTACGTGAAAATAATAAACGTTATGTTTTTTCTTCATTGTTTATACATTTAGCATAAAAAAACTGGATGTTGATAAAGTTTAAAAGAGATAAATATATTACACATTTTTTATAAACCAAAATAGGCTATAAAATGCACACAATCCTTGTCAATTGCTGAAAATCCTCACGTGGTTAAAACTCAGCAACCCAACCTGAACGTACTAAATTAATGTAAATTGAACCACTACATGGGTATAAAATCCCTTAAATACAAAACTAGTATCGAATGTTTGTAAATTAAAGTGAGTTGTTTGGTTATGACTTGTAAATCATACGGAAGTCTCTTTTTTTTTAATAATCTATGTATAATTGAAGAACTTCCTTCCCATTTAACCATAATTACTATTACAATATTTTTTTAAAATAAAAATAGACTATATACTAATCAAATAAAATAAATTTATACTATTATCCAATTACAAACTACTAATAATTTAATATTTATATTTTTTATCATAATAATAATGTGATACTCTAATTCTAAATTTGATAGCCAACACAAGTTGGTATTACATATTTAAGATATTTAAATAAGATTTATTATGCTTTTCAAACTTGTGTAATGGGTAGTAGGCGCCCAATTGTTGGGTAGCCTCTTTTGTAGGGAGAAAAGGAAATTATCTTTGCCAATTCTTCTAGAATTCATCAGACATGTCATTATTATTATGTTAATCCTATGAATTAGAATAATTTACTCAATTTATATACTATCACTTTATTTAAAAAATCTATAAATTTGACTCTTTTATTTAAAAAAAGCAATTTAACTGCAACAATAATCCTTTGATATCAACATACAGAATTTAAAGAATCTAAGTTCTAGCTCATGAACATGAACACGTGTTCAAATGAAACCGTTATTTTTTTAACCTACTTTTTCTTAAATATATTTTTTCCAATTATTTCAAGAATCATAACTAAATTCCTCCCTGAAGAGGATTTTAGAAAAGAAAAAGGAAGGAAAAATATTTTATTTTTAAATTAATAATATTATATTTATAAAAATTAAATTATTATTATATTTTTCATTTATTAAATTAAATATATAGTTATTGAAAAATAAAAAACATTCTTTCATTTTCTTTCCTGTCCGAACCCAACTATCTAACGTAGCTGACCTGTAACATTATAAATCAAATTTCAAATTCTCATTAAAAAATTATTTACATTTAATATTTAGACGTAAATCGATCATAATAATCTTTTCTTCGAAAGATAGCTCCATAATTCGTTTAATGTAATTATATTACAAGGTTTTTCTTTATTGATAAAAAATTACAAACAATATAAACAAAACAAAAGATGAGGCTATAATATAATTGTAAACAATCATCCGTGAAAAATCAATGCTAAATGTTGTTTTGCATCGGTTCATCACTTGAAGACCGATGTTAAAAAGATTGACTCTGAAATAACATGTACAGCAAAAGATGGCTACTAGTCAGTATTGGTTAAAGTCAATACTTATTGTGTTTCTGTTAGGTCAACATTATTCTTAATTTTAAAAATATTTCCGATGAATATAACATATATCCACCAGGCCAATGTTTATTTTTTAAGAAAATTATCCTCGAAATGCGCATGGACTTGATTATTGACGATAGTTGATTTATTTTTAAGTTATTTTAGAATAATATCAGCGTCAGGCTTGCTTATGCATGCTTAAATAATAAAATCGTTCTATGCTTGGTGAAAACTTCCTAGGACTATGGCGTGGCAAAAAAAAAAAAGAAAAACAATAACATTCATATAAAAAAGTACGAATAATAAAAATTGAATTTGCTTTCTCTAAAACGATGGAAGTACTCGAGTTAATATAGTGTACAGGTAATTGTCGAGATCGTAACTGTTGAGATAAAAAAATATACTTTATACAATACAAAATTAATAGTTAAAATTATAACTAACTTAAATCTGTATAATTTATTTTTATCACAATTTCAATCTTTACTTTTTCCAATCAATGATTATAAGTATATTTTATATTGAAATTAAAGACGTATAACACATCTAATTCTTAAAAATATTTTGATAATAACAAAAATTATTAAAATTTATTATCACTAACAAATTGTTACCTGTGTTGTTTTTATGACAATTTTTTTTCTTATAACTATCTAAGAAAAATGTTTGGGAAGTATCTTTGAAAAAGGATTGTCTTTTATATATTAAGTTCAAGGCTTATACGTGTTTGAACACATGGCTATCGTATAAAAAATGTCTAAACCTCATTTTATAAAGAAACGTTCAAAGTGTTTACGAGTGATACTTTTTTAATGAATTTTTTTTATGGACTATATCTTTTATCGATCTTGAACGAATAAATTTATGTGATAAGTAAATTGAAATATTTTCAAGAAAAAAATAATTAGTTCCTTCAAGATATTTATTTCAAATTTTTACAAAATGTCAAGTTTAAAAAAAAATGTTTTTGAAATGTAACATACCTTTGATATTAGCAATCTCAAGTAATGAAAGCATGCTAACTTATTAGTGTTAGTATCTATATTGCATGATAAAAATAAAAATAAAAGGCAAAAAATAACATTCATTATATTATGTAAGTGTAGTACAGTTTTAAGTAAAACTATTTAGTGTAGTTTTCAGTCATCATTCATCTCTCATTCATAAAAGACAACTTTATTTGTTGAAATATAAATGATGTTTTCATGTATTTAATGAAAATCATAATGGGAAGAACTTCTCTCTTAATGAATCTCTTTTTGTCAAGACTATAAAAGGAAAAGCTTCTTCAAAGAAGGAATAATGATGGAAAAAATTACAAGTGATACAAGGGCTAAACAAAATCTTTAGACTATGTAAACTTTCATATTTCTTTATACCTACAAAGTTTTGTAACTTGAACTTTAATTTCAAATCTTTACTTTTGTGAATTATATTCACAAATAACTTTGTGTTTTTAGTAAAATATAAAAAAAAAACCTAGTGTTCAAAGTTTATATACACTAAATCCAATCCTTTCATGTTTCAATCTTTTTATTTCATTTAATTTTTATTCCCATTCACTTGATTGGAACTAGGTTCTACAGAATTTATTAAAAAATTTTGTCTCTCATAAGACATAGTAAATGCTTTGAGTAAATTGTAAGTTACTTTTATTTGTAATCTACTTTGAATTTTTTTTTAACTATTAATGGAAGTAACAGGAAGCTATAGTAAATAGATAAAGCCATAACTAGTATTTAATCCCTCCTTTTGCGCATGATGCATTTTTAAAGGAAACCACCTCTTTGTTATTATAAAACAAAGTTTAGATAAAAATTAACTTAGTCACGCTTATAATCTTAGTAAAAAAAATTATTTAAACAAGAAAATAAAAATATAAACCTTATTTAAGATGAACTAATTTATAACTTTTTATCCTATTATGAAAATTATAGATGATAATACGTTTTTTATTATAAAAACTATGATATAGAATGTTACTATATATCTTATTTTCAAATGTATAAAAAAATTTATTGTTATATAAAAGAGTTTAATAGTAATAACCATATAAATGTCATCCAATCATTGTAAATATAGTTCTCAAATAATTACTATAAGTTAACAAATATGATAATTTATTATTGAATATTTGTTTAAAATTATTTCATAATTGCTTAAGCTTTTGTCTTCGTAAAGATTGATCTATATGAAACTGATCGGATAACGCTAAACCTAAAATATTTAGGTCTACCATAACGTATGAAAAACTTATGATCAATCTTTTTAAATAAGATAAATTTATTAAAATTGTTGTAGAAATAAGAAAAAAAAAACATGAAAGAAATAAAATGCTGCCAGCAGATATAAAGGAAGCAGCCCACAGTAGAAAAGTATAAATAATACAAATGGACCAAAATACCACAAACGAGAAGGAGAAAATCATATTATTCAATAATTTATATAATAATGTCAAAGACAAACCATCACATCATTCAATAATAAAGATACAATTTTCTCATCCTCAAAAAATAAATCCCACGTTTTTCGTTCCGTCTTCTATTTCACTCTGTCTGATTGGTGCTTAAAACCATTTTATAGATTAGGTGTAGTATTGTCATGTGTAGGTGTAATACACTTATAGGCCATATTTATAAATAAATAATTCAATAATTGAGGATCTACTTTATTACCCATTACTAGCTACTATTCGTAGATATCGTAGGTGTAAGACACTTTTCAATTTATTGGATCAACTTTCTTATCAAATGTGAGTTAACTTTTGTGTCAAGGTCACCAAAATTATTATAGAACTAAGAAAATAAAATGAAATAAGATACCACAAGTGCAGGGCAGCTAGCAAGGAGCCAAGGAGAAGAGAACACCACGTAAGAGAAAGAATATCATATTATTCAATAACCAATAAATCTATGCAGTGACTTCAAAATTAGGATTTAAAATTTGGATTAGGTACATATATAAATGTCCCTGTGGTGTATTAAGTAGATAATTTAAAGTTTGATTAGTTTTTTAATCCTCTAGGTTTTCTGCTTTTGGTATTTATTAATATATATATATATATATATCTTCATTTTTTTTACCAACAAAAAAAAGAAAAGTGATATTTTATGTGTGAAACTAAATCATAGTGGGAATAAAATCTTAAATTTAAATTTTATTGCTGTAATTGTACTTTTTTTTTTAAAAATAATAACTAATTCTTTTTCTCCAAAACGGTCTCAACTCATATGGGAATTAATTAATCCTAAACTGTGTCTTTTTCTTTTCATCTCAGTGGTGCGGAACAATTAACACACCATATTTTTTTTTACTTTTTTATTTGCTCAAAGATACTGTATCGGCCAGTCATCCGAGTCCAAATCTACTTGCTAGGCTCAAGATGCCAGCCACTCTCGAAAATTCACCACGTGATAAACACAACTATCAGTTAGTTACAAAGTAGTTAGGAAGTTACTTGTCTGCTAAACCCTTCATGAGCCTACTTCCCTTCTGTATAAATATCTTGTGATACCCATGAAAGAGGTTAGATTTTGCAAACTACCAAGACACTAGTCTACCAGTACTCTTGAACAAGAATAGATACAGTACCTTATTTTTTTTTTCCTTTTTGTGGTCTCTAGTCTCTTTATTTCATTTTCAATATAGGGTGGTGTTTAGAATATCAAGGCTTTAGAAAAATTTTATATTTGAGTCATTTTTTATATAATTTATTAACTTTTATTTTATTCTTCCCATTTTTTTAAATGCAAAATAATTTTATTAATTAAAATTTAATAATCAAGTAATTTCAATATAAGAAAATAGGTGTAAAATAATAATTCACAAATTTTGTTTATAATAATTTACAAATATTGTTTATAATAATTTATTTGACTTTTATAATAAATATCATACTACTACTATTAGTGTATAATTATTAATTTTTTTTAAAATTTTACTCGACGATCATTCTCATAATCACTCTCATGGAATCTAGTTGATCTCAAATTGAATATAAAAATTTAGATCTTGATAATAATAATAATTACAAGTAATATTAATAATATTCTATAATATTATATATATATATATATATATATATATATATATATATATATATATATATATATATATATATATTTAAAAATAATAATATTTTATTTATAATATTCTATAATACTATATCCATTATAAGAACAAAAAGAATTGATTTTTTTTATTAAATGTATGGTCTCATTCCTATCATTTTCATCAAAATATTATTTATGAATGATATTATTTTTATTAAATTTAATTGTTAGAATCGAACACAAATTTTTATATTTATTTTAATGCTATTTTTATCGCATGTCTGATGTAATCATAACTCGTGCTTGACCCCAAAGAGGAAGAAATTCATAATCTGGTATCTAAAATTGGGTGTTACATATAATATATGATCTGCATTTTTCTCTTCCGCTGGACCACTTCAATCCCTGAATCAGAATTAGTAGTGTAATAAATTTCCTTTTCCTAAAAAAGGGATAAAAAAATAGCATAAGTGTTATATGTGTGGAGATGTATTATTCGTCACAATTTGCATGGCCTAATGGATAATATATCTAATTGAAGTGCAAAGTATGAGTTACTATTTTGAAGACGACTTGAGTTGGTCTGTGGTTTGAAAACGAGTCTACATCTATTGAACAATACATCAAGTGTGGTATGTACGTTAAGAGAACAATGAGATCATGTGATGTGATACATGGACGGACCTGAGCTTGGAGGGAAATTAATTGAACACAGGCCCAAGCTGAAACAATTCAGGCCCAGAACCCAGATAGTAGCCCACCAGTTCAAGACCAACTTAACAGCTCTGGTAAAGGGAAGGGAGTAACAAAGGCACACAATGTAAGGAACCAGGCAGGCTCAATGGTTTAAAAATTGGAATAATAATTTTAAATTTTTATATTATAAAAAATAGTGGTGATTTGATTATTTTATTTAACCCTCTTTAATTATAACAATTTATCAAATTTGAAAATAATAGATGTTGTAGTTGTTTTATTTTCGTGATGTGTTCCCTTCTTTTTCATTAGAGGATTTCTAACCTGAAACTATGCAGCATGAGTGAAAGAGTGTCAAGGGGTTGTGAGATGGCAACAAACAATACAATGACGATTAACAAGCTAATTGTGTCTGTCGTCAAAGTGAGACAAAAAACGTGAGAGACAAAACGTAGAATCACTAAAACTGACAGATAGGCAAATAGTTTCTTAAATTAAAAAAAAAAAGAGTAAAAAAAAATTCAAGTAAATTATTAAGAATAAAAAAAGAGAGTTAGGAGCTTGTAAGCTAAAAATTAGTTAAAGTAGCTTCTGAAATAAGTTAAAACCTACTATAAAATAAGTTTATTTTCTAAGCAAACTTATTTTGATCAAACTAATTAGTTTAATAATCAGTTAAACTAGAAAAATAATTTATCAAACACACTCCAGTCAAAATATAAGTATAATAGTTTGATATTCAATTTTGAAACAAACGGTCCCAAAACAAATTTCCTATCACTTGAGCTATGACTCTTACGGTAAGTTGTATGAATGAGAAGAAAAAAATTAGGGATAATAATTTTTTATTTAATTAGAGAGAAATTATTTTTAAAAACAAAAAATAAATATTATTTTCTCTGACTTTCTCTTCGATTCAAAATTTCCATCCACCCTTACATATAACTTAATTTTTATAGTCTTGCGTGTACAAGAACTGTTCTATTTAGATATAGCAGTAGAGCTTTGAGTTACGAGGGAACAAACCAAAAAATGATTGCCAATTGCTTGACAAACCCTTTTGCAGTTTGCTATCTAAAAGTCACGACTTGTCTTCGCAATTAAACGATAATAATTTAAGGAAAAATGCAACTAAAAGAAGAAAATAAATGTTACTTAAAAGAAAAGAGATATTTTTTTTATTGAATTATCAGTATTCAAAATAAAAAGTGTAACGCCCACAATTTTATTTCCCTAGATTGAAGATTTTGTTAGATGTGAGGATTTTAGTCGGTGAAATTTTAGAAGACTCGGGGTGATTTTAATCTTCTTTAACACTAAGTATATAAATCTATTCATTTTAGAAAGGAGGTTCGTGTTTTAGAAATTTGCTCTTGTTTTAACATTTAACTATTATAGGGAACCTAATTTTGAGTTATTATTCTTATTGCTATCATCGTCTCTTTTTTTTATTTTGGATATTAATCTAAGTGGTAGGTCTAGTTTGTACATTTAATTTGGTGTTTAGTAAGGAGATGGGTAGAAGCGTTCAAAGAACCGTTTCTGTGAGTTGAGTCAGTAAGGCATAATTCATATTGTCATATTAGTGGAAGTATTTGACTAGGGATATGTGAACAAGGAGATCAAGCATTACGTGTTGTTGGTTGGAAATGGAGCTACTTACTGATATATAATATTCAACTTAAATATTTCAATCTCATCTTGGATACCCGTTTTGATATATTTTAACTAAGGATAATATCTTGTTAAGTAAAGGGTTGAAGACTGCATATTAATCTTGATACAACATTAATTCTCAGGTGTGAAAACATTTTTATTAACTTTGAAACTGAGGCGTGACGATTAACAAATAAACACCAGGATGAGGAAAATAATCTTAATAAAAACAGAAAGTAGCCCAAATAATAACTACGGAAAGAGTTATAAAGTGTCAAACTTGATTGATAAAACGCATTCATATTTCACGTGTGGACTAATTGGGATGTGAATCTAAAAAGACTATAAGAATGTTTAAAATATGTCTTTTCATACGTAGTTGGAGGATTACAACTTTATATCATGATTAAGGTAATTTCAACATTATTTTTTTTTATAAATTACTACAATTTATTTATGATTAGTTGAAAATATTATCAAATGTTGTTAATATTACTCATTATAGAAAATCACATAATGTTGTTGCCCTTCCAAATTCGGATAAATATTGATTTATATGTTTAAGTAGACAAAGTAATAGCTTTTGGTCATGTTACTCCATAATCAAAATGTTCTCCATAAAAATGGAAATATTTCATATCATATTTATTTAATGCGTTTTCTTGCCAAAGTGTTGGTTGGTCTGTGATTCCATTCTCGAAAATAATTATTTATAATATGTAAACTATATAATTATTTATCCATTTGTAAGCGATAAGCGACCAAATGATTCCCAACGACAATGAAAAATATCTTTCCTAATAGTGATTGTGATTAATGTATTGTGGATGAAGCTTGACTGTATCCATCCAAGTCCTTTTCCGTAGCAACTTTTTGTTACTTTATTTTTATACAAGTACAAATTTATTCTTATTGGATGTGGTTAGCTTAAAATTTTTTGTAATATTATATTTTAAAATTTTTAGGTAATTTAAAAGAAAACATTTCCTATATTTGAGTATAGGACAGATGTCAGGTAAATGTTACACACTTATTTTCATTATTATAATAATAATAATTATTATTATTATTATTAAGATGATGTCCCTACAATTATAATAAGATGAAGTGTATCGTTTACACTTGAGATCAACGCTTGATTAAGAGTTACGTTTGCTTTCAGGGTGATATGATTGCAACGTAACGAAATGATCTTAGTACAACTTAATTATTCATTTCAGGTCTCGCCTCTTCCATGGTTAGTTAAATCAGTTAAAAAAGATCTTTTAATTAGAGAAACAATAAAAGATTAAAACTAGTGACAAGTATCGGATATAATGCACGAATATTTATAAGAGAAATATAAAAAAGCCGTAAATTATATATATATAAACCAAGATTCAATTGTCACTATGTGCAAGTCTTAATAATATAAACGCCTTAATATAAACTTGTACTACTTTTAACATCTATTTATAAATGTTAACTTATATTAATCTAAACGATAGATTAGAAGTTTTGATAAAGTAAATTAAGTTTATGCAATTTCATACAATTTAATAAAATAATTAATATTTTATTACATCACTTTATTTTAATATCTAATGTTATTTAAAATATAAGTAAATTTTTACTATTACATTACATATTTACAGATATTTAAATCATGTAAGATTTTAATAATATATAATTATTAAGACTTTACTAAAAAAAACCCCAACAACGCTATTAGTTATTATGTGGAAAAGATGCCGAAACAAAATGTAGGTGGGCAGACCCACTAGGGGAGTGTGGCAAACACAACCAAAAAGAAAAGAAAGATGCAAACCAATTTCCTTATCATGAGAGGAGCAAGTCAGTCAGTCAACTACATACTTTCCTTCCCTCAACTCGACCAAATTTCCAGTATTATATTTTTGCACTAGTTACTCCTTTAATAATTATTATTCTCAATTTTCAGTAATTTTAATAAAAAGAATACATGTTAGATGATTAAAAATGTTTTCTTGGAAATCATGGGTGATACCTACATCCCCCACCCATGGTTTGTTCTTCAACCCAATGATAGTCTGTATTATATATAGAATCATATATCATTTTATTACTCGAAGAACTCGTAGCTGCTTCTTTTTATTTTATATTTTCCTGCGATTGCTCTATTTTTAAAATAAATTTGTACAGGTTAAACTTAGAACAACTTTAAAGACATGCAGTTGTTTGAATTTTAAAAACTGTATTTTAAACAATTACACACCACCAGAGTGGATTAATTTATATGTATTTAATAAGTAAAGATTGCTTATACAAATAATTTTTTAGTGTGGTAATATTAGGAGTTAAACATTAGAGAAGAATCAAACACAAAAGATTAGTTTATTAGGTGGAGGAGCCTCTTAGCTTTAAGTATTAGATTAAACTTAAGTTTTTATTTAATATTATGTATTAGATTAAACTTAAGTTTTTATTTAATATGAGACTCCTAACATTGTCACTCCCATTAAGGGGACATCCATGAAAGCTTTCACTTTATCTACATTGATCCTGATTAGTCTATTAGGTGGAAGAGCCTCTTGGTTAAGTACCACATTAAGTTTTATTTTCTACTCAATATAGGACTCCTAACATTGTTATTCCCTTTAAGGCGATATTTACGAGGACTTTCACTTATCGACATTGATTTACATTAATTTAGTGATAATATTGTATTCGATATTGTATCTTAATTCAACCAATAGGTAGTCCTTAATTTCCATCACTCAACTCTCAATGAAAACACCAATTGTTAAAACTTAAACACAAGAAGAAAACTCAACTCATATATCTAGTCCATTAGGTAGGAGAGCATCTTGTTTTAAGTATTATATTTAGCTTTATTTTCTATTCAATGTGAAACTCCTAACCAAAATTACTTGTATTACAATAGAATTCGTAAACATACACCTATATTTTTTTATTTATTCTTTTCTAGTACATTATATATTTATCACTTTTGTCATTTTTTTTTTTTTTATCTTTCTCTTCTTTTTCTATCTGTTCATTCCAAAATCGTGGTATAACCGTGTACATTTGTCATTTTCCAAAACAAGACTATCGAGTATAACCGGTAAACATGCTCCTATAGATAACAGAATCATATTAAAAATAATTGTTGTCATGTCATGTTCATAATTGAATATGTTGGCTGTTAATTATAATGCAAGATTTAATACAATTAAAACTATATGATTTTGATGTAGTTACAAAATCGCTTGTGTCATTAGGTGAGGTTTGAGAGATAAAGCTAGAATTTACCATGAACTAAAAAAACTATTTTAATATTACTTGCGAATAAAGGAGCAAAGTAACGTACTTTGTGTGTGTGTATCATTAGAAGAACACCAAAAGTACACATGTATGAGTAGCACGTGTAGAACAAGCCCATACGCGGAGAAAATGATATAGAAAAAAAAAATAAAAAAATATCATATGCAACAGTTTGTAATAACGTATTGTTTATGAATCATAACAAAATAGACGAAATTATGGACATTAATGATTATTAAAAGATGAATTTAAAGTCATTTACAAACAACTGTTAAATGAAAACGTGCATGTACATGGAGTAATATATGTACTAGGAGACAAGGTTGCGCGGTGTAACGTTGATAAATAATTTAATTTTTAAGTATGTAGTTAAGAATTTAAACTTAAAAAGTTTGTGTATAAAAAAAGTATTTATTGAAAAAAAAAAGAGTGATTTAAATAAATATGAATAGCTGGTAAGATTATGCGTTTAATATAAAGTTTTGAATAGAAATGACGTGAGGCAAGGATAATGGCGATGGATGTTGACGTGCCTTCTTCCTTGTATGGTCCAATGTGGCTATGCAATGATATTGCATGGTTAGGGTGGTTTGCTTGACAGAGTGTTATTCCTGGTGGTGGGACTCTCTCTTTCTTTGGAAGGTGACTTTCTTACAACTAACGCGCATTAGTTCGAAGGAAACGCCACCTCACCAAAAACAACACCACCCTTTTGAGTTTGCATCCATTATCAAACCTTTCTGACTCACAATTTCGGAATACTCTTTCTTGCATGCTTTCCTTTTAAGATTAATCACACAAATAAGGTATGCATTCTCTTCTCTCTGCTTTGCCACTTGTTTTCTGCTCTCAATTTTCCTATGGTCGTGTCAGGCTGTCTTTTATTTACTTATTGTTTATTTAATGCCTCGTTAAACTAATGCCATGATGATCCATGACAAACGCCATCTCATTAAGGATACGTGGTGTGATGATGACGATAATATTGAATGTTATGGGATCCAACGTTCAATGGATTATTATATTCTCTCGTGTGATCAGGTCATAACCATGATGGTTAAGAGAAAATTAATTGGGTTTAATGGATCTATGTGAGATAATTTTGTTCAGTTTCTAATTTAATTTGTTTTCCTTCTTGTCTTTCTCCATCCACGCGGTTCTGTTATGCTGTTTTACTTTTGGTCTGAAATCTGAATCAATTTGTGATGTAAGGTTATGCTTTTGTAGCGCCCCTAGATTTTTCTTCCTTTTAAAATCAAAGTTGATGGTGGTGCATTCATGTGATTGGTTGTGCTGAAATTTATTTTACACCCTTCTATGGTGTAAAATTTATTATTGAACTGCAAAACGGATATTAAATTGTCTGCAAAGTCATGGAATTGAATGATGGACAAAAGCAGTAATTGATGTAAAGCTATGTGTTAAGGTTATTGTCTATCTCCCCTAGTGTTACGGAAATCCTCCAAGGTGTGTCACTTCATTATTTTGTTTCATAAATTCACTCAATCTCAGAGAACATTACAATCTTAGTAACATACTACAGTTTCTTTGCCTCATTTTTTCTATGTAAAATCTACATTGATAGGAAGTTACATAACCTCTCTTTTTGTGTGAAGTAACTAATGCACCCCATTGGAAAGATTTTCATTCATTATTTCTATTCATTCTACATGGTTAGTAATCCTTCATTCGAGGCTTTATCCTGTGGATCTAATTCACGTTGGAGGCTAGACATGGTATTTGGTGCACATTCCAATTTTTAATTATTCTCCTCTTAGAAATGTTTTCATGTCACTGAACAAGTAGTGTTATCATCAATATGTCAAGATAACCTAACTTTACCATCCCTGAGGTTCTGAAATTAGAAGCTTTGCACCATCTCGATGTGTTATCTGAAATTGTACATATATTGCTTTGACTGGAATTGCACCTGTATATCTCTAAAAAGATTCTTATCTGTTGCAGGGGGCTCTGAAATTGCTGCTTTATCCTTGATCAAAGTGATGGCAGAGGAAAGTACTATTAACCAGAAGAAGTCTGAGAAAATTGAGCCTGAAGATGTTGATGAGAAAGGAAATCCTAATGAGAGATTAAGCATCGCAAAAGTTCCACCTAAGATTCTTTCACGTTATCTTAGTGGTCCAAGAAGTTCCTGTCACGATCTTTGCAAATATGGCATCCCACATGCCCTTGAAGCCAAACCATGGAGTCCAAGACGTAAAAGGGTTACCAAAAAGGAATGGAAAACCAAAGTTCCAGAACAAAACGTGACATCTTTGGCAGGGACAAAGAAATCAGGAAGCAGTTTAAAGGCTTCAAAAATTGAAAAAGTCAATAGTCCTGTTGACATCAAGGAAGTAACATATGAAAAAACAGTCACATCAGAGAAAATCTCACCACCTTTTGAAGAAACAAATGTTTCCTCGGAACATAACAACAGTGACCTAAAGCAAGCACATTCTGAGCAATCTCTCACCGTGCAGGAATGTTCCAAGAGTCAAACAAAAAGGGAAATAGTGAAAAACAAAAGTCCTTCTGGTTCAAGCAGCAGAAGCAAACAGACAAGAAAATCTTCAACTGGAGGCAAGGAAAAACCAACCCCATCAAGTCATCCCTCGTCTATAAAACACAATTTCAAGAAACCTCAAAGCTTAACCTCCAAGAGTACCAAGAACATGACAAGACAGTATTCTCTGAAACCTCGTGAGAATGTTGAAGAAGTCAAACCTGAACTAGCCAGCAGTGACAATTTACCAGCCAAAATTTTGCATGTCACTGAACCTGCCTCTGAAAGTTCATCTGAGGACTCTACTGTGGCTTGTGGTCCAACTAAGTTGTCTTCACTCTCACCTTCATCATCAGGGGAACAAAGCTCCAATAAAAAAACTGGCAAGTCTGCAGTGTCAGCATCTTCAAAGAAGGGCCTTAGATCTGGGGCTGGGAACAAAGGGAAGGTAAATATGCCTCACAAAACGCGTTGTATTTCACAATCACCATCACCATTATCGTCTGTTTCCTCCTGCAACTCTTCCCTTGGGAGACAAAGTAATGCTACATCTAAATCCAACAAAAGAGGACGTGATCATCAAGGTGAAAATGTGAAGATGGTGTACAAAATCAGGCAAAAAATGAGCACAAAAGTTGCGACAGTTAATAAAGTTGTTGTTGCAGCCCGGAAATTGAATTTTAGGAGAGGAAAAGTTATTGAACTTCAGCCTCAGAGCAACAGCATTCCAAGAAGAATCAAATTCAGGCCAGCACGCATTCTTAGTGATGACATGCGGAGAGATATAAATGGTGCTAGGAAAAGGACCATTGTGGATAATAAAGTTGGTGGTGGTGAGGTAAATGCTGCAAATACCAAATCTGAGAAAATTATGGCCAGACTCCGAAGTATGGAAGGAAGTAAAAGGAGAATTGTTGGGAAGAAGGTTGGTGGAGATAGGAGCAAGGTAGAGGGTTCAAAATCAGGATCTGATGAGAAAGTGGTTTTGAGGCATCCAAATTTGGAAGGGAGGAAACAAAACCCACGTTTGTATAATAATGTGATTGAAGAGACCGCAACCATGCTTGCTGAGCTAAGGAAGAGCAAGGTTAAGGCTCTAGTTAGTGCATTTGAAACCGTGATATCTCTTGATTCTCCTAGAGAGGCCACAGGTGCGGAAGTAAGCACAACTTGTTGAGTTACCTAAGGTTTGTTGCGTATTCAACTTCATCATAGATATAACTGTGTTACAGAGTGATAATTTATATATGGGACAAGGAGGAAGACATGGTTGTGGAAGTGATTTTGGTCTTAAGCTTTGGCCTTTGTGAAAATGTAACTGTTTGTGGCTTGGATTCGTTTAGCTAATGTTGTTGTTACTGGTATTTTCTGTTTTTCTGTTTCTTTTGGTGTAATTAAGATTTGGGGAATGGGACGATTTCGCTGGAGTGTGTTGAGCTGTTAGTTGTTGATGATATAGCATTTCTGCTTTGAATTATCTGGATATAGGATAACTCTTATGCAAACACCATTATGTTTGTGTTAAGTGGCACAGCTTTGCATGCCCATTGTGTATTTATTTATGATTCTTCCTTGTGCTTGATTCTAGACCTCTTTCTTTCTCATGATTGATTTACAATCTTGAGAAAATCTTTCTACTGTAGTTGAACCGTTGAAGAGAAGAGAAGAGGAGATATTAATTATTAGGAGTGAAACGTAAAAGTGGCTATTAGGACAAACTAAAAGGTCTTACTGTAGGTAAGTTTGTGTAGTTGTTCCATAAAAACAAGTGTATCGGTTATTACACGTTTTAACTTCACTGGTAATTTATTACACTTCCATGTTTTCATTAGAAAATAACACAAAAAATACCTATAAAGAGCACCTATGTTTTGTCCATACTATTACTGTGACCTATGCATTCAAAGTGATCAAAAGAAGCAAAGAAAAAAGTGTAGAGTTCAGAGGAGCAAGCGATTGTTTTAGATTCTACTTTGGTATTAAAGTAAAGAGTTATATTATTCATTCAACATATTTTTAGGACACTTTCTCATAATTCATTTTTTATCTTTCTCCCTCTATCATATTAATAATCATTTCATTCTTTTTTTCCTCTTTTCTTTTTATCTCTCTATTTATTAATTATTATATAAAAGTTTGTCGTAAGAGGATGTCTAAACACAATTCTCTAAAGTAAACCCACTCGTTCAACATCATCACCTCTCCTCTGTCTTTTACTCATAATGATAATGGCAACGCTATTCTCGTAAAAAGGGATCGTTTGTTTAGAAATTTCAAGGGATTTGGGATTATTTTTTATTTTATTTCAATTTCTGAATCAGTAAGTCATGGGAACTTCGCAAGTCACATCATGGAGGAGTTCCTCTATCTAGTTCTTGCTCCTCGAGTGTCAAATGTTGCCATGTGGTGATATTATTACTAGTATATGAGCAAATTCTAAGCGAAAAATATTAGAATAATAAAATAAATTTCGGGATACTAATAATTTATAGAACATTCCAAAATTTTATAAAGATAATGCATGCTTTTTTTTGTTAATATCCGTGTATACGTGCAATCTCCCGTAAAGCTCCTCTTAAGAACCAGCCAGTTTGGTTGTTTTATAAGTAAACAGCGCTTGCAAGTAGAATGAAACCTTAGATCCGATGATACGATAGCAATGAAGTAATATAATTTAATGGCGGCAAAATAAGTAAATAAATAAAAAAGCATATTACGATGCACATTGAATGCCCTTGAAAGATGATAACTTGTAATTGGTCAGAAAAGAAATAGTTTGAGCAAGCATTACATTTACTAGCTGTTTTATTTCGAAGCCAGACTCTTCACTCTAGCACTATCTTAATAAGAATTGAAGCACAGACATTTCACAAGGACCTTGCTTGTTTTTCGACTTCTGTTCGTTTTCTTTCTCACCTCTGACTCCTTTCTTCTTTTGTCTTCTAACCCTCCTCGTGCTAAGAATTGAGGAAAACTTTCTTTTCTTCCCACCTGGGCTTTTTTCACACACTTCCGGGAAAGAATTTTAGACTTCATCTTCTCATACCTGAAAAAAATTTGCCTACAATGTAAGAGGAAACTAAAGCCAGATTCCCATTTAACAACCACGTTATATAATAAATGATAGTTTCACAGAGGGAAAAATCATTGAATAAGCTGCTCATGCAATTATCATTACTGCTTTTGAATCATTTTTATCATGGCCTTTTCCCAAGTTTGTGGTCTGGTTTTGACATTTTTGTGTTGTAACGGATCCCTTTGCTGCTTCTGATACCCTTGTGCTGGGGATACAGACCTTGGAGGTGATATACCACTTGGCCGTCTAGCAGGAAAAGCACTTTCATTGGTCCTAGGGTCTTGTCCAAATGACCTTTTCATGGAAGTTTCCCCTGGTACACATAATATAGCAATTCTTCATAACTGCCAGTAGTGAAACTTGGCCATAGAAATAGATTGTTAGGTGTATAAATGTTACAATTACCATAACTTGGCCGACTTGATATGTCATTCTTTTCTCTTCTCATAGTTTGGGTCCTCGAAGATTTGGGGCTTTCTCTCATTTTTTGCAAGTTACGTAACTCGGCTTCTTCTAGAGAATGAATGACAAATGCTGTAGCTGCAACTGATGTTACGTACTCATCATCTCTTGTATAGTCATCATGAGAAGTTGTCCTTGGAAGCCAGTTCCAAGCGTTGTCCTTTCTACTGCCACTGAACCCATGATGTTTTGGTGAGTGTGGATCAGAAAATGACACTCTAAAATAGAGAGACAAGCAATTTTTGGTTCATAATTGGCAGGAAACCAAAATGAAGCTTTGTAAGTGAAACAGTTCACAACCAAGTTGCTGTAAGAATAAGAAACAGTTCTGAACGAAATTACAGCATACAGAAGATAAGATGAATAAGACAACAAATGGCATCAAAACTTGCAGTTAGAAAACCAAGTACCTTCTTGGGTAGAGTCTATTTTCCATTCCTTGAAACTGAAATCTGCGTAGACTTTCTTCTATCTTGAACTTCAAATTTCCAACCCGTTTGATTGTGTACAGATGAACTGAGAGCGGGCCTTATATGCAAAGCAGCCTCTAGAGCCCAGAGCAGCATGCAGACAAGCAAAGTAAAATAGGCTTTACAAGCAGCCTCCAGAGGATGCAAAGTATCGTCTCTCTCTCTTTTCCGTTTCCTTAAACTACACCCACATGCAGATAAACCTCTATCGTCAACTTGTTAGCATTTTTAGCTGCATGGTTGCTTTCTAGCAATAAAGACATCTTGATACAAAACCGACTTTTCATTCTTCTTGGTACATTGTGGATGATCAGAAATCAGAGCAGAAACTTGGCCCATAAACTGCAGCTATTCCTTTTTTCCTCGTAATGGTAGTGTATAGTGACACGTTTACAGGCTGGCGGAGACGTGAATTATCTAGTAAATAAATCGAGTTACATTAATACAAACAAGCTAGCTCCTAAGTTTCTCTTTACTCTTTTTGCTTTTCATTTCTATGCCGTTAAAATAGTAAAAAAAATCTCGAAATTATTTTTATAAATGCATTGTAAAATTCACTGTATGAAAAGACCGATGATTCAGAAGGTAGGTTTGAAGTCAACAAGACAAATTGACAGCTATAATTACAGCAGTGGTAATTAACGGTGCTATTATCAACAGCCACTTTTCAATCGTGTATATATTACAAAAATGCTCAACTCGTACTACGAAATATATTACTTGGCAGAAAGTACAACATTTTTGGTGTATAACTCGAACAGGTTAATCTTCACTTTCAGAGACACGTCAGGTTTTCGGATGTTCATGTGGCTGTATTAGCAGTGTGAAACGTGTATAAAGAAACATATTCAGTTAACGCGTGGAGATCAGTGGATTACCAATGAAAATGAATTCACAATGTTTAACCTCAGAGTTCATCAACCCCGTTAGCAATTTCCGCTGAAAAGAACTGCTCTACTTTATCGATAAAGCTAGGAGGAAATCTACAGTGCAACATGAAATGTGAAGGCTCGCTGTGCTTAGGAGCCGCTTCTTCAGAATTCTTGGTTGTTTTGCCGTCCCGTAGGCTTCTTATTCTGCCATTCTTGATGTTATTTCCTGAAGCACCACTCTTTCCCAAGGAAGCCCGAGTGCCTTTGCCATTGGAACGGCTATATTTTACAGGAATGTCCACCTGAGGCTTTCTAATTTCAGTACCTAATTGATTACATTCACTAGATTCATCTGTCGTGGAATTGTCTAAGGTTGAATTAAGCTGAGTTACAGGTGCAGCATTTCTGCAAGACCTTAGCAAGGAAAGTAGCATATCAACACTCAGCTCTTGCTGAACCACAAACTTGTTCTGCTCACACCCGTAGCATGCAGCGACTAATGTGCCAGCCAAGATTGGCATCAACTCAGGGTCACTGAAGAAAACGAATGGCAGATCGCAAACCTGTCCTCTTACAGATGAACATTAGATTATCTCGATAAATAGAACAAATAAACCAAAAAATCTTAAATATTTAGTTTCAGACCTTGTGAAGGATGGTTGGACTCTTTCCCCATCGAAGGACAGCCTGATTTCCAGGATGAAACAACGCAAAGTGACCAACAAGAGATAGGGATTCAAGCACAAGCGAACCAACCTGAAAAAAAAAATGCAGATTGTGGCATTGTAGTAAGTAGTAATTGTGGCTATGTATCCCCGGACACATTGATTAAACTATCAAAGGCACATCCAAATACCAACAATGCATGAAGACTAAGGTAAGGTCTCCATCCCCATTATAAATGCTTCCCCTGCACAGCACTCCTTAGCAATCTTTTTAGTCACATTATTTTGACCAACCTATAGTTTTTTTGGACATCGCATGTAACCCCCCGCCCCATTCGTGCCCATAAGGAGTGTATCAAAATTTTATAGCTTAGTACGGTTTACTCATTTTTGCTAGGGGAGCTTCCCCTATGAACACCTTGACCACATATGAAATGAGTTACACTTAAGAGTTCGGCAAGGGTTTAGCAAGGCCGAGATAAGTATTTATCAATCAAGCATTATGAAAGATTTTTCGAATTGCTGGTGATTCACCTGATCATTAGGAGCTTTCCACTTGGTGGCACAATGAGAAAGAAGGAAGCTCATCAAATGGAAAATTTCCATTTTCAGATCTGGCCTAGCCTGGAAGTAAAACAGCATAAGGAAAATAAATCAGTACCAGGAAAATAGAGAAAGTAAAGATAATCATACCAAATCAAACCTATAACCATTCTTAATTTAACATACAGCTGCTTTAATAAACCATTATTACAAGGGGAATCCGCAAACGTACCAGCATTCTCTGCAAAAATACAAGATCCAAAAGAGCCACATTGTTCAGCACCTTCAGTACTCCAGCTGCTACCTCTTCAAAATTAGATGGAAGGATATATGAGGCCTAGAAGAAAATGAAGTTATTCAACTTAGATATAACACAAGAAAATATTAATAATTACTTATTTACTTATCACCAGACAAGCAAATGAAGGAAATAAATAGACATGTAAGAAATAGTAAATGACCAAATTTACCCAAAAAAAAAAATGAAAACAGTTGTTTAATAATAACTGGTATGGTTTGGGGGATAAATGACAATTATCAATTGCATTGTGAACGTAGACCTCAAACATTTGTTTAATAATAATGGCAATATCAGAAATCTACCAAGTTATCACAATAAGTATCTTCAAAATAAATTAGTACAACTTGTGTGAATGAATTTGTAGGTCGCAGAAAACTTACCTGTTCAGAAGATGATCTATTGTTTGCCTGCAGAAGAACAGCAGTCAAAAGAGAAGGGAGACTGACAAGTCCCGTTTCGGAAATAGCTGAAAGAAGAAATACTACTGGCTGAGCCAAATTTGTTACTTTTTGGGTTTTCTGTACTGGAACGTCTACCACTGTATGTTTCTCATCCTTTTGGAGAACAGACAAAATAGTAATATCCCCACTCTGATTTTTCTTGGACTGATCTAGATCATCTATCTTTTCCATATCATCATTTTTCAATTTAACAGAACTATCATGCTCCAATTCACAATCCTTCCCAATAGAAATAGATTCATCATTCTTGTTCACCTTAATCATTTCATCCAATGGTCTGTCCTCAGGGACATCAGGTAAATGCACAACTGAGTTGCCATTGATCATTGATAAGGGACTGTAATCTCCCCATGAATTACTCACTACAAAATGTGCAGAATCTGCAAATTTGGCTCCTTCACTACCAATTTCCTGCTCCATTGCCACGGGGGAAGATTCCCAGTCAACATAACTCAATCTTCCAGATCTGGAGGTCAAAACCACCAAAAGTTGTATGCTCAAGAGAACAGGGGCAGGAAATGCTGACCCTTCCATCTGTGGCCTATCATGAAGTGCAAAAAGATCTCTTAACCGGTGAATCACTTGATAAGAAATCAGTAACTCCAACAAGCCATCCCGCATCTGAAGTTGTCTTTCTTCTGAGCTTATATGACCAAAAATAGCAGTAACAGTCCACAAAAAATTATTTAAGATTTCAGAAATTGATTCAAAGTTCTCAACTGATGCTTTACTTGATGGCAAACTGAAGTTGCCAGGAATACTTAAAGATGCTGCAATCTTTATATAATTCTCAAGGGCTGATGAAAGCATTGGGATGATTGGAGGCAAAAGATTCTGTGCAAGGAAATAACTCCTATTTGCAGGTGTAGATAGCACAACTCTCAGAAGTTTTAACAAGTGCAACATAACCTGGCATGCTTCAGGTTTTGATGTGTGAGATGCAGGCAGGGCAGAAGCAATAAAATCAAGTAGTCCAGCTTGACGAGCTGCTTGTAACTCAGGATCCTTTCCCTCCAAATACTAGAAAACAATAATTAATAAGTAAATGAACATAGGCACAAATTAAAAAATTAACTAAAGCAATTGAAAAATAAAAAGATTAATATCCAAGTATCCATAAATTCCACAATATGAAGGGGCAATGCACACATTTAAACTGTAAATATTCTGATAGGTTAATAAGTAGTTATGTTAGTAATTAGTTAGTCAAAGAAATACAAAGGATTATATTATAAAGAAGGGAATCGGCCTGCAAATGATTAGGCCCATTAAGGGTGAGTTATGTTAGTAGACCAGTAGCTGATATAAATAGGAAGAGGGGTTGAAAGGGATTTTATCTTGTCATTTGAGAAAAGTGGGGCCTTTGGGCATTAGGAAGTTTACACCCTCGAAGTTCTACAGTATTCATTTCTATAAAGTGGGGATTTCTTGTCTGTTCTTTCTAATAAAACACCAGGTTTCTATTATCTGATATCAGAGCTCCAATCTTAGAACTATGGGGAGAGTTGTTGTGAAAAAATGTCTCAAAGATTTGATGGAAGGGAAAGCCTATTGGTGGCTGATCAATGCAGAGCAGTATTTTAGGGACAGCAGAGTATCATAAGAGATGAAACTATCATGGGTTGGTGCGTTTTCATTGACAGGAGAAGCTTCAAATGGTGGATTTCGTGTAAGGAGAACAGCCTGAATGCAACCTGGTGGACTTTTCAGGAGGCAATGCTCAAAAAATTCCAACCAAAAGTTTGGATTTGTCTTCAAGATTCAGAAACTGAGGACTAAAATAACAGATGCAAAGAAGAAGTTCAAGAGGAGATCCAAGAACCAATAGAGTGGAGGGCAGAAGCTGATGAAAAAAGGCAGCAAGAAGACATAAAAGAAGATGAAGAATTGGATAGAATCAAACTAGCAGCTCAAGGACAACAAAGGAATTCAAGAAAGGTACAAAAATTGGGAGCAACCCAACAACATTCTGGACAAAGAATCAGAAAACAAAGGCAAAAATGAAGTTCTTGAGATCAAAAATCAAAGTGGCAAAGATGTCGCAGAGATGAGTCTATTTCTTGATTGCAAAGAGGAAGAAAAAATTGAAGGAAGCATCTCGTCATATTGTGGAATTTATGGATGAGTTTATATTAGTAGACCAGTAGCTAATATAAATAGAAAGAGGGGTTGAGAGGTGCCTCAAAGTTGCCTCAAAGTTCTACAGTACTCTTTTCTGTAAAGTGTGAATTTCTTGTCTGTTCTTTCTAATAAAATACCAGGTTTCTATCATATTTCTAAGTAAAAGGAACTAAATTCAACATCTAGTCAGGAACAAGGATTGGTTGGACAATTGTCCATAAAAGTTAGTGATTTAGAATTTCTGATCAAACAAAAACAAAGACAATATGCAAGCATCAACCACAAAAGGACAAAGTAAAGCTCAGCAATAACTAGAACAAATACAACAGCAAGAATCACTAGTTTTTCCAGACAAATATTTTTTCACTAACTAAACAAGAGCTCTCCAAGAAGTGCTATTTTAATTAGCACGAGATTCAGAATTCAAGGTGCAGGGAAAATAATCAATGAATTCAAAATTTTATCCCACAGAGCAACATTCTTAACTTTGAAACATGTTAAAAACTAGTATCCATAGATAAAGAGAGAGATAATTTCCAGTGAACAAAAAAATAATACCTTGATCATTTCAGAAATTATTAGCCCTATACTTGTGGCCCCTTCTTTTCTGGCTTGCCTAAGTCTTTGAAGTTCTTGAAGCCACCGGCCAACTTTTGCCCTTGCAGCACCCACTGCTACTCTATATCCCAGGCTAGCACCTTCACCACCAAGAGGGGCCTCAAGAAACTCATACTTTAAAGCCATAAGCCTTTGTCGAATTCTCTTAATTCTTCTCTTTATTGAGTGTTGCAATGTGATATTGCCAATTCCAAGACTAGAACCAATTCCAGAAACAATGTTTGTTTGAGAATCATCACCGCTGTTTGCAGTCGTAGATCTACCTTGCCCCTCTTTATTTAATGATCGGCGCAGCAAAGGTGATGATTGATCCCTTAAATTTGCTCTCTCCCGTATTTGCTCCAGGTAGATCTTACGCCGTTGTTCACTTTCATTAAGTCTCTCTGCCAATTTCTGGGCCAAAAGTTCAGCTTCCTCTTGTTGTGCTTTGGCTCTTTCTTCCTTTCTTCGAAGCTGTTCAATAGCTCTAGCTTCCCGTGCTGCACTTGATGCTTTTCTTTCCTCTTCCCTTCTGATTTGAGCCTCCTCCTTTCTCCGCTGAATCTCAGCAAGACGCTGTAACTTTTCAGCCTCAATGAGTTTTCGACGCTCTAGAACAGCTTCTTCTCTTGCCAAATCCTCCTTTTGCTTAGATTTTAGTACTTGAAGCTTTTCGGCTCTCCTCAACTCTGATTCATGAAGTTTCTGACGCAACATCAATTTTTTATTTTCTTCATTTAAGGAAGTAATAAACCGAACCTCATTTACCTTGCTACTTTCATCACCAGCTCTCTTTGCCACTTGAGCTAGAAAAGCTTCATGACGAGATTCACTGCGTTGATGGCGGGCATACATGCCCTCTCGTAACTTCAAATGCCGAACAGCATGCCATTCGTTGACACGATTTAATTTCTGTGATGTACGTTGAAGCTTTTGGACTCTCTCATTCTCTAACTCACTTCTGATTCTCATAGCACGAGCATGCTTTTCTTCTGCTTCCCTTTTTAAGTCTGAAGTTGTTTTCTTCTTTTTGTCAGGAGACATTAGTTTATCATGCAGAGTACGTACACGCTCAGCACTTTTCCGGTTAAGGCTTGGTGAATACGGCATGCGGGAAGAGACACGAAATGGAGATGAAAGTATGTCCTCCCAATTCCTCTTCTCCTTCCAAGCATTCAAACACTTTCCTGGGGCAGTACTCCTTTTTTCCTTATCTTTTTCAGGCAGTGGCATTTGCCTCTTAAGGTTATCTGTGGATCTGGGGTTTTTCTCATTAGCAACTTCTGTTAGTGCTTTATCTTTCTTAAAAAGCATCTTGTCAGATCCAGATCCAAGGTGATCTCTTTTACCCTTGGTGGTGGCAAGAGCAGAAGAATTCTCCAAGGGAGGTAATTTAGATAACTTAACTTCTGGAGTTAATATGCTTTCTGGTGGATTACATCCATTTTGCATTGCGATTGAGTCACAGGGTTTCCCCCCTTCAATATTATGTTTTTTTTCATTTGGGTTCCCTTGTTTGGCATAAGAAGATCCAACATGCTTTCTTGACTTTGTCACCGAGTATTTAGCATCATGTGTTCCATCATTGGCCCTAGACTTGTTCATATTGACAATAGATTCAGAAGTTAAACATTTAGGCATGGCATTTTCTGTGGTACCTGATTGCAAGCTAGCACGCTCTTGTTGAATCTTTCTAAAAGCCTCAAGAGATGAAGATAGTATATCTGCCCTATGCGGTGAAGTTGTCATCCTTCGGACCTAGAAGCAATAAAGAGAATCTAAAATCTTGAGCATAAGAAAGCTAGATTGTACAGATTTCTAACAGGTAATACTCGTAGTCTCATTTGTGAAGTCTAAACTACAACAATGTTTACACTTAGTTCATTTGATCCTAACATCTCTAAACTCATCAGACAGAGCACAAACTCCAGATATTCATACAATCACCCAAACAGATGCATATTTATGCAGAGTTACAGACATATCAAGACTTCTGTATCAAATTATGCCATAATCACATTCAATCAAAGAAAAATAAGAAGGAAAAGAAATAAAACGGTATAAATATAATGTCATTTAGAGAATAATTATTTCCCACTCTGCATAAATGCAAATGCAAATTACACTCACATTGTTCCTTGCATTCAATGATAAATGTAATTATCTTTAGAATTCATCCATTCGAAGAATTGAAAGACCTATCAAGTTATCATATACATTTGCTTCACAAGACAGGCAAAATATAGACATTACTTTTCAAAAAAAATATATATATATACATTATCAGTGAATAAATTTTGTTTTCTTCGGCAGAGGATCCATAATCAGGCACAACATATAAAATTCATGATGTAGTATCTTGGAACCACAAAATATCAACCTAACCATCGAAGGAAGCAGATCAATAGCAACAATATGGAATCAAGCATACCTCCCATGACAGAGCATGTGGCCTGCGGTGATCACTCTTCAAGATGATAGGAACTCCATCAATTATTTGAGAAGATTTTTTAACCTTTTCAAATTCCTCAACTCTAGTGATTAGCTCTCTAAAATCAGATGCAGACTCCTCAAGAACAAGAATTGCCTCTTTCATCTGCTCCAAATCACATTCTAGTTCACAAAGAAGATAAAGTTCATCTACAGACCTATTAAGATTCTCAAACAGAAAGCACCAAAGCCTCTGCCTAAACCTTTCTTTGCTTTCATTGGAATCACCTTCAAGAGAACTCATATTATAAGAGGTCGAAACAACATTTTCCACATTACCATCCTGTGGACCCCTAACCACTTCAGCAGAAGCCACAGAATCATCGACAATTTCAGGTACTTGTGACTCATTATCCTGAGCAGTAACTGCTTCACTTAAGCTGCCATTTTGTTCCGGCACTTCAGAAATCTTTATATCACTTGCCACATTAATAAAGGCATGTGCTTGATTTGCAACCACTTGAGCATCTTTGGCAGACAAAATATCATTGTTAATGGCACTATCAGTTGTTGTTTTATTCACTTCATCATTTTTCTTATCACAATATAATATATCATCTTCTGGACCAATTCTTTCCCCATTCATTTGTTGATTTTTCAAATGTTCCAAAGATATGTTCTTAACATCTTTACCATTCTCCCCAAGCCTTTCGTCTTCACATCCCATCAAAGGGATCTGATCAGAAACAGCCTCTGCATCAATAGTAGTTGCTGTCAAGTCCTTTTCTTGAGCATGATATGAATCACAAGGATCAGGAATATTCCCATGCTTTCTACAGCTGGGCAAACTATCATCTCCAATACTACCAAACTTGATTCCAACTCCAATCAAGTTTTCATGGGGCAATGCTAAGCCCCCCTCCTCTAAATCACCCCATCTTGTTTTCTGGGCTAATTCAGGCTTATCAGTTTGGTGTAATTTCCTAACTTCTTCCTGTTTAACTGGACAATCCATTGTAAGTAATGTAGATGACTTCTGACTTTCAGTATTATGTCTAACTACACTTGTATTAACATGGTTTGTGCCCTCCTTTTCGTTTGATTCAGAAGGAGAACTCGCAACACACCCAGGGACAGGGTTCTGTGAAAAAATCTCCCCTGACCTTGAAAGGTGAGTTTTCTGCTGACTATGTGAATTGTCATCAGTTTTAATCGTGGAATGCTGAATGCGCAGAGAGTTAGAAGCATTTTTCCCCGAAAATCCCCCCACCCAGCTCTGCAAAGAGAATTTTGAAGTATTTCTGTGCTTCTGCATAAGATAGAAACAGAATAATTAGAGCATGTAACTAAAGAAGGATATGATATATAAGAATTAGTACAACCAAATTACAAACTAGGATTAAAGGTCAAAGCAATATTGGATACTAAAAGACTGATCCATCCATTGTGAATGAATGAATTAGTAAATAACCATAGACTAGGTCAACATTTTTCCTTAGCGTGTGTTCAATTTTATCGCTCATCTCTCATCAAGTACAAATCAAAAGGTCATAATAGAATGCATCAACGGAGTTAGAAATAAATTAAAAAAAAAATACAGAAAACCTTTTTGACTTGGAACCATCCTGTGTTCTGATCATCAACTACTTCATTGTCCTCCATCACGAAGAGACCAATGCAATACGTAACTACGTGAAAGAAGTTAATAATGTTCCATCAAAATTGCCAAAGGGATGATACAATCCGAAACTATTGAAATCGAGAATCATCGAAGCAGAGAGAGGAGTATCGATTGGGAACGATTTTCAAAGCTAGAGTGAAATACTGTCTCTGCGTCCAACAAGAGTGTGGGGAAAGCGATTCCACCCAAAGCCGCGGAAATGAGAGTGGAAAAGAGTGGAATCGGAAGGGTAACGTGGAAGAGGGGGGAGGGGGTTGCGCTTTTTGTTAGGGTTTTGAAGATAATTTGGAAAAGGAGTGAAGAGAAAGAGTTGAAAAGGAGGGAATGAGTTGAGGAACAGCATGCAGAGCATTGCGTTTTCTCTTTCCTTTTTTATTTTCTTTGGTTGGTTGGGTCGGTGCAGTTCAGATACTTTACCTTAAAACAGATTTTTTTTTCTCGTTTTTTTATTACATAAAAAATAAACTATTCTACATTTTTAGAATAATGTGTTTAATAAGTATCTATTGTTATTATAACAAAATTTTATACTCTTGATAAATTATAATTATTATTAGTATTAAGATAGTTATTATAAAAATAAATGAATTTATTATATATAGTAATTTATAATTAAATAATAATATTAAATTTATATATACATATATTATTTTTTAGTATAATTTAATAAAGAAATTATATTTTCGTTTTCTTAATATCAAATGAAGATGTTCATAAAATTGTTTCTTAAGTAAATTAGTAATAGGTCGAGGTCTGAAAAAATTAAACTAACTCAAAATTTTTAATCATATGATATATATTTTTTTGTTGTTGAATTTGATGTATTGATTATTTTTAAGATATATAGTTTTATTAGATAATTTATTAGAATTATGATGAATACAGGTCGAGTCGAGCATAAGAGAAAATATTATTCAAGTTGGTTACAATGCGTAAGTGAGTTATATCGGATTCTAATTACTTAATGATTTATTTATTGATATTGTGATCTCAAAGCTAAAATTTAATTTTTTACGTAGAAAAAATTGAAAATAAGAATTTAAGGAAGACTATGAGTCTATATAATTACTGTTATTGGTATATCTTAGTATTTATTAAGAAGTTGCAAAACAAGTACACACTTTAATGTTGGCATGGGAAAGAAGACAAATGAATGTTAGTGTTTTTATCCTAAAAATATACATATGTGTGATTTCACATAAGGTTAAAATTGTATAATTGTATAATTGTATAATCTTGTGTCATGATAATGACTGTACGTAAACCTTGATAAAATCACAGTTGTTCTCTCATATTAAAGTATTAATGTCTTTATCGAATAGTTTATATATGTATCATGTTTTTGGACCAAGTGAATTTTGTTGGTGATATTTTATTATGTTAAATAATACGACTATTTGATTGTCCAAATTTAAAGTTATTAACTACATGAAGCAAAGTTGGTCTCATGCATAAATTCTCATTCATATGAATTATTTTATGTGTATGATTGATCTAACGATGATATGATTAAAATGTTCAAATATACTATTATTATCTGTATTAGTTGACATTTGATTGTATGCATATTGTGGATTATCCCCATGTACTCCTATATAGTGTACATGTGTCATTACTAATACAATCAAATTAAAATGCAATAAAAAAGATAATATAGTACAAAGTGCCTAAATGCTAGAATCTTTCTCAAATGATATATATTAGAGATCAACATTATAGTTGTTTAGTTTCATTCTCTTTTATTGTTTATATTTTTTACCAATTATCAAGCTAGTATTAGAACAATATTGAGATAGTTGCTAATATCCTCTTATTCTCTACCTTGTTGTAATGTCTTGAAATTTAAGACGAATTATTTTATATTTTAAGTGTAACAATAAATCATCTTTATTTATTCATTAGTACTTTAACTTTTATAAAAATTATACTTTGACCTACTTAACTTTTATAAAATTTATAAAATTTGCTATTATTGTTTTGATAACCATGAGATCATTATGATCTAGGATAATGTTCTCATAATTAACACATGAGAAAATGATTGTTTGGGTAACTTTCCTCTTTGTCTACATATTTCGAAAGTCATTGTAAACTTCTACTCCCATAAAGCTCTTAATGTATGTTTTCTTGCCCAACCAAGCTATCATTTCTTATGAATATGCTTTCATTCATATTGAATTAGATGCCTAGAGATTAGACTAAGAAAAAGTCAAACTGACATCAAGATTACAAGATGAACTAACCTCCTTGTGACCATACGAGGTGACCATCTGGTGGTCAATGTTGTCTAACATATGGTGTTAGCCATGTTGGATGGGAATTAGATCTATCAAAATTCCCATGTATGACAACAATAATGAGTTTGAAGGGATCACTAACTTTGATTGGACTTTAGTTGAAGTTGATTGAGATGTGCTTCAACATGGATTGAAGTCTAAAATCTCTAAATGACAATAGGATTTTTTTGCAAAGTCTAGCCACCGTGAGCAAAAGTGGATAGGTACAAAGACATTCAAACATTCAACTCAATAACAATTTCACTATAATAATGATATATGATAAATATTTACCTACTATAACGACGTTAATTGTACTAACTTAAATGAGATCGATATATAATTTATTATTACAAGTACATCTTATAAATCTTATCTCCAACCATTAATTTTCGTTAACATCTACTATCTAAGTTGAAACACAATTTAAATCAAGATAATTCACTATATGGCAATTAAACCTCAAACCCAATCCAAAAACAATTTGAATAATAGGAACGAAATCTACAACATAAAATTATTTTAATATCTAAATTATGAAATAGATATTTACTTCACATTTATATATAAACATTAAATATTTACCTCATATGAAAATAAATACTTAAAAAAAATTAATACCTGATTACCAAGTAATATTTATTTTTATATTAAATATATTTACCTTGTTATAGTTAATCATATAAAATTAAATGTACAGTCTGTGCATTAATGAGAGTTAAAAATTAAAATACTCCTCAATAAAATAAAATTAGAAAGTTATGATAGTGGACCAATTCATTGAAATTTTGACAGATTGAAGTATTTTATTCGCATTTATGCAGACAAACGTTGACGTCCTGAACTAATGAAGAAGATGCTGCCCTTAATTTGGCGCTAACATAAATAAGATACGGATATGGCCACACCAAACGTTTATATTAGACTAATGTGCATACGTTGGAACATATATGCTTGTACATATAGCAATACAAAGCTTTTTATATATATATATAAAAAAAAGAAATAGAAAACTATTAAGAATGAAACCCATTTTATATATGTTTGATTTATTTCAAACCTAGTTATGATTTTCTAAATTTAAATTTAAACCACTGCCGTTAGAGTGGGGGTGGGGTGAGGGGCTACACTTTACAGCCTCTCAAAATAAGCTTGGAGAATGGAATATCATTTTTTCCCCCTTCAAAATAATCAAATATGTGTTTTGTTTTGAATTGTTAGGTAAATAGTTGAAGTATCTGTTTCACATTTGAGTAAATTGTCTTTTCTTATAATATCAAAAATAGTATTCCTTTACTAATATCTTTTTATTTTATTTACCCTTGAGATGTTAAAAAACTTTATATACATATATATTTAAAACATTTGTCATTTAAAGTTGTATAGAAGGGTTAAAAAAATATAAAATAATTAAAGTTTAATTATTCATTTAATGGGTTGTAGAAGTAGGATTTGGGTTTGAGGGTAGCAAAAGACTAAATCTCTCTTTTTTTTTTTCTTTAAAAAGATTTTATATAAGAATTTAAAATTTTTTTTTACAAATTTTGGGTGTGACCATAACATTTTCCAATCACTTCTTCCCTCCAATCAAGGATTTGATCCATATACTGGTATTATCTTTATATTTTTTATTTTTATTTTTATAAATTATCTATTTTAGTTCTTATTCATTAACTTGACCACATTAAGTAAAACTGTTACAAAATAAAAATTGTTTCAAATTTTTTTTTGAAAGTTATTAAAATGACCACAAATTAGTTTTAAAAAAAAACAAATTTTTTTTGGTGATTTTGTACTACCAATTTTTATTTTTTAGTAGTTTTACTTAACAAAATTAAAACGCTTACGGTATAAATAAAAATTACATAAAAAATACATATGTAGATAGTAAAAGGTAAAGAAAATACAACTGCAGAAAATAAATGAGTAGTTAAACTTATCATTAAGTATTATAAAGTGTTGTTTCATTTGACTAAATTACCTTTGATTAAAAACTAAATGTCCAAAATAAACGTATAAAAAATAATAAATATTTTCTTAAAGATGTTTATACTTGAGTGTTTTAATTTCTTATTAATCTTAAAAATTATATCCTTTTTTTTGATAAATAAAATGTACTACACTTTACTTTATTAAAGAAAACAAATCTCTTAATAATGATAAACAATTATGAAAAAACCTTCTCGTGACATTTTTTTTTCTCCACAGTTTTTAGTGTTCACAAATCACAATAACCAATTTCAACTATTTTTTTTATTGATTTGAAGAAGAAGATAAAATAATTTTTTAAATATTCTTTATTACTAACTTTAGAACTTCATTGATTTAAGTTCAAAACTAATTATTGACCATATTAAGAATCGTAATTTTAAAAAAATACATAATGTTAAGAATAAAACAAATAAATATAAATTTCATTTATATTACAATATAACATATACTAATCTCTGAAGAAAAATATAATTGAAGTATTTATCAAAATTGAAAATGTAATTTACTATATCATCGTGTATATATTAATTGGCACAAAATTATTTAATTTAATAGGCAATATTGAGTTTAAGTCTTTAACACGCAGCTGCATTAAAAAAATGATACATCTTTACTTTTTATCTTTTATATTTTGGAATTTGTATTTTATAAAAGGAACAAGAGTTAACATACTTAATTGAGATCATTTTTAAGAAAATAATAGTTTATTTTAGGTTCAAGTTTTACTACAGTCTTATCTTACTAAAACAAATATTTCTGAAAATAAAAATTTATTTTTTATAAAACAAACTAAAATAAACATGCACATAATAACAATAACGAAGACCCCGTTATTCGTGATGCAATTATAATATTACTGTCAAAGTTTGTGCAATTTTAATTTCCACAATTAGTTGACCTAAACTTTTAATATATGCCATACATATTTCTTCAATTGCACGAAATTACAACAGTAACAGAGGAACATACTCGTTGAACAAAGTTCAACCAAAACCTAGATTCACTTGACACTTCCATTCACATTTGAATAAACGAAAAACGAATCCCATCACGTACGCGTTTAGTCTATTAAAGGATATTATTAAACCCAATTCAACACTTCCAGCCAATAAATAATGATAAAAAGAAAATAAAATGAAAAACCTCCGCAAGTGGTGGAATATGGATGTTGTGGAAGAAGGTATAGCTTCTCCATAAAGGCAAGAAAAAGACAAGACAGAGACGACTTGCAATAACGGCAAATGGACACATTTTTTGCCGTTCGAGTATTATTATGTTAAATATTTACAAGGAAATTTTTGTTACATATAATAATTGTATCTATTTTGAGTAAAATTGTATCAAGTAAAAGATACAATTGATTTGTCTATTTATGAGAAACAAAGATAATTATAAAATTAAAAGAGGAGGGAATTGGCAGTTGCTTGGACCCGTTAGCTGAGTTGTATGCTTTCCTAAAACGATGCGTACCTTGAATCACTCCACCTAAGTTTGGAGGCAACAATTACCTTACCTCATGACAAAAGCCCCTTGAGCTTAAATAAATTATTGTGGCAGTGCATGTGAGTTGTGCTGTGCCACCACCCATCTCAGACAGGTCTATCCTATCCAACTACTACTAAACTAACATCACGACAACGTTGTCCTTCTTCATGGCTGTTTCGCGATCATAAAACCTTGCCTTTCCTCTTGGGCAGTACGAGGCAAGGAAAGTGCTCCTTCACTTATATTATTATCACATTATTATTATTATTCACGCCTCTTGCCTCACTTGAGTTCAGTTGATCCTCACTTTCCTCTTGTTCAAGCCTGTGCTACATCATAACTTGGTTCAGGTTGGTCTTCTAATTATGTTTTATAATTTTCACTCTTTCTCTATCTGGGTGTTCTTCAAGTTTCATCCTTTCTTCTGGGGAAACTAGTTTTACTTGTTTGTTACGATGTGATTTTATATTTAGACCTAATAGGCTAATGCTTACGAGTTCTTAGATCTGCATTCCTTCTTGTTATAAAATATGTATATGTAATAGAATATACATAATTGCATATATAAAGATTGGCATTCGTCGAACGTCAGCTACCCTGTTTAAAAAATTGGATGAATGGTCGTAAAACAAATACTATCGTATAAAATAAATGAATTACCGGTTCTTGACTAAAGGTTGAATTCAATCTTACAGGTTCTATTTTCTTGAAGATTGGACAAGCACAAAATTTGTTTGCTTTTGTAGTTTCAACCACGGGCTAATTATTAGGCACCATTACTTCAGGTAAAAGGTTATCTTCAAACAGCTGTTAGATACAGAGAATTGCAATTATGTAGCTTCAGAAGATCTGTCTGGAAATTATAGTGTTTGATTTGTTTTTTATTTTTATTTTCTGCTTATGTATTTTTACGTATAATTACAAAAAAATTGAAACAAGATGATTTTTTATAATTGAGTGGAAACGAATTACCTGGAAATGAAAATAGAAAAAAGACCAAATACAACCTAAATTTTTTTTATTTTTTTTCTTTTACTGCAGTTAATTTGGATAAGTTAGTTGGGCTTGGACGCCGTTGTAATTTATCTACTAATGGGAATCCACATCGCCTTGTTTCTCTTTCTGGCTTCTCTTGGAATGACTTTATCTCAAGATGTTGAACATGGTTCAATTCTAGTAGATGGAATTCAAGCAATTGCTGAAACTGATGATAACTTTATCTGTGCTACTATTGATTGGTGGCCTCAAGATAAGTGTGATTACAGCTATTGCCCCTGGGGATATTCATCTGTTGTAAATTTGGTGAGTATTTTGGTACTCATTTGTATACAACATGAAATAAGTAGAGCACGTATGTATTCTTCATATCCCTTTTCTCTCATTTAGAACTCTAGAAAGTTTTGAATCAGTTTTAGTAATTATTCAATGTGGATTGGTTTTTCAGGACTTGTCTCACCCTTTCCTTGCCAAGGCAATCCAAGGTCTGTATATGATGTAGAAAATCAGTCACTATGATGGCATTCTACTGTTTTCTGGCTTCCTAAAGCTACACATATTTATATTGATAGTATCATTTTTTGGAATATTTACCTCAAGCGTGATGTCATTCTTTCCATAATGGTTGCTTGATAGCTCTCAAGCCTTTGAGGATAAGAGTTGGAGGTTCTTTGCAAGACCAAGTGCTGTATGAGGTAGGAAGTTTGAAGTCCCCTTGTCTTCCATTTCAAAAGATGAAAGGTGGATTGTTTGGATTTTCAAAGGGATGTTTACGCATGAAAAGGTGGGATGAGCTGAATCATTTTTTTGACGAGATGGGGTGAGAATTTTGGCATTGAGATTGTTGTTTTTTTCACCACCTCCCTCCCCCTTTTCCTTCTGGCTAAAGCAAAAATGAGAAGAATAGAATTATATCTCTTATTTTGGGTACTGTATGTCTGTAACTAAGTTGTAAGATTCATTTGCTAAAGAGTTGCTTGCTAGTGATTTTTTTAAGGACAAAACTTAAGTGTATTACTATAGATGCTTTTCGTGTTCGTCTGCAGTTCAAATTAGAGTTACACCTCAGTAACCTGTGCAATGAAAGTCCTCGTAAACTTTTTGTAACCCCCAAAAGAAGGATCTGAGTTTTGTTCACATGCATTTTGAATGAATAGTTTTCCTATGTTCTCCTTCAGTGTGTGTGAGTGACTTAACATACTATCTCTGTAGTGTGTGCTAGCCTGAACATATTTATGCTTGAAGGAAAGCAGAAAAGGGTGGGGAAGGGATGATTATCTGTGGTGTAACTTAGTTGGAGTTTGACACTTGCAGGGCCATTGTGACATTTGGTTTGAATGCACTCCATGGGAGGCACCAGATTAGTCATACTGTTTGGGGAGGAGACTGGGACCCTTCCAATGCCTATGATTTAATCAACTACACTATTTCAAAGGGGTACAAAATTGATTCATGGGAATTTGGTAGGACAGAAGACAAAGCTATTTGTTATATTCAATTTTGTTTCATTGGATCTTAATTCATGCCTGTGCTGCCATAGGTAATGAGTTGAGTGGAAAGGGCATTGGGGCAAGTGTTGGTGCTTCACAGTATGGGAAAGACTTGGTAAAGCTTAAAGAAAATCTAAACACGTTATACAAAAACTCCAAGTCCAAACCTTCACTTGTAGCACCTGGAGGATTCTACAATAAGGAGTGGTTTGACAAGCTTCTTCAGGTTACAGGTCCAGGGATAGTCAATGTGCTGACTCATCATGTGTATAATTTGGGCCCAGGTTTGCTGGTCACTTACCTAATTATTTCTACTATAGTCATTCTTAGAGAATATTTTACATTCTAACGTATCTAGATAATGGATGTAAAAGAAAATAGTTACATGAAAGAGTTTAATAATCATGTCCTGTCAGTATAAAATTTCATTTAATTACAAATCATTGTTAGTATAACTTCAAAGTAGTTATTCTAAAAGTTAATAAAGCCTATTTCCTCTGTATGAAAAGTATTATCTTCTAATCCTTCTTTTGGTTCTTTTTTAATTTCTCTGTTTAATTTGGGAGGTCTTTCCTGTAAGTGGCAACTTTTCCACAAAACGAAAAAAATGCACCGGCAACTGATATATTATAAAAAATTTAAACCCATCTTCTGTCAAAGATTTTTATGTTACTTGTAGAAAATGATGTTGTCTATTATTTCTGGTTAGTGTTTGAGTTAATTTCTCTTTTTCAGGTAGTGATGAGCATCTTGAAAAGAAGATTCTAGATCCCGAGCGCTTGAGCAAGGTAGAATCAATTTTTAGCAATCTTTCAGAAACCATTTCAAAATATGGTCCGTGGTCTTCTGCATGGGTAGGAGAAGCTGGTGGGGCATTCAACAGTGGTGGCCGTTATGTTTCTAACACATTTGTAGATAGCTTTTGGTAATCTTGGTTCTTCCTTACATCATTTTCTATTCCTCTTTAAGTGATGAAATAAGAATTACAATGTTTTATTTTACAAAAAATATCATTAAAATTAATCTATAAGTTCTAAGATTTAGGTGACTTACAGGTACTTGGATCAACTAGCAATAGCATCCAGATACAACACTAAGGTTTATTGCAGGCAGACTTTAATTGGAGGAAACTATGGGCTTCTCAATACCACTACTTTCACTCCCAATCCTGACTACTTCAGGCAAGTGTAAATTGAAAAATGTAAGATGAAGAGAAAAAGAAGAGAAAAAGAAGAGAAAAAGAAGAGAAAAAGAAGAGAAAAAGAAGAAAATATATATTTGTTTTTCTAAATTGTTGAAGAGTTACAATAATGTATAATTTTATTGCTTAATATATCTAATCTATGTCCTGGTGTTGTTTTTGAGTAGTGCACTTTTGTGGCATCAGCTAATGGGGAAGACTGTTCTTGCAGCTTCTAGTGATGTTTTTTCACCTTCTTTACGCACTTATGCCCATTGTTCAAAAGGCAGAGTAAGTGCGCTATCATCTTATAGAAGGATAAACTATGCAAAGGAACATTAGTTTAGGATCGTTTTTCTATATCTTACGTTTGCTTACCAACTTCTAAAATTTTAAGTTGATATAACATCCTATAAACATACTGACGTTTTGTATATATAAATTTGATCATAAGCATCACCATTATGCAAAAATTTTATGCTAAATTGAATTGTAGCTTGATTCATAGGAGAACCAAGGAACATTAACATCCATGAATTGAATGTTACCATACTTGTTGGGCCATGTTGGTAGTTTCACACCAGATCCATTTAGTATCTTTTAATGCAAGTTAGGCACATGTATGTTGTATGTATTTTTTTTTATCCAGAACACGTATTTTTTATGTGCAATCTTGTTTAAGCTGGATAAGATAATTATAGGTAGTAAAACTCTTATTTTGAATATTTAATGTATATGGGTACCTAAGACTCAAAATTACTAGTTAAGCTGGAATAATTTTACATCAACTGTCAACTAATTCATGATGTCATTACATATGCATTAAGATGGGAGAACCAAAAAATATATAGAATCACTCCCGGTAAAATAGTTAAATGCACACAGTCATAGGCTATAACATACTTTCAATTGGAGAACTGCACCTAAAATGAATCTTGATTTCCTAGCATATTTCTTTTTATTGAAACTGAATTTACAAGGACTCGAGCTTTATTTTTTGTGACTTGGGTAGGTATTAGGCATCCAAATGTTATTTTGCAACTTTCAATTGTACCTTTAGCATTCCTATAATTCTTTTTCAATTTTATTTTACAGGATGGTATAACATTACTGCTGATTAATTTAAGCAATCAGACTCATTTCACAGTCACGGTTCATGACCGTGAGCCTGTGAGCAATGGAGGAAATGAAAATGCTAAGAGCATCCGTATAGAAAATCCATTTTTTAGTCATCTCAAGAGGGCATTTTCTTGGATTGGAACAAAAGGATCAGATGTCACATTCAGGGAGGAGTACCACTTAACTTCAAAAGATGATTACCTTCGAAGCCAAACCATGTTGCTGAACGGTGTTCCCCTAGAGTTGACAAATGATGGAGAAATTCCAACATTGAATTCAGTACTCATTAGTGTACATTCTCCAATATACCTGGCTCCTTTATCCATTGCATTTATTGTATTCCCCAACTTTGATGCTCCAGCTTGTGCTGGCCACAGAAAACTTTAACCGAAAGGCTCCGTGAATCTTGTAGACTATGTATTAGGATTTAGGACCATGGGAATGTAACATGTGCCATTAAAATTGTAGTTAATAGGCTATATATTTGTCTCCACAGCAATGTTGTAACCACCTTTGCAATAATTTAATATGAATGACACTTACTAGAAGCATAATCAGCTTGTATATACGTCGTTGGTTCAAATGATTTAAATTTCACCTGAATGCAAACTTGGAACCACTTAATTTTATTGGATAAAATTTATACAGTATCATGAGTAATTTTTGTTGTTGTTCTCTTATCAGAACCAATATTCTTTTTCACTGTTTTTATTTTGGTAACGAAAATAGAAAATGATTCCCACATGATATGATAAATTTTAAGAGAATACTTTTTTATTATTGACTAAAATTTATAAAAAAATTATAAAATTAAAAAGTATGACATATTAAATAGAGTGAATTTTGTCTCAATTAATATCAACTAATAATAAAAAAATATGATTAATAGAGTACATTTTAAAAAATGTATCTTACTATTAGAATTTCTCTTAACTTAAAACCTATCATGACGGACTAGTTAATTACTATGAATCCTATAATATCAATTCACCTAATTTAATCAAATTAAGAAAGTGCAGTTTTACACAAGTTTGTAAACGCCTACCCAATCACTTAGGAGCAATATGAAATACTCTCCAGTTCTTTTTTATATCCTTTTTAGAAAATATTTCTTTTATGTCTCTTTGTAAAATTAATTAAATATCAAATTTATAACTTGATCTTTAATTAGTAATAAGTGAGAAAATGTAGTAAATAATAATAGTTTAAATATTTAATACACAATAATTTAATTATATCAAATTATTTTTGTTGGAATGATTTAATAATTTGTAATCTTTCTACAACAAAATATAAATAGAAATGGGAGAACGTATAATCCCCAAAGACTACGTAATTTTTAACAATGTTAAATGATTGATGATTCATTGATTCTGTTTCAAAATAATTATCATACAAAGTTCTATATAAAAATTATAAAATTTGACCTTATTTAACTCATAGTTAAGGCATCATCCAAAGATAAAAATAAAATTTTAAAAAATATAAGCAATGCACTTTGATTTTCTAAAATAACATGTGAGAGTTATACAACAAATTGAATGTAGTACTTATTGCTCCAAAACAAGTTTAATCTGTTGCAAATTTAATAGTATAATGCAACACAATGAAAAGATTGTTTCATTACACCATATGATGGAGCAGAGGAGCAGGGAAGGTAATAAAAATAGCAAGAGTTGAAATCAATCTTATTTTCCGAGTAAACGACGGCCACGTTGATTAGCACCTTTCATTCGGAAATTCAACTCATCGACATCATCGTATAGATGATTCAGGGCTTTGTTATGCCTGCAAGTGCAACATTTACCCAAATCACTATTAAAATCACTTGACTTGAGAAGCAATGAATACAATAATACAATGCAATTGACTAACCTCTCAATCTCGGATCCCATGTCAACAGCCATCCCTTTAAGCTCTCCCAACAGATCACTTAAATCTGATAGTGCATCATCTTGCTTCCTTTTTTCAACCTGTTTCAGGACATTTTATTTAGTGGCTGAATTCAATATTAATAATGTTTAGTGGTTAGAGGGAAAAAGATGTAAATAATGTTTGCAAAATTGTTAATGATTGTAAATAAAACTGGTTTGTTGTAAAACTAATGATCTGATCATTGGAGCTGAAACTAGAGTAAAAAGTCAACAGCATATAATAATCACATCAAATCAGAAAGACACTATGATAGATCTGGTATCATAACAGTACCTAACACGCTAAAGCTTTAAACAACAATTTATTCTTCCCCTAGTTGATACGAACCTCAACTTTTTCAAGTGCATTTGTTGGTTCCTGAGGTGGGGTCCGCAGCTTGGACTGCCCTTTGGGTGCAGAAGTCGTCAGCCCCAACTTCTCTCTCTGCTCCAAGTGATTGCCCTTACTCCTGACCGGATCATCTGCATATCATGAAGGGTGTGTTTGGATGAGCGTTTGCACATTTGATTTTCAATCAAATTGATTTTAAAGTAATGTAATTTATATTTAGATGTTTTTATTTTAGAAGCAAATTAGTAGTAAAACATAGTACAAATTTTTGGACCTTTCAAATACCTCATAGAAACAAACATGAGAAACATTTACCTAAAATCATGCCAATTAGTATTTCAACATAATTCTAGATATCTAACGTGAGTCCAAACAAGCTAGAAGCATATTATACCAATGATACAACCCAAAATAATTAAAGTTAGAAAAGATAACACATGCTGAGAAGATATTAACCTCCAACAATAACAGGGCCTGTTATTGCACGTGTCTTCTTCGGTTTCCAAGTTTTGGAGAAGAGGCCACCAAGGCTTCCCAATAGCTTTTCTCCCTGGAAGCAGCAATAGTAAAAATTTAGTCAGTTTTAGATCAGGATACTTATTTGAATTCGAAATGGTTTCATAACAAAATGATGTTATGAAACAACATAATATTTTCACAAAGTTAAAACAACAACATGAAGAAGCCACCCATATAGGAACACTGAAACAAGTGAATTAGTTAACAAGATTGATACCCGACTTAAATCGTGATCAATGTCAGCAGCAACATGGTGACTCCTGGTAATTTGTTCACCCTGTTGATGAAGAGTGACTAGTGTCTTGGTAGCATCCTCTCTTATGTTCTCTGCTATCTTCAAACAATTGTTGACTGAATTTGTAGTCTCCTCGGCCTTGTAAACAGCATAACCCTCAAGTTCTTGAACCGATTGATTCTCTAATCCACCAGCATCGCGAAAATTGTTCTTATACCTGTTCCGGTCAGCCGATCGAAAGGCATACGAAGACAATGAAGATTTCTTATTGGCCTCAATGTCATCATCATTAAAGGGGTTAGTGTTAACTTCCAGTGTAACAAGTGCTCGTTCTGAAGAAGCCTTTTTAGAGGAACTATACCTTTTGGTATCCTTTGCCTCATCATCAGAATCAAATGGATTCGTCCAAGATTCAATAGAACTAGGTTTAGCAACCTTCAAAGGAGATTTCTTTGAACCCGACATTATCTCTCTTTTTTGCAAAATTGAGTCAAAGGCAGATTAAGATAAACTGCTCAACAAATAAGAAACAACAATCCCTGTGTGACCTAAAGACAAGGTAATTTGAAATTTCTCCCTGCAAAGGCAAGCAAATGCTATTCAGTCACTATAGAAGCACCACAATAAGCAAAAGAACCCAAAATATCAAATTCTTAATCCACTTATCACAAAAGCATTAATTTTATCAGGAAACTATATTCATAACTTGACAAAAACTACATGCTAACAAAAAGGGCCAAGAAAATGAACTAAGGTAGAGAGAAGGGACACAAAAGCGATTAAGTGTAAAGCAACATAAAGAAAAACGGAATCACCAACCATTGACAAGGACCGTGAAAGAAATTAAAATTAAAAGAAGTACAAAAAAATGAAGATTTTGCAAAAGCCTATAGAAAGATCAAGAAACACAAGATTTCCAAGGATAGCGGAAAACACAAGAAAGCAAAAATCTCGGAAGACCCAGATGGATTAAAGGGCTTCTCTAGGCAACAGAATCATCAAAATAAAAACTTGTACTGGAGAAAGCAAGAGGGTACCTGAGAGAAGAAACGGAATGTTCAGAAAGACACGTAGAAAAGCACCAAATTTTAAGAACTCTAAATAATGGGAGAAGAGGAAGGGTTTCAATAAGAAGTTGTTAAAGCAGAAATCGCGTCAAGAAAGGTAAGACTAGGAGGGTGGAAACTACAGAGAAATAGCAGTTTGCAGGCAAAATCGAGAGTGAACGTTCTTTTTGGGGGTGTTTTGGTGATGCGCTCTTGTTCTGTTTGTTTATTTTTTATTATTATTATTTATTTATTATAGGCGTCGTTTGAATTGAGACGTTGAATGGATCAAGTAGGGAACCTTTTGAGAAGCCCTATGTGGGAGCCATTTCAAAACTAAACAACAGAGGACTTTGACAACTTCTTTATACGTGGAAAAAAAAAATACTAGAGGGATTTTTGGGTACCAAGTCTTCGAATGAAAACGAAAGGAAGAGGATTCTGCCTTCATGTGTGAAGGAAGAGGAAGGATAGTAGAAGAATTTTTGGGATTCTCACTTACATTTATGCATATTTTTGTAAAACTAAAAAAAGGAAGATTATCTTCTATTGAATAATATCAACGAGTTATTAAAGATAAAACTGTATAATAATATTGTTGTTTTTTATAATAATTATTTTAAAAATTAAATTTATAATAAATTTAATTGATTATCAATATAAAACTATTTATATTGATAATATAAAAATTAAAAATAAAACTCAAAATATAAATGCATTGCACTATTATGTTTTTTATTTTACATTTTTTTAATGAACAACTAATAAATTGTTGCCGGCCATTGACTTCGATATTGTGTATTAAGTACTATTGTATTGGTTAATTAAATATGAGTCAGTCCAAAAACAAAAGGCATTCCAAAGATGTCACTAAACATCAGCAAAGTTTGTTATAATTAAATGAAAGGACTTTTTTTAATTATTATTGTCCACGTCTCAGTTATAAGTTGAAGGAACCTCTAAATATTAAGTATACTTGTTTATATCTTTACTATCAAAATTATCCTTTTATATAAAAAATATATTTTTTTTATAACTTATTTTCTTTATTTTTAAATTCTAGTTTTACATCTACTATTTTTATTATTCTTTAAAATTTATTTTTACATTCTTCATCTTTATTATTCATTGAATCCAATTATTTTTATATATCATCTATATTATTCTTTAAACATTTTATATCTATTTTCTTTTATCTACTTAAAAAGAAAACCTGTTTTAAATTTAATAATATCATTTGTTTTAATCTCTTCTTACGGTCAAATGGTGGTGGAGAGGACCAAAACACCAGTATTTAATTGACTGAGGAGAAAGATATGATCATGTAGCTCCTCAAATCTAGAGGTGAATGAATATTATACTTCTGGCTAAATTAATACTTTTTATTTTCAATAGGTTAATCAACACAAAATACTTCCAGTAATTTCTTTCATCTTTGCTTAGGTAACCTATTATCAACATTTTATCGTTGGGCTCCATTGATTTTTAGTTTTTATTGCAAAAAATAATAAAAGAGAAGAATGTTTAGGTAAAATTATATAAAAAAAGGAAAAGGATATGATTATAAGTTTAATTCTATTTTTTTATAAACCAAGAAATATTTGAGAATTATATTTTATCAAATTAATCTATTTTTTATCGGATCGGTCCTAATATTCCGTTACGATTTCATGCACAAGTCGAAACTTATTTTAATTCTCATTTTTAGTTTTGAGAAAATCCTCATTTTTAAAAAATACAATAATATTTATTTATTTATTTTTATGTAGCCAACGTGTATTTTTTATGATATATTTTAGTTTGTGCATTGTATTCATCAAATTTAATTTACGTAAATTTTATGATTATAAATAATTATTATAAAATATATGAAAATTATTCATATTATGTAATTGAAATAAAATATTAAGCAACCTAAATAAAGTTTAATAACTATCTTCACGGAAGATAATTAAATATGTTCTGATACAATAATTGTTACATTATAAATATTTTTTATGTAGAAAGAACTAAAAATTGATCAGGTGACACATATAAGCTTGCGTAGAGTAGATTTCAAACATGTGGATAATGAACCAACATAATTCAAATTTAAGGATCATTCTCTACATCTTAACATGTTTAGGGGGCAAGTAGATAAAGTTATATATTTACTTTGATGAAAGTTGTTGAAATTCGAATCAACAGTTGTTATCGTATGAGTAACATTTAATTGTGAGGATAAATGAAAATTATTTTTACTTATAATAGATATATAATATTGTAATCTAAAATAATAAAATTATGATTATAATTAATTATTATAGAAAATGTAAAAATTATCTATTACATATAATAAAAGTAAATAAATATTAAATACCACCTAAAGTAAAGTCTAGTAAAACCTTCGTTTAGTATGAATCAACGTGCAAATTTTTTCTAGCAAAAATACCTACATTTAGCGTGTCAAACAGAATTGTTTTTCTAAGAAGATAGTGTAAAAATAAAAAATAAAAGTAAATAATTTAGATAAACCTTAATAATTTTTCTATACAAAAAAAAAATTATAAATATATTTCGTATCATCACAAGATTAGTTGGTCATTTTTTTTTTCATTTTACTTTTAAATTAACAGTTTTAGTAATTATTATCTTAAAGATAATAATTAAAGAATTAAAAATTTAAATAGTATTAAAAACTAAAAGTATTTAAATTTTTATCTCAGGAGATAAAAAAAACTGGCCCTAGCCGAGTTTTAAAGCAAGGCAACCTTTACTAAGTAAAATTTAAAAGTAAAGTGTATAAGAACATTCTAATTTATTTTTGTTCTGATAGATGCCTTTGTCCATACAGCAGTTAAAAAAAGTGACAATTCTGGATTAGAATTGGACTGTGTAAGTGAGAAGCCAAGAGCTGAGCTCATCGTTTGCTGGATGAGCAATTTGATTTGGTGAGTTCAGCCATTCATAATATTTTATTCACCGTCTATATTTTGGTTCTTTGATGCTTTCTCTTTACAAATTATATTGTTTAATGAAGTATATTGAGCCTCTTTGTTTCTGGCATCTGAGGAGGATGCCTTTGCCAAATTATGTTATTTATTGTAATTGCAAGTATATATAATGCCTGTAATATAAAAAATGTTGTGTTAGAGGTGAAAGTAGATCAATATGATCAGATAAATGTGCTGACTTTGTTTTCCATTTGCTGATCCATTTTTTCAAGTACTGGCTTGTCACTCGCATGTGTGTGTCTCTGCTGTTCCACTTCTGCAACGCTTGTGAGGTTTTACGATACCTTTGTACAGCATTACAAATTAAGTTTTGCCACTTGAACATTGGCTGTGGTGAGTCTTTTTGCCCAAGCAAGAATGTTCTCAGAGAGTCCTTTTGCAAGCAACATTGAAGCTTTTCCTTCAGCAAGGGAGCCAAGATAAAACTAGCAAAAATTAAACATGTTATTTCAAATAAATAAATAAATATTTAAACATTCAGCAGAATTATTATATTTTCAATGTACATGTTCCCTAAAATATGACATTGTGCAATCATAGGGAATAATGAGCTCTAGGCTGTATACATTAATATTATTATAAGCCACCAAGTTTGCAAGCAAGCTCTCCAATAATCAATGTTACCAATTATTTATTTAATTTTGTTATTATAGCGAATGGAAATGAAAACATAAGATGCAGGAATGAATTGAGTAACCAAATTTATAATATGAAATATGATGGGGGGCGTGAGGCATGTGCGTGGACGTTGTCTTATCCAAGGGGAAGAAGGATAATAGATAGAGCATAAAGTGTGAGTGAGGCAAAACCAATAAGAGGAGTCCAAGTCAGGATGGTTACTCTCCTCACCTTATCCACAATCCAAAATCCCCAATCCCCAATCCCCAACCCTCTCCAAAGTTAATCACCACCACCAATATCCCACACTCAGAATCTAAAATCCTTCACTTCTTCTCACCCCACACTCACTCCAATCCCACACACCCTTCCCCAAACATGTCGCTCACCATTCCGAGCAACCTCTCCAAACCCGCGGCCCTCAGGCCCAGACTAAGCCCAAAACAAAGGCCCACCACCACACCCATCATCCACTGCAGCAGCGGCAACACGAACCCGGACAACAGCAGCAGCAGCAGCAATGTGTCGTCCGACCTGAAGGCGTTCTCGGCGGCGCTGGCTCTCTCCTCGATCCTGCTGTCGGCGCCGCTCCCGGCAGTGGCGGACATCGCGGGACTGACGCCGTGCAAGGAGTCGAAGCAGTTCGCGAAGCGCGAGAAGCAGTCGATAAAGAAGCTGGAGTCGGCACTGAAGCTGTACGCGGAGGACAGCGCGCCGGCGCTGGCAATAAAGGCGTCGGTGGAGAAGACGAAGAGGAGGTTTGACAATTACGCGAAGCAGGGGCTGCTGTGCGGGGCAGACGGGTTGCCGCACCTGATAGTGAGTGGGGATCAGAGGCACTGGGGCGAGTTCATAACGCCGGGGTTCCTGTTCCTCTACATCGCGGGTTGGATAGGGTGGGTGGGGCGGAGCTACTTGATAGCTATAAGGGACGAAAAGAAGCCAACCATGAAGGAGATAATAATCGACGTGCCTCTTGCTTCGCGCTTGATCTTCAGGGGTTTCAGCTGGCCCGTTGCTGCTTACAGAGAGTTGATCAACGGCGACCTCATCGCCAAGGATGTCTAGTCTAATTCCCCAAGGTCCACCTCCTCTCTTACTCTCTCACTCATTTTCTTATCCCACTATTTTTATTCACTTTCCTTTTATTGTCAGGTCAGAGACGATGCCTCCCTATATTTCCAAATTCTGTGTGCCGCTCTACATGTTTATACGCTCATTTTGTTATTTTTGCTTACTTTGCATCATGTAATGTAATGTAACGCATCTCAACCACAATCAACTTCGTCTTAGCTTTTTGCTTCTCCTCTTAACTATACCTCACTATCTGTTGCTCATTTCTTCGCTGTATACACGTTACTCATCTTCCATATCATTCAAAACACAACTCCCTCTTAAATTTAAATATATAATTGTTTTGAACGATGGATTGATTTTACACAAATGATTGCTTCCTTTTTCATAAATAAGTTCAAAAAATTAATAAAAATAAATTAAATCCAACATGCTTTAAATAAGAGTCAGAATTGTACCAAAAATATTAAAGTAAAGCAAATGGGCTCATGTTTCGTTGATGCAAGTAGTGATGAGGAAAACGAGTTTGCTATTTTTTTTATTTATAAATAATTATAACTGATATATATATTATGATTTGAGTTAATTAAGGTAATCAAATTATTTTAAACAAAGGTTATTAGTTAATTTAAATGTTCGTAATTAAAGTAATTATCTATTACCAATTATATATAATTAAGATAATTAAAGAAAGGATATTTAGGTTTAAGCCTATAAAATCGATTTATGACCTTAAAACTGAAGACTAACAATTTAATAATGGGTGAATATTTGGTGGTTCGATACTGAATCGAGAGTCAAAAGTGAGTTTATGTCGGACTCAATTCTCCTTAAAGTGGTCTGATAAGTTCAATAAATTGTATATTATATTAAGAAAGTGAGTTTATCTCTACTTAACTCCTAAAAGTTAATCCAAGATGTAAAAATTGTTTCTCATCTCTATCATATTTTAAGTTTAATTCAACCCTACAAAACTAACTTGTTAGGTGAGGATTGTTCCTTACATCTTACTAGACAATGTGAAATTTCCAACACCCCGATATACAGAAAGTAAGTTTAAATTTAATTCAACCCTACAAAATTAACTTGTGAAATGAAAATTACTTCTTATTTATATATATTATCAAAACTATCTCATTAGATAACGTGAGATTCTTAGCATCTAATATAATTATCATATATATATATATATATATATATATATAAAAAGAGTGTATTTTTTATAATTCAAGAAAATGTTTAAAATTTGCATGTCTATCTACAAGTATTAAATTATTATACATTATACATGTTTATATTACACAACTTATATAATTATTATATGTACGTAAAGAGTGTATTTTCATAATTCAAGAAAAAATTTAATAAATATCTCCTGTCACTATAATTTTTTTTTTTAATTCAACTAATTAAAAATCATATTTAGTATTATTTTTAAAGTAATTATAATAAAATGAGTTTTTATTAAACAATACAATAAAAACATTGAAAAGACATGTCATTTGTGTGACCAGATGATAAATTGAAATTTAAAAATATATAAGCACATGTCCGAAATTTTAGACGTTTCAATAATTCTTTATTTAAGACATTTTCCTGTTTGTTTTAGATTTAATTTCCTGAGAATATCAACTTGACATTTTATCTTTAGGACCATTTTTGTGACATCAACATGGACTCAAGGAGTCGCCAATTTTTCTATATTTGTCATGCTCGGCAAACTCTGCCCTTCCCTCTTCGGGAGATGTGCATAGTTTGGTAGAAGGAGAAAATAATCCCCTTTGGATCAAACTCTCTTGAAATTTGAGAAAAAGTAATATTATGGGGCGTAAAATGTAGGCAAAACATGCTGAAAGTAATCTTATATTAACATGTATTTGATTTTTAAATAAATAATCACTTACTTTTATCAACTTCTTAAAATAATGTTTTAAAAAAGAAGTGCTTCCAAAACCTGTTTGTCAAGAATCATTCATTAAAAAAATTGAATTCAAACCGGTAAAATTATGCCAACTACATTCATAGGTCGATCATGTACAATTCGAATCCCCTTACCCCCCAAAACACAAAAAGGAAAGAAAGAAAATATCTTCAGGCATCCTTAGTCACTTCTGTTAAGTCGTTCCCTGTTCTTCTATACTAACCCACTTTGATAAATCTTCCTTCACAGAAAAGACGTTGTCCAGTTAATAACATGCCAGGATGCTTTCCAGAACTATAAACCCTGAGAAACAATGACAAATCAAATTATTAAAAGAGTCAGAAAGTAAGGAGGAAGATTAATAGTACATATTGTAGAAACTGGCACGAAGCAAACTTCAATACTTCAGGATTAAAAAATGAAGCAAACTTCATTTTTTAACAATTTAAACAAAAGGGAAGGACTATCATTGTATTTTCATTCTATTCTGTTCTTCTAACCATTACAATTTTCCATTATTTCATTTCCTCCCTAGAATTAGATATTAAAATTATTCCTCACCTGATTTCTTGTCAGAGTACTGTGTAGTATACAGCTATAAGGCCTGAGAACTACAAAACTCTCTCTTCAGTACACAAGTTAATCGGGTCAAAGGTTAGAGATACAAGAGACGCAAGGATTATATGCTGGACTTCGAACACAATCCAACAAGCATTTTAAATTCAATAGTTCTACTGTAATGACATAAGTGTACAGCAAACTACTTTTATGTTAAGAGAGCAACTTTTGAGATAGATAGATACAAACCTGAGGTCATTCTCTACCGCTGAACCTGAACGACTTAGAACAGTGCCAGCCTCTGTTTCAGAAAGATGGCTGGCAGCAATTAAGGGTTTTTATGCTCTCTTTGAAGCTGAAATAAAAACAAAAAAGGAAAAAGTAAGTTACACTTTGAATGAACTCCAATGGTAAGAAAGAGAGAGAGAAAAAAAAAAAAGAGAAGATTTTTAACTTCTAAATTCATACCTGAGCCTCTAACTCGGCAATTCTTTGCAAGGATGCATGTTCAATGTATGCGCGGCGCTTACATTCTTCCTCTAGTGAACTAGTAAATTGGTATCTCAGCTCTGCCATTTCCTGAACCAAGTCCTCTGCTTCTTCTTTGGCCCTCAACTTTTCCTGTCTTAATTCTTCCTAGCATAGGAGGTCAAAATACGATATAAATCTCAAAGCTAAAAAAATGATTTGAACTATGGAGTTATGATACACAGTCTCATTAACAAATTCACATAGACTACTTCAATGATTAAGCTTAGATGGATGGCCATACCTTAAGTTTCTTGATAAGACATTCATATTCTTGGATATGTTGTGACACCTCCATCTTCCCTTTTAAAACTGCAGCTGGATCTAAGATCATTGCCAATCTTCCAACACGTGGACTATGTACTTCATAAGTGCTGAGGAAAATTAATAAAACATTACCAGAAAGTTTAGTGAAAGTATATGATAGGAACTTGGGTATTATGGGGTGCCTAAGTCCCCCATCCAATAGTATGGGATGCTTGGTGGTGTACTTTAAGTGGTTTGGTTCTCCCCCCTTGACAGCTAGCTTTTAAAGGAGAGTTCCCCAAGTGCTTTAGTATACTTCAAATCATAAAATTAAAAATACAACAACAATAATAATAATAATCATGCACCTATGTTATCACCAACTATTACTGAAGAAGACACATAATCTTATCTTTCCCCATACATAACTATCCAGATAGACATGTTTAATTTATTTTAATATGCATGTTGGCTGTTAAACATTGTATTAAAATTATGATTAAGGACTACACTGTAGTCAGTCAAAATAAGGAGCCAAAAGGAACGTAAGTCAACTTACATAAAATAGTAAAGGATTTACTCATTAATTTTCAGAATACATCCCATCCATGTAGGAATTATATAAATTCAAAATACCAAGTGGTGCAATTAAGTATACTTAATATCTCTTAATACAGTTACTACTTATGATCATATTAAATTGTTAAGATTTTATAAAAACTGCTCGGTTTGTTTTATTATGTAAGTAAAAATGAAAACTTATTATGAAAAATGAAGGAAAAAAGTTAAATTGATAAACCCCCATTTCTATTTTAGTAACTTGAAGTGTTCTATGAGACTATCAAATTGAAGGTCAAGCCCAGTTAGATACGAGAGATAACAGTGGATCACAATGAAAACATCCTCATCCTTCAGCAACTATACATAACTAAAATAACATACTTAACTGGCCACATCAAAAATAATTAGTCAAACATCTAAAAACTTCAAAATATGTACCTTATGTCCGCTGGTATGGTAAAGTTATTGCCTTGTTCACTCAAGGAATATTGAGTCTGGAGTTGTGATCTGTCCTTGTTTTCCAGCCAGTATTCATCCTTTTGAGAAGAAATTCTAGAGTTTTTGTTGGCAGTATCAAGCTTCTCTTTAAGTTCCCTATTTTCTTCGTTTAGAGAGATGATGACTTTTTGGGCATCCTGCAATTTAACCTGGAGCTCCTCAATTGATCTACTCATTCTATTATTTTCATCTAGAGTTTCATCTTGGATTTTCTTGGCCTCGAAAAGACTCTGTTCCAAGGCCATCATGTCATGCTTCATACTCTCTACTTCAAACTGAGACTCTAATGCTATGGATGAAAATGATTCCTCCAGTTTCTCCATGGACGAAGCTGATTTCTCTAGTTCTATTTCTTTAGCACCTAGTTCCTGGATCAAGGAAAATTTCTTTGAACTGGATCTTATCAGTTCCTCCCTTAAGCTGAAAACCTCCTCTTGTAAATCTTCCATCCCCTCTAATTTCAATTCAAGGTTGGGAACACACTCTTCCAGATAGCTCACCTCTCCATTCCTTGCACTGAGTTGATCCTGAAGATAATCTGTATAGAGTACAAACAAATTAAGCCAGTGAAAGAGTGCTAAAAACCTCAATTATTTTTTAGTGCAACATTTAATAGATGCATTCCACAGGAATTCAACAACTATTACAAGGTAATTTTGAGGTCAAAAAGACATGAAAGAATAAGGGGGGAAGAAAAACACAATGACAGCCATCTGTCACCAAAGTTGTTTATCCATGGAAGTTCACATTCATGCCATAAAATTAAAAATTAAAAAAAAAAAAAAACTACCTATTTCTTGATAACAATTCAGCAGCTCTTTTTCCAACCTCTGAATGTGTTTCTTATCTTCTGCATGACCTTCTGATAATGACTTCTCATGTCGTTCTAGTATCTGCATCAACGTCACAAATCAGGTTTTATATCAGCCATCGGGTGCTTGCTTAAAAAAAACTCAATTTTAAAAACATTTTAGTCATTACAGATAGTGGCAAGATTTTACGAACTAAGTCCAAAGGAATCTATGTAAGGTTCAACTTCACTCTGTATCGTTCCTTTACCAAGTTATTTTTCTTTCCTCTCTCTTTAACCAATGTCTATCCGAGTGATGTAAATACTAAAGCATGCTTTATCAACGAATATTTGAAAAGCTTACAAACATCGACATAGAAATAATACGGTAGGAGAAAGAAAGAAAAAATGGTAATGCAAATCGAAAATACATGTAACCAGGTAGTTAGACCTCATAATATATTCGGTCGTAAAATTAGGAATTCAACCAAGAAATGGTTAGGTTTAAAAAAGGGGTACCTCTCTTCTTCGTCTTGAACCGAGTTCCTCCGCATTTAAGGGAGTATGATTATCACGTCTGCAGCTATTTGACATTTATGTAAGCAAATTCGATACAAACGCATAGGAAGAACGGTACCTGTAACTTTCATTACCAGATAAACCACGTTAAAATTTGTTAACAGCAGAGAGAGACCCTAACCAATTCGCAAAACCATGTCAATGAATAAAAAATAAAATAAAACGAGAGCGCTTACACTTTTTATAATGGGAAGAGTCGGGAGTGTGTGCGAGTAATGAAATAGAAATTCGAAATTGAAGACAGTAATTACTCCTTTTCCACTCCCCACTCCCCACCCCAGGGTAAGGAACGGTGAAACCTTTGTTATTTTAAAATTAAAAAGAAAATTACAGGTAAAGGTAAAGGGGGACGGTGGTGGCCATCATCGTAGTTTTTTAAAATTAGGGGTTTGATAACTTCACGAATTTATGAAGCAAACAAAACCAAAATTGGGAAATTGAGATGTTGAAGACAGAGCAGAAAGTGGGAGCTTAGAGGTGATCGGAAGAACAATGGCGGTGGTAGAGACTAGGGAGATTCCCAATGCCGCGCCTCCTAGTTGCATTTCTCTCTAAACCATTAAGGTCATTCTCGTCCTTTTATTCCATCTCTTTTCCTCACGCTTCTTAATAGGTGGATTATACATCAATTTAAATAAATTAGTATTTTAATAGGTGCGGAGAATAAATATTTATTTTTATATAATTAAAATTTATAATAAATAAATATTATTTAATATAGAAATTATAATATAATTTGTATTTTAATTTATGTAATTTATAGAATAATTTTTTATTTTATATTTATAATAAATAAATATTATTTAATATATAGGTTTATTATAATTAATTATACATATTATTCAAATCTCTTGTCAGTTTACCCACCTAGTGGTTGAGATTGATTTCACAGATTGGATTAGTTTTGTGGTAATAAAGTGTTCTCTTCATGGTTATTTTAAATAAGTTTTTGAATTAGTTTAAGTCAGTTTTGGAAAACCCCTCAATGTAATAGTTAACAAGTGTATAGTATTTAATAAAACCATTATTTTGTTATCACATTTTAACATTAATGTGCTCTTGCATATTGGTGTTTGATATTTCAGTATATTTATAATTTAATGAAACTTATTACAACTATCTTCGACCGTAATACCTTTTTGTATATTATTTTTTTAAATTGAGAATCTATTTTATTTTAATAAATAAAAAATCAAGTCAGGGAAGTCGTCGACCAAAGTGGTTTGAATCTGATTCTAAACTGCCATTCATGTTAGGAGTTTGGGTGTGGGAGAAGTGATCCATATGTGGAACTCTTATTAAACAGATTAGGCAACTGACATTTTCTAAGGTTAATGTTCGTCGGAACCACATCTTTGGAGATGGCAATTCGGTGGCTCATGATTTTGCTAGATTGCCCATTCTCATTCTATTGTTGATAGTTTATTATGTTCTTCCCGACCAAGCTGCTTTTATATCCATGGAATTGTCTCCATAGGTCTTAGTTTTCTTTTGTTTAGTTCGGCCTTTACCTCATGTATCAGGGAAAAAAAAAAGTTTCTCAATAAAGTGAAATGAAAACAATCAAATCTAAAATACTTTTGATTACATTAGATTGAACCATATTTAATTTAAGAATTAATTTGATTAATTAATACAATAAAGAATACTTATGAAACTATATCAGTTGATTTTTTTCTCTCTTTAAAAATCGATCAAAATTAGTTTATAAATATCTATAAATAGTTTTTTTAGATATTTTCTAAAATTAGGTATAAGAAATTAATTATTCAAAGTATAAATATCTATTTAAAAATTCTATATCTTTCTATAGATGTTCTTTCGTAAGCACAAGTTTAAGAATTAAACCTCCAACTATATATTTAAAAATCGTAATGATCTGTAAACTATGTTACAGTTTGTTTGTTATTAACATTTAAACTAATGTTCATGAAAAAAATCATTTCTTTTGGAATATTAACATTATTAATTATGTTGATAAAGAACTTGACTTTTCTACACATTTTAGAGTACAAAATGTGCACATTTCAACCATTCCTAATAATAATAGTTTAGATTGTTGCTACTAAATTTAATTTGTCACATAATATTTGTCTTTTAAAAAAAATATTGTTTATTATTATTATAACTTCTATCATCTGTAATAATAATAATGATAATAATAATAATGATAATAATAATAACAATCAAAGTGATATGTAATATTTTGTTATTGTTATCATAATTAATATATTTATTATTGTTATTATAATTATCGTCATCATAAGTGATAATGATAAGATGAAGATAATAATAACAACTGTTATAGAGATAGTAATGATTGCAATAGGTATTTTTATTTTATTTTTTAAAAAATAAATATGACATGATAAATTTAAATCGATAGTAATGATCTAAATTGTTTATTATTACAAAGAATTGCAATGTGTACACTTTACCTCCTTTTAAAGTAAAAGCTACACTTTACCTTTTTACTATGATAAAATATATATGTACTGATTATATTTTTATATTTTATAAAAAAGTATTTAATAAAAAATAAATAGTTTAGTATAATTTAAAAATATAAAAATATTTAGTAAATAAAAATAAATAGTCAAGGAATAGGTGTAATAAATGTTTTTTCGGAAATTGTATTTTTCTGAATATTCAAGGAATGTTTGGTAATACTTTTTTCCTTTCCAAGTCCCAACCACCCAAAATCTCAACCCACTCCAACCTAAATGCCCCCAAAATCATTGAATTCGTGCTGGGCTTAAATTACAAAATCCACAGACAAAGTGGGCCTGAATTTAATGTGGTCTAAGCTAAGCATGTAGTAAGTCCTAACTCGGTTTAATCCACCTTTTTGCGTTTTGCTTTTCTTTTTAACTGAAAGTTTCCCCACTGGAAATTAGTGTAATGTGATGTGATGTGATGAAAAAGATCACAAATTCTTGAAAATGGGAGAGTCACATGGTAATGAAAATTATTGTTTTAAAAATTTTGGAAAATTTTATTCATTGATTGGATTTAAAATTCAATGGATAATTAATTATATATCGCAACCATTTATTAGATATAACAGGCAACTGTCACTACTTTGAATTTCAGAAATTATCGTTAATATATGTTGTAGACGAAACATAAGAAATTTGTGCAGGGGACAAATCCTCATAACTGAAATCACCTTCGCTTTCCACTTAATGAAAATGGAGGAAATGTTGTTCCCTACACTAGAATGGAAACGAAAGCAACGAAGCTTAGATAGAGAATTCTAAGAACTGAAAAGTGAGTCATTAAAAAGGCAAGATTGGTGCAAATAAAAGGACTTTCGTGCATGCTTCGCGTTACCATGTCCATGGACTTAATTATACATAAATCATACTTTATAAGTACCTGATCATAGTGGGAAATCACAATGTGAAGTTTTGTTAGGTGTGAATATGATGTCATGCAAACATTGACCAGAACGTAGCTATGGCATTCATCAGCTACATTTTCAAGAAGCCCGGTTTGTTTTTGTCAAACTTGATTTGGGAATGGCATTACAACAACCAATTTCATTAGCTGCTTTAATGACTTAACAAGCTATAGCCAAGGAAAGACAAATTCTTATACATAAAAATAAAATTCTCTATATAAAAGAGTAGCAATTTTCTGTAGTACAATTTTTTAGGGGGTGAGTTTTCTGTAGTACATTGTTAACATAATATAACAGCGTTGTTCAGAAACATATACAACTTCAAGCAAAAACGACTAATATTACTTTGAAATTGATTTTAACGTGATATTTTTCCTAACTAGATTCACAAGAAAACAAAACTCACACTGTATACATTGTATTTCAGACTTTCTCTCTCTCTAATTTTCTGACCTCAATAATAAATTAATAGAAACGGAAAAACCAAGATCCAATAAAAGCTGAACTAATCATTTGTAGTTTATTTCACGACACCTACCACAAGCTAATAGCCACATGTTCAATTTATAACTCATGGGGCACACTGTGATCAAGAGTGCATCTGATCTTAACCTCCATTTTTATTACTATATTTAAATCGTAATGATATTATTAAGTAATACCACTAATGATATTTTTAGGAATCAAACTTCCAAACGAATCCCATTGACTCTATAAACTAAGTTGACGGGGCTGCCATGTATTTTACCCATTTCTTCTTGCTTCGATCCAAAACAGTCATCTTTTTAAAATTTCAAATTTCTTTTAAGTTTTCCCCTAGGCCAATTTGGCTATGATGTAAGGCTGCTGTATATGTGGATACACGAATTTAATACTAAAACAGTATTAGGTTTCTTGTCAAACTTTTCATTCAGGACTTGATTCTTCATAAGTTAAAATTTAATAGTAGTTATGTCAAGATGAACATACCATAAACTATAGCAAGAGTGTGTAATACTAAAAATATTTATAATAGAAAAAGTGAGTTAGCAATTATAAATATAGGTAATTGTGAAATTTAACTTACTTTAAAAAAATAAAATAAATAATCTTAATATTTGATAAAAAAAATCAACGAATGATATTATATATATATAATAAATCATGAATGTATTAAAATTTAAATTGTTAATTTTTTATAAATAATTAAAATTCCTTTATCTTTATTCACCTCGTAAAAGTCAAATTCAAAAAGTCTATATTTGATGCATATTTTATTTAAAAAAAGTCAGTCAAATAACCTTTTAATTTGTAGTCGCTCATTACTAAATTTTATTTCGTAAATGTCTTACTATTTTTAAATTTAATATGCTAATACTACTTAAACAACATTTTAATAGATACAAAAATAAATATATAAAAAATAGTAAATTTTATATGCATAAACTTATTTACAACATTTAATGATAGAGTGCATATATTTAAAGATAAAGTTGTTAGAGGTTCTACACCAAATAATTATATACTCTAAATAGATTATATAAATAAGAAATAATTCTTACTTTACATGCTAGTTTTGTAAAATTGAGTTAAATTTAAATTCATATTTTAATAAGGTATCAAAATTTATTCTAATGTGTCGTTGGTCTATTGGGCCTATCAGAATTTATACTTTTTTTACACTTTATTTTGTTTCACTATTAAAATATTTATTTTTAAATAATAAATTAATTTTTTATTCATAAGGAATTATTCTTTATATAAAAAACTATACTTAAATTTAAACAACTCACTTTACAAACTAGATCGGCTCTAATGTAGAAAAACAATAAAAAAGGGTTTTTAATTTAAGCAACTTAGTTGAAGTTGCTCTAACTAGCAACCAAATATGCACTGTTCAGATTGCATAGCATTCCTTTCAATCTGTTTGCAATAGGCGACAAAGCAGTAAAAGAAGCATCTGCCAGCAACTAAAACCGAGTAAACACAGGATTTCCTCCATACAGTGCAAGTGACCATACGCTGTGTTAAGTTGCCTTAAAAGGCCGTTTCCAAAATAGTAGCGCGTGACACATTGAAAGGCATAAATGTGTTGCTCCATGACACCATTTCTTTCAAATGGTAAGCACAAATAGCTAGTAATCCATATCAATTGGTGCCAATCCGTGCATCTTACCCTTCCTATGATTAAATTTAAATTCAACCCAGCATAGGATCTAACATGGATAAAATTCCCATTTTATTATTATATTATATGATCAAAATGTCAAAAAATTGAGGTCATTCTAATAGAAAAGAAAAAGAGTGTTGTTTAACCGCTGAGTTGAATTTTATAGTAAGGTGCAGTTTGCGTTAAGTTTGTGCCGTTGTAATTTCAGTTTGTTACGTAGTAGTGGTCCAGCCATCCCCCTCACTCTCTTGATGAATTATTATGATATTTGCTACTGAGAGTACATAGTGATTAGTGAGAAGGATTTAATAGCACACCACTTGTGTGCCAAGAAAGAGAAGGAAACAACAGATAGATGGGTGGTCAGGTTTTATGGTAGGTGACTAAACAACCACCTTGTGCTCACATGTCTTCTTTATGTGTATTATAAAATCTACCTTTCTATCTCTCCATGTGTAATGACTTGGGGTACCTATCCCAATTTTTCAACACCTCATTCATTTCTCTTATATGCAAAGATAAATAATTACCCCACAAACATGTCACCTTTGGAGTTTCTGATTATATAATTAAGTACATCTCTAAAATGCAAGGTGGGAAGTGTGTGAAAACTGAAAACAAACAGTAGTACCACAGGTATCTGTTAGAATTAATTGCTGGACTTTCTAAGAGAACCAAAATAGTAAGCTTAAACTTTGCAGAAATGAGAATTATTTTATGAACAAAGTAATAATAACACATAGCACCCAGAAAAAGAAAATTAAAAAAAGAAGGAAGAGAACAGAACGAAAGCTCACTTCATGTTATGAACTAGTTGAAAAATCTGAGCAAAACAGAAATACCCTGAAGAAGAAGAAGAAGAAGAAGACACATCATATCCTGTAAAGAATTAATGAAATGAATGCAGAAACATTTCTATACAGTTTGAATCTTCACTCTGAAGTTGAAGCACTGATGGAAGGAAGTATGAGTTTGGCTATGAGATCAGGCCTACCAGTGCCTCCTGTTTGTGGTTGTCTTCTACTACCCACCAGGGTCTGTTAGAGTCAGCATGACTATTGCTTTCTTCCTCAGTAGCAGCAGGAAGGTTAAGATCAAGGAAGTCCCTAATTTCTGCTACTGGTTCCTGAAGCACAACTGTTTGAAAGCTTCTACTCTCAGTCCCACCAGCCATATGAGATCTCTTATGGCCACCCAAGGCTTGGCCAGATGGAAAAACTTTGAAGCAAATTGGGCACTCATGCCCCTTGCTCTTCTTGGACTCACTAACTTTCTCCACCTCATTATGAAAACCAGCACCATGTTGATGTACATCCAGATACTGACTGTCACTGTTCTTCACGAGCTTGTTTTCAGTTGCAGGATCAGGAGAGAGATCAGTTTCAATGCTGTTTTCACTGCTCTCATTCCTTGAAGCAAAGCAGCCTTTGATCTTCTTGTGGCTAGCTCTATGGCCACCAAGAGCTTGGTATGAGTGGAAGATTTTGTTGCAAGTGGTACACTCAAACTTGCCTCTCTTACTAGAGTTCTTGCTGGATTCAGCTTCCGAAGCCTTGTCCACCCAGTTCTTATTTGACTTCAATTCAGAACCAGAAACAGAAAACCTTGTCTTCATTGAACTGTAGTTGTTGCCAGCAGTGAAAACCGATTCTGTTCCATTGACTCTGCTCCTCCCATGTTCCCCTTCAGAGTCCTCCAATGCAGACACATAGTCAACAAGCTCAGACTTGTTGGCCTTTTCACACCCTTTATTGGAAACTCCACTCTTGTTCACTCTAAATCCATTTTCAGTAGTAAAAAGTTGTGAACTCTTCCCTCTGACTCTGATTGAGTTGGGATTCTCAGAATTGGCAAAGTCCCAGTTGTTATCACTTTGCTTGATGAGTTTTGGTGTGTTGGGAGTGAGGTTGGAAACCAAATTAGTAGGAGCTTCGAAGTAAGCAGAGTTATTGTCAGAGGACTCAGCAACAGAATGAGGACCACTCCAAGGACTGGCATCCCTACTAAGCATCATCAAGCTCATAGCAACCTCTTCTTGCTCTTGCTCAACCTCAGAGAGAGAAGAAGAAGGATTGGCAAAAGACACAAGCGAAGAAGTTGCTGCAGCAGAAGCAACCGTGTACCTTGTTCTTCTCTTGGACCTTCTTCTCCTACTTGGAGCAGTTGCTTCGTTGTCAGATTGGCTATCCATAACCACCTTCTGGCTAGAATCAGCGTTAGTCCAAGAATCTTGATCCTCCAAGCTGTTGGAAACTCGTTCTTTCTCGGAGTGGCATTTCATGTGGCCAAACAAGGCCTTCCAAGAGTGGAAGCCTTTGCCACACTCTTTGCAGAACTTGTCCAAAACCAAAGCGTCTTCACTCGAGTAATCCGAGATTCTCCAAGTCTTCTTGGGGTTCTCTCTGAGGCCGTACCCAGCGTTAGTTGCAGCTTCGGAATCTTTGTCTTTCTCTGACGACGCAAGCTTCCTAAGCTTTTCTTTTTCATCTGCCTCCGATGACAAGTTGGTCACATGAGACCTCATGTGACCCCCCAGGGATCTTCCGCAGGGGAAGCTCTTACTGCAGAACTTGCACGCGTGTTTGAATTCTTGAACTTGATCTCCTTCCATTGAATTTCGATCGACACGGATCAGAGAAGCCTTGTTTCGATGTTGAATAATCAGAGAGTATCCAAGAATGCTGAATTCATCGATCTAAATCACAAAAGTAAAACCAGCCAGACCCAGATCAGATTATTGAGTGCCAAAAAGCTGCATCGCGCTACCTTTTTGCAATGACTGCTAGAGAAAGAAACGATGATGCTTATATGTATGAGTTTCAACGAAATTCTAAATCTAAGGCACAAAAAGAGGAAAAGTGAATGAGAGATGAAGCAAAGCAAAGCTGTCTCTGCCCGCTACTACTAGCTTCTTGGGTAGTTGAGTTTGGAAGAAAAAATCAAAACTTGTGTTGTGTTATGTTATGATCTAATGATGGCGATGAATGAAGAAGGGAAGAGAGGAGAAAAAAGAATTAGAGTTAGTGAGCGTTGATTTCTCTCTCTCTCTCTTCTCTCTCTCTCTCTCTCTCTCTCTTGTCCACTTGACTATATTTGGAGGAGAAATCCATGCATGGAAGCAAAGATAAAAAAGAGGGAGAGTGGTAAAGAGAGGGAGGATAGCAGCACGTGTACTCAACTGAGGATACTACGCCACTCCTAATCCAACGGTCACAGATTTGTCCACGTCAGCACCAGGAACCTACTAAAACTAACTCGTTCCCCCCAACTATTCGTTCCTTTGTCTTGCTATTAAGGAAATGCTATTGCCTCCACTCACACACTTCAAGTGAAAGGTTCCACTCTCCGGCCGTTATTCTTTGGACTTTCTATTAGTGAATGGTTTTTATTTCTAGGATTAGAAAAGATTTTCAAGTGGGGCCCATGCTTACCCTCTATCCAGTTGCTTCACATCCCAATCAAAGCCTGCTGCCATGCTCACTGTTTCTTGATTCTCCTTCGCTGATTGAGGGGGCACGTCTCGAGGGTAATTTCGTAAACCAAAAATCCTCAAACCATTGGGTGGGTCATTTTCAAGTGGGGTTTGCTTATGCTACCTTGTTTTTATTTTTCGACATCTTATTCTTGTTAGTCGGTTCGGTTGCTCCTTGTCTTAAATATAAAGTTTTTGTTGCGGCCACAGTTTACCTATTTGATTATACCACCAAATCCTGTACTACTACCTCAGCATAGGATTAGTAATGCAATGCAACTAAATATTGCTACATTAATGTGCGTCCAAGAATGAATTACCGTGATCTGCCTCTTTATCTCTCTTGTTTTGTTTTTGGAATCGTCGATAGAGTATTGTAAATCTCATCGGGGCACCATGATACAGCTAAATTCTCTTGTCATCACTGAAAATGCTTATTTTATGCAGCCAGATTAAGTAAGAACTCTCAGTTCTAGGCTACCCATTAAACCTAACACGTTAATTAACAACCACCAAATTATTTCAATTTAAGTTTGTTTTATAGATATATAAAAAGTTAAATATTTAGAAGAGAATCGTTGTTATAGTTTCATCTGAATCCAACATATTATTTTTTATAAAAAAAGTATTTGTGATTAAAAAAACAAAAAAACAGTGTTGGCTACCCACTATGCCTTCTCCGTGTGCCAGTTGAGCATTTTGATTTGCTTTTTATTTTTTATTTTTGTTACCTCCAACTGCGAAAATGGATCATATCGTAGAAGTAATCCAAATTTTTACTTAATTTCCTTCTTTTGTTTTTTTAACTTCCTGGAAACAAGGTTACTGTGATACACTTGTCTTCCTATACCTTGTAAAGAGCATTTGATCTACATTGATAAAAATTATAAATTCTTTTTCTTTGGAGTTTATATTAGTAAAGCAATTCTTATTTGGCCTAGTAAGTTGAATGCAAACATGTTGGGTCTGGCTGTTTCCCTGTTTTTTTTTTTTAATTTTCTTTTAATTATATTACACGTACAAACTCTTAAATAAATTGTGAGAAAAAAATAATTTGGTAGAGGATCAATCTCCAATATTGACATTACACATAAATGATTAAAATCTTAAAATTTTGGGTCGTTGTCAATTGAAATATTTTCAATAGATGAAATTTGTGATATGCCCCCCCACCCCCTCCCCCCAAAAAAGTGATGCGTGGTTTTCTATTATGTCACAAGTAAGAGTCACACCCACTGTAATAAATTGCAGCTACTGATGGAATTTATAAAATGCAATATCGAGATTCTCCTTTCCGTTCATTGAGAAGTTTATATTCATACACGTCACAGTAGAACAGAGTATTCATAACGCAGGCGAAAGCTAGGTCAAATATATTTACTGGCATTAAAACATCACATAGATTTAAATCTTATGGTGAGACTTTTAAAATTAAAGAGCTAAGACTGAAGTTCTCAATTTGAATGAAGACTGATCATTTCCCAAACAAAAAAAAAAAAAAAATCTACCGATATTCACAGTCAAAGATTAAAATAAATAATTGGTTCAATTAAAATTTCAAATATTCTACTACTACCCATGAACTTAAAACTAACCTGTAGCTAGCTAGAAAGTTCTTTATTTCATTCATTTATCAAAAAGAATTTCTTTATTTTATCAATTATGATAAGTTTATTTTGTTACACAAATAACTATTTTTGTCTGCTATTTTTATTAGAAAATCTCATATAGGATATACTCTTTTTACAACTGATATAAATTTTCAGTAGTATTAATAAGTATCTTATATATTACTCGACAAGAATACTTTATAAATATAGGTAAATTAAAAAAAACTAAAAGAAGATTCTCTAAGTAATGAAAGGTTATTTTACTGATAATAAAAAATTAAATATGAAATAAAATGTTTCAAAATTTTAGTTTTAAAACTTAATTCAACTAATAAAATGTTATTTAATGGCTATATAAAAAATATTTTTAATGATAATCTATGTTCAGTTTGAACATGATGGGCCAGAGATGCTTGTAGGCTTCCATTGGGTGAGTATCTCAACTGCTTGGTGATGATGAATTTTTATTATTGTTCCGTGAGTGAACTACACGTACTCTGTTCAAGTAAGTCATATATTCAAATGGTGAATAAAAGGAGTTTATTGGTGTAAATAAGGGTTTGGTTTGGAGGTAAAGTGAGTGATTTTTCTCCTTATGCCACTTAAAAGATGTATAACCTTAATACGATATGCAAGTGAAGGATGTGTGAAGAGAGAAAAGGTGAGGTACTTGAGACAGCATCTCGATTGTATTCGAGATGTACCTCTAGAACAATTTGTATGTTTTTTACCGTTGATTGAAAAACTGAATATTAACTAAATAAATTAATTAAAATTTTTCATAGATTAAATAGTTATTGAAAGAGAAAAGTAGTATTTAATTTAATATCAGGCATATTTTGCAAAATAATAAAGATATATAGCTACATTAGAAGATAAGTATCTAAAAAGGCCATTTCAATCTCAATAATGAAGATCAAAACTTATTATATATGAATAAATTAATATTTACACACCATTTATCACTTTTACATCTCTTAAGTGATTTACAAATTTTTAATAAAGAATGCGTATGTTTGGTGTAAAATAGTAGTACGACGAGGTTATTACTCACAATATATATATATATATATATTAACACTTTATTTTTATGTTTTAATTACATTTTCGATCAGTTTTTTTTCCTTATTTGGGTATTTTCTAAATTCAAAATAATTTAGCTTTATTTTTCATAAGTCATATGTAATATTTAAAAAATGAAAATAATATAAATAAATATGAATATTAGTTTTTATTTATACAAAATATAAATATTAATAATTATAGCTACACAATGTAATTGAGAAAATATGTTCAATAATATGTCTAATAAATAAACATTGTATTTAATAAATCTACAAAATTAAACTTAAGAAAAAAATTAATCATAAAATTACTACAGAGGGCACTAAACAATAATACAAAATATTTTTCATTATATATATGTAGAGTAAATAATCTATATACAGATAGTATATATAAGGGGTTTTGCCCATGTACGAGTTAAACTAATATATGTATATTACACTTTTTTCTTTTTGAGAAATGTTGAAGTTGCACGATCATCTCCTTTTATTTATTTTTTAAATACTCTTCTAAAAAATGTTTAAATTACATTATCTTTCTTTTTTATCTTAAAAATTATTACACTCTCTTTTGTTGAAATATAATTGTGTTTAAATTTAGTCCATTCTAATGTAAACAAGTCTCCTGGGGTTAATTTTTTCCTTTTTTGACTTTCAACAATATTGAGAATTGGTTTTGAATCCTATTATCAACTCAATTTTTTTTTTGTTACACTCATTATCAGCTCAATTTGGAAGTATAGAGATGATGAAATAATGAATATCGTAAATGAAGTTTTTAAACCAATAATGTAAGTGTTCAAAGTAACATATTCATTTCATCTATTAAAGTTAAAAAATTATAATGCATATATGAAAAATTAATTAGTTGTCACTGATCTTATATAAGCTAGAGAGAAAAGAAAAATATCTTTAGCCAATTAATTCGTTGCTCGTTATTAATGCACTCCTTGACATTAAAGTGAATTGAAGCGTAGGGTATAATGATTTCTTGGGAGAGGAAGTGCAATTGTTAAAATAAAAGGGAAGGACAGTGTATTTTAAGCATCTGGGGGAGAAAAAGATGGATAATTTTCTCTTTTTTCAAAATATATATAGACTATCTACATAATAAAATTGAATGTATTGTGAAGTCGAATGTTTTTTTTTAACTGAAAATCATTACCTTTTTAAACAAACAGTGAATATATTTTGTTCATTTTATTGAAAAGGAAAAAAAAAAGCTACCAACACCCTTTTTTTAATAACCATAAGTGTTTTTTAATAACCATATTTCATCTTTCAATTTTTTTTATTCACAAAATTTAAATTCAAAATTTTACTTAAAATACTCGTTTCACTTGTATCAATATAATGTTATTTAATATTCTTTAAATTCTCTTTATTGTTGATTGAAATTTATAAAAAAAATATAAATCTTTGTCTATCTTATTCTTAATCAACAAGATTCATTAAACAAAAATAACATCAAAAAAATTTATAATTATCAATCAATGAGAGTATTAAAGAGTAAATATTAAAAAGATTGTTATAAGCACATGCCATGTAAAAATCTTCATTATGATCAATCCTGGTTAAAATATATGTATAAAAAAAAAAAACAAACTCAACCTAGATAGATGAGTCTTAAATATGTGTGAGTGTGTGTACTGTCCTACACTATGCATGTTTCATGTACATTTCATGCACAGCGTACCTGAGCTAATCATTCGAATAGAGAGAAGGTAGATAAAATATTATATATAAAATAAAAAACTAGGTGCAGCGAAGTGATGAAGAATTAAATTAATTAGTTGAAGGTATGTGATTAGTGTTAATTCAATTCATAGATCGATAGACCCTGAATAAAAAAGTAGTACAAGCTGTCTAGCATCGTGACTTGTGAGTGCCCTGTTATTTTAAGACAAGGGTGCATTGGATCTTAGTTCGTGCTCAATTGCTGACTATAATATCCTCACAATTGGCCAGCATGGCTAACTTTAAAGGGTCAAGACCCAATTAAGTGCCGGCATTTTTTCATTTCTCAAGCCGGCCACGTTCATTGCGCTAACCGTAACATGAATGTCTTATTAGCATCCATGCCATGGCTTATGTTATCACTCAAAAAACTTCACACTAATTACTTCACTAAATTTGTGCCTCTTTTTGCCGGCAACTTAGTACGGTGGTTAGCTGTATTTGTCCAACTTTTGTTTTCCCCCTTCTTTCTTGTTATAATGGATGATCCACAAAGAGAAGCTTCGTATGCAAAAGGATTAGAGATGCTAAATATTAGAATATCATGTTTCAAACAATATATGATTGGACTTTTTCATCGCCCGTATTAATTTTCTATTAGGTAACATGTGCATGCACATAATGTATGCGGTGTGCCTAGCAGCTACCACACCTTCACTCGATGGCCACTCCCCACATTTTTTAGCCTATATATATATATATATATTAATATGAAATTACGTCAATTATCTTTTGGATGGATGATTGAAGAAGAAATCAACACGTTTTGAACTTGCCTTAGAAACTACTTAGTAGATTGCTAAGAAAATTGAGTAATTAATTTGATGAAAAACTATAAATCCAAACTTTCGATATCAACCCATTAGTCTAAGTGATATTGATTTTAAGTCTCTTAAGTGGTCAGATATTTAAATTTGACTTTTTATTTATTTATTAAAAAACGGAAGTCTATGAATTTAGATCATGATGGTAACGCACGTGAAAACTTAAATTTAGAGAGCACAAGTCGTTAAAAGTAAGGGTGTATTGAATGGTACTAAATTGAGGTACTATGAGCTGGTGTACTAGATGCAATTTGAAGCATCAAAATCTAACAAACTCACGACGCAAATGGAAAATTTGAGGGTCCACCGAAGAAAAATAGATGGACGTGAATTAATATTTAAAGAGAATACAGATGAGCATATAGTTTGCTTAGAAGTGGTTGAACTTCTCTGTACTAACTGGTATAATAGAGTACAACGCAGAGAATTCACAGAGCAGACTTGTCTCTTTTGGCCCGCATTAAAGCATCTGGGATCTATCAATCTCTGAATGGCACCCCAATGAAACTTCACTTGTGGGGGAAGTTCTTTTTTTTTGGCTATGCAAAAGTGATAGGTAACAGAATTAACAAATATAAAATTGGACAACACTCAATAGTCACTACTCGTGTAGTTGTGTTCCACACTCTATACAATGTAGCATATAATGTAGTGTCAGATTCCTTCCTTAAGGTTTATGCTAGTTTAACCATTCCAAATGTTATACCTATCCGTGATCGAGTCCTAGAAACACTGTCGGTGGCAGATGATTGAGATGACTTGAGCTTTACACGTGCTTTAGTTTAGTGTTTAGACACAGCTTAGTTTTGCTTAGCTCTTCCACAAGCTCTACCTTTTTTTTAATTATAGATCTAGTTTCACTTTTGTACTTAGTCTTAATTTCTAACCACCCTAAAGTTGCTTTTGGAGAAATTACCTTCATTCATGTTGCATACTGCTCTTGATCAAGTTTGATAATGTACAAAATAATAGCTCAAATGATTCTCAATGGCCTACATATATAGGTGAATTCAATGCACATAATTGCTATCAAGCACTTGATTTTGAAGCTTTCTTTACCATTATTAAGATTTACTAGGGGTTTTAAGCTGCTTTTTGTAGACACCCTCTTCGTGTAATTATCAGAAGGGGAAAGTGTACAAAATTAGACAAAGGTTAGTTGAAGATGTAATAGATATCTTAGACAATTCTTTAAGGTTTCAACTTTTTATTGGTCAGTAGATGTGGCTGAAACCTTAGTGATTGATGTTATAAAATGATTGGCAAGTAGAACTTTCTTTTTCTTTGGTGGGTGATTAGATAGTAGCAGATACTAATTTGTTATAAGCTAGTATTTTCTGGCAGTTGGATCCTTATAGCTCAACTTCCTTTTCAGAAAAGTTCAGTTAAAAAATGAGTAATTACCCTCACAAAGAAAGATAATGGCCGGTGAATGGACTTGTAGGAGCCTTCATTTATCTTTTTTTGGTTTTGTTTTTTTTCCCTTTTGCTAGACAATATATAGAACGTGTAGCTAAAAGGTGCATGTGTTGCTTCATACAAGCAATAATGGTGATGTGTTAGGGAGGAAGTTATCACCAGAAATGCTTTGGGGATACTCAAAAAGAATTATTAAATTTTCATGTAAGAAAAGGGAGTTTTGTCTGAGAGATAAAATAAGTTTTGTGATAATGTGGGACCAGTATGTACCTGTCCTTTGTATGAAAAGTGAGGTTTGGTGTAGAAAACCACCATTATCGCGTTTCTAACGTATTTTGGTGCAATTGGTTTAACTACTAAGTGCTAACAAAGCAAGAATAAGAAGTGGACAATATGAAGATATTAGCCTATTAGGGGTAAACAGTTTCACTAGGAATTCTTATCTTCAAATCAGTGGATGTTGAAGTATAAAATTCTACACACAGGAATTGAAGATGAGTGACGCTTCGGACTTTGTTTCCCTACTCTGCTACAAGCCTAAATTCCTCCCATTTTCCTCTATGAAGATGTATGGCTTTCAAATTATGTCCCTGTGGGGTATAATGGTCATATCTCAATTACTTAATAACTCTAACTCTTTACTACATCTTCAATTTGTCATGGGTGTCAAATTTTAATTAAATCCTTCACTTCCTCTTTTCCTGTGCATTCATTCTTGTTTCTACACATGTACCATTAAATTATTTTTAAACTTCTTTCTTAATAAATTTGATAAAATACTCTTTAGAAGCCTTTTGCAATTAAGTTACCAATACAACTACAAATATTTTTTTCCCTTTTAATCTTCCTTCTTTCATTTATCATTAAATCAGTTTTATTTTTCTAGAAGACTTTACCTATTTTCTTATCATCAGTTATCATATTTTTTCCTCCAACATCTATCAACATTAAAAGCTTTTTTAAGTACCACTCTTCTCCTTCATTTGAACATCACTGACCAAAAATATGTCTTTCTAATTCTTCCTAACATTTAACTTCTTTGTCATACTTTACATCTTTAAACATTTTTGCCTTCAACTCTCACACTAACTTTAATTTTATATTAACAATGTCTTTTTAATTTATTTATTTTTGGCTACATAACAATGTCTTTTTAATTATTTGATTGATCATTTATCTTATTTTTTTTAATTACTCATCTCTATTAGTAATACATGTGAATTTAATTTTATAATTGGCTACACAGTTAGATCTTAAAAACAATAAATTCATGAAATCTAATAATTCAATTTACTAAAAAGTTACAGGTTAAATTAATATCATATTTGTTATAAATTTGAGAATCATGTTCTCGAGGAAGAACTTTAGGGATTTTATATTCAAGTAGCTTGAAACACATATATTAAATATATTTTAATGGAATGTGATTCTAAAATTATTGTTCAGTTTATTATAGAAGATGTTACTAACTGTAATCCGTATAAATTAATGACGGATATTATTCGTAATTGGTTAATAAGGATTAAGAAGTCAAAATATCTCATATATCTAGAGAGGCTAGTGGAGTTGCAAATTACCTAACTTTTTTTTAACTCATAACCAGAATCTTAAATTACATATCTTGAATAGACTTCACATAATGTTGTTATTTTTTTTTTTTAAAGATGTAATGAGATTTACAATACCTCATCATATTTCTTTATAATTTTGGATATTTGTCCTCCTTCACACACAAAATACAGTATGTAATAATCTATGTAAACTAAGAAAGAGAATATTAATATTAATAGTGAATATTCTTTTTATTTAATTCTAGAAAAATTCTTACTATTTTTTTTAGTTTGATATACTAAAGTAGCATTTGTTTTAACGTATAATTTTATATTTCCAAAAATGGTATTCTTAGTAACACGTATTATAATTGGGAAGATTATTCCTGAGTAAACTAAAAAATATGTTTAGTTAAATTTTAATATTTTAGGAATATTTTTAAAATTCAAAATAATAAAAATAAAAAATAAGTAGAAATATAAGTTACAAGTATGATAGAAAATAATTTTTGACAATTCTATTGTGAATATCACTTTTCACACCTTTAACATAATTTTCAAGCATAAATGAACATTATAGGAAAAAAAAAAGTCATACAACTCTTGATCATATAAAAGCATAATCTTATTTCGTACCAGTATAACAATAACATACTAGTAATATTAATTATAGTTTTATTTTATGTTTTATATTTCATTACTTATAATTTTATACATCAATAAATAATATTTTACATATTTAAAAATTAAATTTAATACCAAAAGTGCGTTATACAACTTCTATCACTTTATGACACCTCTGTTATGCATGACTTCATATCTAGTTTGGCCCAATTTTAACCCAATTCAAAACTCATAACCGTGATAGCCTTAATATTCAAATATTTATATCCCTCGAAATATAAAGATTAAAAATGAACGCCTGTTGTGTTAGACAAAGATGAAGGCTCAGAAATTGGGAGAATTCGAGAATTTGGCACATTTATTTGGAAGCATCACCATTTTTTGCAAGTGGTTGATATCTCTTGAACGCTACTGTCTCCGTTATTGCTATCCTAGACTCTAAACGTGTGCTAATTTTCATCCAAATGTTCTAGAAATTAGCATATTAATTGTATGTATAATGGTATTGGACAAGTCTATGTAAATGTGTTTAGTCAATATTTTTGGTTAAGTCATTACTGAGGAACGTAATCTGCATATATTTCAAACTTCTTTTACAAATAAATCACCAGTGGTGAAAAAGTAGAACGTCTGATATTTCATTGCCTGAAAAACACGTTACATCACATGCGTTCTTGATTTCTAGAAAAGTTGTCATCATGTTTTCTGTTTTCGTCAGTACTAGAAGAGTGTGAGACGAAGGAAAGCTTTAGTCTGAGTTTGGTATCCAGCAGTAGCAGCATTTTAATCCTAAAGCTTTAATTAAATAAACCCATCAAGTCAAAGCAAAACAGAAGCAAACAAGCAGAAAAGACGAGAACAAAATACAAACACTCAATTCCCTTGTTTTCACAAAAATAGAAAGACAAAGGAACTTACCCCGAAAAACATAAAAAAAAAAATAAAGTGGAGAAACAAGGAGAAAAAGTTAAGAAATGCCACTAAGTGTCTTAAAAATCATTGTTGGAGTGAAAAAAAGAGGTCTAGTGGTAGATTGGGTAAGCATGCATTTGGAAGGCTAATTGAAGGCAACTATTGTCTCCATTTTAAACAGCTATATTCTCTGTCCTTAAGAATTGTTTTATTACATGCCGGATAACAGAGAGGCTCTCTTTTTAAATAGAGAAATTACAAAAATAACTTTTCAGTTTTCACCTAAACTACAGCTAAATTGAATGAAAGGAAATATTGGAGTATTTTGTTGATCCTCTAACATGGTGATAAATACAGTTAGAGGAGAGTTCAGTAGCATACTCTCCGATACACATTTTATTATTTATTAAAAATTATAAAATTATAAGTGAAATTTATTAAATAAGGGGTGGGATGTGTTCAAAAGAAGCATTTCTGATGCAGTTATACTCGCTCTAAGTTGTCAAATTCAAATGGTCAGCTATTGTGTGATAGGTGATTAGTGTATTGGGACTAACTAGGTTAACGAGCAGATTTATTGGGCCAGTCCTATGGGCTGTTTTAGAGCTGAAGGTGGACCCAGAACAGAACCAACTTTTGGTCACATTCGGTGACTGCTGTAACAGAGTTGAATCACAGGTATTGCCTCAAAAATTCAATAGATTACTGACCTAGTGACTTCAGAAGCATATTCTTTGATTTCTAAATCACAGTTGATTCTTGACTTTGTTTTATAGGTATATATGCCTAGCATCCTGAGGAAAATCAGATTCTGCAAATGAAACAAGCTGAATATTGGATCCCACTTGTTTTGGGTGTTTGAAGGATGCTACACCATAATAACACGCAAGAAAGAATAAGCTTGTCTGACACTTCAAGCATCAGAGTAATAATTACTTAGTATTAATGCACCAAAACAACCACTAAAATTATTATAAGAAATTAAAGAGGCAAAGCATTTGGTAGGAGCTAGGAGGGATGAGGCATGTTACAACATTTGTCTGCGGAATACTTACTGTAAAAGGGATAAAAAGAGAGGATAAAGATAGATGCACATACTGATATTCTAAGGTACTTTCAAAGTAATACTATGTAATTATTAAATAATGTTTTAAACTTAATCCAATGGTATAAATGAAAGTAATTTTTTAATGAATAAAAATTTATTAATAACATTTGTTAGGAAAAATCAATCCCTTAAATGAATTTTACAACAAAAATAAATTAATTCTCAACTTCTAGTTGAAAAATACCGTGGGTTCACTAAAAAAAAAAATCTAATAAGAGTTTTAAAATTAATCAAAAGAATAATCTATTAGGATTGGCATAGTAATCAAAATAGTAATTTACACGAAATTTTAATTTGAAATTTTATTATTGTAATTATATACTTGTACGCGAATAAAAGCTAATAGTACACAAGCTGATCAAAAGAATTTCCTTTTTAAGGAGAAGAGAAAATTCACAAACACCATCTAATGCAAGGAGGTTCTATTAGGCTATCTTATAATTAGATAAAAATTAATAAGACAATCAAATAACACCCTGAGGCATTTATCCAACTAAGAAAGCTCATGGCAGCTCGAGTTCTGAGGCTTAAACTTACGTTTGGCAAAATTAATAGATAAACTAATTAAAGCTTGAAAATTAGTTAAAAGTTAAAATATGAAAGTTGATTAATTTAATTAAAAATATTTAGTAAAATTCATTATTAAATTAGCTTATAAGTATAAAATGATATAAAATGACATGTTTAATTATTTGACCATAATTTGAAATTTGGTATATATATATATATATATTATTTTTATATTCTAATTTGTTTCAAATAAATTATCGTTTTTAATTTTATTCTCATTTTTTTAAAATATTTTTATTAAAAGAAATAATATAAATAAATTTATATTATAATTTAATAATTTTATATTACAAAGAAATTATATTCAATGAAAGTGTAAGAAATGTGAGAATAAGGAGAATATTAAGAATTTGTTAATATAAGAAGAGCAAAAGATAAACTCTAATAAGAGGGTGAGATAAAAAAAATATAAGTGTGGAATTTATAAGTTTAAACACTACATTTTGAATGTTTAACAAGACTTTTAACTTAACTTACAACTTATTTGACTAATCAACTAGCTTATTAATTTTTAATTTGTTGGAGTGATAACTACGAGTAAAGAATCTCACGTTTAGATAAGATGAACATGTTGAATAACATACAAGTGACAATGGACTTACACACATAATGCTTTAGAATTTTGAATTGGATTTAGTGTAAATTTACTTGTGTGATTGGTTTACTTTTGTGATTTATAAATGAAGTTGTATGAAGTAATGGCAAGTGAGAATAAATAAATCTCACACATGAATATTTTAAATAATATAAATGAGAAGTGTTTTAATCTCCTTATATTCTCTAACAAATTTGGAATTTTTAACTAAATTTTCAACTTTAATTTAATTTATTTGTTAATTTTTTCAAATACACAAAGAATGTGTTTGACATGTTAAATATAAGCCAACTTCTAACTCATTTCCCAATTAGTAAATAAGGTTATAGTTTTTTTTCTTTTATTTTTATTCTTAGCGATTATTTTATTTATAATTTTTTACCAGTTTTTGGGGTAATTTTTATTATAGTAGTATTTATTTTAATCATTACACTATTTTTATTTTAAATAAAAAATAGTTTCTGTTTAAAAAATTAATAAAAGTTTATAAATAATAAAAATCCAAAACTATAATTACTTCAAAATGTTTTTATCTAAAATTATAAATTAAATTTATATAAAATATTATATAAATCCATTTTTTATGTTATTGTATATTTATCAACTATTTAAAATTAATTTGATCAAATACTTATATTTCATTTTTGTTTAGGTTTCCTCTTTTGTTTGTTTTTTCCCACCTACCAAAAAATATACTTTTATTTTAAAAATCATTTACCAAGTATTAAACAAATAATAGTTAAACAAGCTATAAGTTGATTGAAATGACTTGTCAAAAATACTAAAATGAATATCATACTATCATTAATTTGAAATTTAAAGATAGGCAAGGATTAATAAAGTCTAGCTCAATTAATTTAACAGTTGTGTGAATAATATAAACTTCTTAATATATTTTTTAGTATTACATATTAAAAAAAGGTCTCGTGAGACTTGTAAAACACATAAAAAAAACTTTTTTTTTTTATTTTTGATAGAATTGTTCCTTAGATATACTATTTGTAAAACAGTCTAAGTGCAGACACATGTCAATTTTCAATGTGATTTTTCTAGCCTAAGTTGTTTTATTGTTTTCTATTTACAACGGAAAAGAATTGGTTTTACTGTTTATTAATAATAATAATAATAATAATAACAATAATAATAATTTAGTCTATAATTTAAGTATATTTTTGGGTTTGATCTTCAAATTTTTGTGTATGCTTGTGTCCTTGTTATTTTATTTTATTTTTAATGTATCTTTAATGTACCATCTATTTCATGGATACAGATTTCCTACTGTCACTTCTCTCTATTTCTCTCTACTTACAATTTTTTTTAATTTATTTTTTGAACAATCTCTCTACTTACATTTTTTAATTTATTTTTTGAACAAAACATATTAAGGGTTGAGAATGTAAGAGAAAAAAATTCAATGGTGGTGGAGTGGATGACCATGTGATTTAGAGATTCTGCTAACCGTGGGGAATCTGGGTCCCCAATTCATCCACTTCATTGTTTTAATCTCTTTAAAATTATGAAGTATTTATATAATTATTTTTTTTATGAAAAGATTTTCATTTCTGTTATTATTTAGGCAATCGAATGTAGACTAAGATAAAAAATAAAGAGACAAAAAAATTTAGAAGAGCAAAATAAATAATAAAAAAAACTAGAGATAATAAAATCTTATTTAATTATCTCGAATACTACAGCTTCAAAGAGTGACATTTTTATTTGAATAGTTGAAATGAGGAAGCAACAAGTAAAGCCCGTGGCCTTCTTACCTGAATTATTTTGCAACATGAAGAAAGCGCATGAAGTGATGAAAAATAGCAAGGGGTGAAATGTGACAAACGATAACATTTGTCATTCATAATCTTGAGAAAATACATCATATGATGTTCTTCAGCCACTGGTCTAATGGCCTCCCAATTGAGTACACAATGAATCCAATCTCCCTCAGCTTGTCAGCATTCAAAATGTTTCTACCATCAAAAACAAAGGCAGGTTTGTGCATGTTGTCATACACTCTTTGATAATCAATTGTCTTGAACTCATCCCACTCTGTAAGAATGCAGATCCCATGAGCCTCTTTAGTTGCCTCATAAGCATCCCCAACAACACTAACACTTGAACTCATTGGATGGTCCCATCCAACCCCATCCATTGACAAATCCTTTTGAATCTGCTCCTCGGTAACCCTTGGATCATAAATGCTCAAGCACGCGTCGTCTCCCAAAAGACCTTTGCAAACATCAATTGCAGGAGTTTTCCTAGTGTCACTTGTGTCCTTCTTGAAGGCAAACCCCAGAATTGCAATCTTCTTGCCCGAAACCGTGTTGAACATGGATGTCACAACCCTGTTCACAAAACGACTTTTTTGGTAGTCATTCACCTTAATCACTTCTCTCCAGTAATTTGCCACTTCACTAAGGCCATTGCTCTCACATATGTACACCAAGTTGAGGATATCCTTTTGAAAGCAAGAACCACCAAAACCAACACTAGCATTGAGGAACTTAGCCCCAATTTTGGTGTTTTTGCTTAGAGCATGAGAAACCTGTGACACTTCTGCCCCAGTGGCCTCACATATTGCTGACATGGCATTGATAGATGAAATCCTTTGGGCCAAGAAGGCATTGTCAGCCAACTTGGACAGTTCTGCTGACCATAAATTGGTTGTTATGATTCTATCTTCAGGCACCCAATGTGCATAAATAGCCTTCAGTTTTTGAATTGCTTCTAAACCTTCATGGCCATGGTTCCCTCCAATTAGAACCCGGTCAGGGTTAAGAAGGTCCTGAATGGCTGTTCCCTCAGAGAGAAACTCAGGATTTGAGAGAATTTGGTACTTGATGCCCTTGCTATTGTGGGTTAGGATTCTCTCAATTGCCTCAGCTGTTCTCACTGGGACAGTGGATTTCTCAACAACTATTTTGTTTGACTTGGAAACATCAGCTATCATCCTGGCTGCACTCTCCCAATAAGTCAAGTCTGCAGCCATGCCGGCTCCAAGCCCTTTGATTTTTGTTGGGGTGTTCACTGAAACAAAAATTATGTCTGCTTCTTCTACGTGCTTTTCCACATCTGTGCTGAAGAGGAGGTTCTTCCCTCTGCACTCATTTACCACCTCTTCTAGACCGGGCTCGTAAATGGGAAGTTTGTTGCTATTCCAAGCTGATATGCGAGACTCTGATATGTCAACCACGGCCACTTCCATTGAGGGGCATTTCATGGCCATCACAGCCATTGTAGGACCCCCTACGTACCCCGCTCCAATTCCACACATCTTCACCATTTTCTTTGCTTACAAATTACAACCTGTCAACCATGCCTGCTGCTATTTCACCTCAAATAACATTTTGCATGCATCAACACCATAATTATTATGTAGTTCAATCTCTACATGAGATATATTTTAAGTTTTTAAATTTATGACAAAAAATTATTGACATTTAATTATATATAAAGATTAACGTGAACTATATGATCTAGAACTAAATAATTTCTTCATCAAGACGCTAATAAAATTCACTGGGACAGATTAGTGATCAAAATTTGAGTTTAACTTCAAACTTCATTATTGTTATTATATATATATATATAAAAAACTAATAAGTGTTTTCCCTCTTTCAATTGCCGAAAAAACCACCCATTTGAACATAGAGATGAGTTGGGACATGCAGAGTTACAGTAGACTAAGTGATGAAGAAAGAAAAAAAACGAGAGGAATAGTAAATGACACAGAAGTCACTCTGTCCTGGAAAATCATAAACTAAAAGGCCCTTTATTAGAATTCCATGGTAGAAATTTCAAGTACAGGTATATTATTCTTAGAGCAAGCTAAGAAACGTGTCCAATCAGCCATACTTGAGATCCTCACAATCGCTAGCACTATGCAATATACTACATGTTATTTGAAAATACAACAAAGGAATTGAGCCAGATCAGTACGTAAGCCTCCTTATTTTATTTACAATTTGTTGGGATAACAACTAATTTGAACCAGACTAGTTTCAGATAATAAAAAACGGACCAGGACAAAATTAACAATATCCTTTTGTTTTGTTTTCTATGGATACATCGGCAAACTCACAGATATCTTACTGATGAGCAAGATAGAGAAGGCAGTCATAAGAGTTTAAAATTTGACATTAAAAAACCAGCAAGTACCTTATATTATATTGGTAAATATCTTTGTGTTCAACGTTCAAACTTCACAGCAAAGGGATCATACAAGAAATCTAGAGGAGTAGATGAGGATTCTAATATGGTAATGATGATAGAAGATAATGCAATTCAGTAAAGCAAGAAGACAATCTCCTTAAATACTTGTAGAAGTTATTAGCATGGTTTAGAAAAGATTGTCGAAACTTGACTTACGTTTCAACTTTTACTTTTGAACCAGTATTATTTATGCAAGTGATGTGATCTATTATCTACCATGGCTTTGTCAAAGTAAAGTTCCAAATTACTTATCTCTACCCAAAATTACTTGTTCCACACAAAATCCATACTTTTTCATAAAATTAAAATATTTATTGTGAAATAAAAACCACATTTTTAATAAATCAATTTTTAATGGTTAATAATTTTATCTGGAGTTTCTTTGATGATTTTGTTTATTTTTTAAACTATTTCTGTCGTAATGATGTTAGTCAAATGTTGTAAGATATCAGTCTTATGACTCAACTTTGATGTCAAAACAAAAATAAAATGCAATATTCAATTTAAAAATAGGGATTATATTTTATCTATCTACAACATGATGTGAGATAAAATATACTTAATTTAATTTATATTTTTTATAAGTAATTAAGTCATTTAAATACATAATTAACAAATTTGAAATCAACAATTTATCAGTAAATAATTAATGGAGTCTAACAATTCATCAAAATAAAAACACTAATAATTCAATCTTTTTAATGCATAATTTTATTTAAATTTTATTAAGTAACTTAAGTTCACTTTCTATTTAGTGAAATTTATATATCATTAACTTAATAATTAAAATGAATTAAAAAAATTTATAAAATTATTTTTAAATGTATGTTTATATTACAACCTTTGGAAAAGTATTGTGCAACTCTCGCAGTAATACATACTCTTATTGATTTCGAATATAAATAAAAAATAATTTATGCTAATTAAAATTTTAATTAATATTATTTTAAAATATTTTAAACTAATTTTCTTTAAAATTTAATACTAAAATAAAAGAATTATTAAAAACAAAATCTTTAATAAATAAAAAATATTTTAGAAATAATTTTATTTAAATAAGATAAAATTAATTAAAACTTACTTATATTTTATATTAATTTTTTTGTTTTATATTCAAGAGTGGAATATCATATTTTTTATTATCAATTTATTTGTTTTAGCTTGACACGATCAACTCAGCAATGATCACCTCCGACGAGGAAGGATGCTACTACTTATCTTAATGCTGAAAAGACAGAAATACATGAGATTTTAAGACAATTAAACAAAGCTTACACCTTGGAAGCAATTGTTCATCTTTTCTTTTTCTTTTTTTTTTTTTTTTGCACTTTTTAATTAAATTGAAATCGAATAAAAAAATAGTGAAGCATAGACAAGCAATTAAAAATGCCTATCTTATTTTACAACGTTAAAAAATCCCAACTTTTTTTCTCGTGAAAAGTGAAAGTCACTTTTGCAAGGGACATTGTGTCATCCACGGCTCCATTGCATTCGTAAGAAATTTCGTAGCATTTCATATTTTCCAAAGTGAAATGCTTGTCAAGTCTCCTATTGTTTCATTCATTGCACATTGTAGAATAGAATAGGAAAAGGGGAATGCATCATGGATTCGAGGGGAATCAAAAGAGAAGCACCCGACCGTGACAACTTTGTTACTTAGAAAACAATGCAGAAGTCAAAAAAATATGCAATTTTCAAAAGAGAAAGTGACCAAAAAGAAAAGAATAAAAAGAGAAGACAGACAACCCACAAGAAGAAAAAAAAATACAAAATACTCCAAGAGAAAGATCAGAGAAGAGTTGAATCATGTTTAGTAGAGAAAAATTGAATCATGTTTAGTAGTTCATTCTTACGTACGCTAATTTCGATTATAAAAGAAAAAAAGATCATAACCAAATTGGCTTATGGGTACTTGCAATAATTCGAAATTCCAGCGAAAAATGATTGATGGTGTTAGGCAGAGAGAAATGAGACATCATGGTGCTTGTAAGTGGTGAGTGAGGGACACTTTGGCGGTTCAGCTGGGATGATATCATGAGATAAATACATAAAACCAAATAAAGGCACTCACATTTGATGAACAATAGTTTATGGATGAAAAAACAAGTCATCATTAATATTTAATTTTGAAAAATCTAGGAAGAGTGTCGATCAGTGTGCTGGACGGTTCAAAATTATTTTATATAATTTTGAGAGAATACTATAAATAACTATAAAAAAATTTCTTTTGTTATTTCGTATTTATTTGTATAAATATCCTTTACGCGAATATTTTTTTTTAAATAGAAGTCTGTGTCAATCATATGTGATAAATTTAATTAAGATGGAAATTTTATCAAATGAGTAATGTACTTTATAATTTTTATTAACATAATTATATAACTTAATTTCTCTTTTTCTTATAACATTGTTCTATTTTTAGTATGAGTATTTATTTATTCTTTAATAATTATTATTGACAAGAATTATTTTATCTAATATTAAATTTGTTAATTTTGATACATTCTTGAAAAAAAAATTGAGAATATCTACAAAATTGTATAAAATCAAGAGTTTTTCTTGTTTATCATTTATATGAATAATTGTGTTATACATCTTAAAGAATTAAATCTTTGGGCTATAATGGAAAATATTCAATTGATAACATTTTATAATTCTTTGAGAACATGCAATTTTGCATGTTGCTTATGAAGCTAACAAGTTACTATAAGTCTTTTCTTTTGTAAATAGTTTTTGGTCTAATATTTTATATTTGATTTTTTTAAAACAGTTTTTGCTTCGTTGTTTGTTTCACTGCAGGGTACTAGTTTTTGGTCTAATATTTTATATTTGAATTTTTTTAAAATATAGTTTTTGCTTTGTTGTTTCACTGCAGGGCACTAAGATGGACCTTAAAAGAGGTGATGAATATGTATTGGATATAAACTACTATTAATAATGAAATATCTTGAACCATTAATCTAAGATCATTCATAATTTAATATATTGTCAATTTGACAAGTTAATTTTTCAGCATTGAAGGAAAAAGGAAGCAATTGAAAAAATATTAACTAAAATAAATTATTATCATTTTATTTTGATTATCATACAACAAAACAATGTGACCGAGCTGGAAGCTCAAAGGATAGCTTGTAAACTTTGTCAAGCCAATTGCCAAATGTACTTAATAATCTAAAGATAATGACTAAATTATATGTATTAATTGTTAATCCTCCGATTAAGATTGATGTGCTTGTTAAATAATCTAATAAGTTTGAAGTATGCATGAAGCTTATCAAACTCATCGGTTTCAAAGATAAAATTTCTTAGAAAAAAGTTAAAAGTCAAGATGGCCTAATCTAAAATATAATAACTTGAAGAGTACCTAGAATTAATTCTAGAAGAGTACTTAGACATAATTACATTTTTTTTATTTCAAAAGAAACTTAAGTATCTAAAATTGATAAAAAAAAATAACATCTCGATACATAATATCGTGAATTGAATAGAATAAACTAAAATAAAGGTAACGCTGACGTTATTTTACATATAATGTTGACAATGTAATGAATAATAATGAAAATCATGAACCAAGGTCTATTAAAAAATGTAGACAATGAACAATTGGTCAAAATAGAAAGGTGTAATTGGCGTAGAAGCACACTTACAAAAGTAAAAGTTTTTGTATTGTTGGTCCATGTGTACTTAGAATGCATGTAAAAGCAACTGAGTTAAAACGAAATAAGAATGACGAAATAATAAGATATGGAGAACGATTTGTATAATGAATTGTCCTAAAAAAAAATTAGCATTGATCATCAATATACATAATTATACATGGTGAGGGCCACTACTTTAATTAGTGTGATGAAAAACAACTTATGTATAATTAATAAATGTCACTCATTAGATAAAGTTATTTATGTGAATCTTTAAAGGATTTGACTCACTCAAAATAAATAATTTATGTTTTTGAGTATAATGCTCAATCAAATTAAATAAATTGAAGTAATACATATACATGTGATATAATTTTAAGTTATTGGATTGAATGCATAAAATAATCTTATCTATTAATATTTAAAAATATTTAAAATTAAATTTGTTATAATTATTGTTTTGTAGTTTGAATATTTTTTAGAACCTTGATGAGCTTCTAAAAATAATAAACTACTTAAAAGAAAATTTTAAAATAAAAGATATAGAAAAAACAATATTCTTTTTCTTGATCATAAGATTACAATAAATATGAACAAAGATTATTTTTATATCTTAAGAAAATTAAGGATGAATAAGAACTTGAAGTATCATATCTTAGTACAAATGAAGCACTATTGTGTATTGTTGTTCATGTGAAGTATGATATATTATTTGTTGTTAATTTATTATTAAGACATAGTTGTTATACCCTTATAATGAGATGAAGTATACATGTGTCTTATCCTTGTAATGGATTATCATAAATAAATTATTTGTTCACATGCAATGTTATAGTCATTTCATAATGATATTTATATTTTCTATTAATTACTTTAAATGTCAATGTTGTGTTCAAGGGGGATGATTGACATTAACTAAACTCTCAAATTGCTTTGACCAAGATAAGTCTTTCATTAACTGAGATTGAAGTGTATGAATGATAGTTTTTCTTTATGACCTAATTGAGATATCATGTACAAGAGGTTCTTAGTACTTACAAATAACACTTTAATGCTTATGTTAATAACATTTTTACCAAAGTAATAGTGTATAATAAAAATGAACACAACATTGTTGACATTGATTATATTTATAGGAGTTTAAGATGAGTTGAATTTCCTAACACAAGGCCCAAGGGTAATATTTTGGTGTAGCAGCAAAGTAATTTTACTTCGAGACAAGGTGTATTTCCCTATTCCTAGGTATGTTGTAATGTTCTTTGCTTATGAATTGACGTTGACTTTGGTTAATACTTGGTTAATTGGATTGAAGCTCTCCTTTAGGGTGAGGTGTTCTTTTAAGTGGATTAGGCCTTAAGTCCAATTTGGAACAATAAGCACTTGTACAATTTTCTTGTTAAGATTGTCTAAACTATGTTTTATGACATTATATAAATTTTTTATAATAAAGATGGTGCTTAAGATTCTTACTCCTCCCTTTAGTATTGGCATCACAATTGACTAAAATTGAATGATCATATATTTAATGTTCCATTTAGGATGGTTTTCTATTTTTTTTTTTTGTCTTCAAACTTAAATTTAAAAACAAAACCTATTTAAATTTTTAAAAAAGCTAAAATAACTTTAAAATAAATTTCAAAACTATTTTAACTCACTTTTGAAAACAAGAAAAAAAAATATTTTTTAGTTCTAGTTTTAAGGTTATAGAAGTTTATTTGTCCCTTTAAATATTTCATGTCATCTTTCTCTACTTCTTACCCAGTTTTCTCCCCCTTCCATTCAATCTTCATTAGAGGTGGCAAAATAAGTTGTGTTAGGTTAACTCATCTAACCAAAACCTACATGAAGTGTAAAGTCTGAACTTTAAATTTGGAGCATGAATTAAATTTGATTTGTTTTAGCCCAATATGCTTATGTCCTAATATGGTCATAGCCTGCAAAAGCTCATACAAACCAAGCTTTCCCTAGAGTTTGGACTCATTGTAAAACTCCAAATTGAATCTATTATTTTAGTTCAACCTTGTAATTGGCCTTATCGAAACTCACTCGATCAATGTAGGACTTAGGTTTTCGAACATGAATGAAATCTAAGTCTTTTTAGCTAATCTAACCATGACTCGATTGGGCATAGCCAACAAAAAATCCACATAAACTAGGCTTTCACTCGGCTTTGGCCTCATTTTTGAAACCTTAATTGAATATAGATTTTTTACTCTGACTCACTATAGCCCACAACTTGCACTAAATCTAAGACTTGATCCAAACCCATATGATGAAATGTTGAGTTTGGACTTTTAATTTTGAGCAAAAAGTAAAATTAGTCCTTTTTAGCTTGATCAAATGCATAAAGAAAAAAAGAAAAAAAAACAATACAAATTAGGTTAGGTGATAAAGATCTAGGTAACCCTAAAAGAAATTCTATGAAGGTAGAGGATGGTTAAATACTTAAAGACCCATTAACAAGTGGAGAGCTAAGGAAACTATAACATGAGCTTCACAAAGTGAACATGAAGAAACTAAGGAGTCTAGAAGAGTCAATATGAACATGTATTGCCAAATTTGTCATATTTGGAGCTACAAACCTTCAAATTAGGTCATCTTGGTGTCTCTGGATAGCTAAGAGAAAGATCTACAACTTTTCTATTTGGATCTCAACTCAGTTTGTACTTCTACATCTACAAAAACGCATACAAAAGTAACGTCACTACAAGGCTTCAAGATTGCATAGATGAGTAGTTGATTTACATATATTTGGATTAAAGATAGCTCTATTCCTAATCTAGTTTAGAATAGCTTATCCTTCTAGCTTGTTTGGTTACAGGATATGTTATCCCATATATAAACATAAATTAACTTTTGCTTATTTTTAAAGAAGTTACTAAAAAAATTAGATTATTTTATATCATTTTTGCTTGGTTCCATCATGGCTTGACCTAGGCTTGCTTACAAAAATCTAGTATAGACCATGCTTTAACCAATTTGAGACTCATTTTAGAAGACAAATTAAATTTAGTTTCTTCAATTTGATCAACTATAACCTATGATCCATATCGATCCTTTGATTAGCCTAACCTAAACTTGTGTGATCAAATGTAGGACTCTTCACAAATTAAATCTACACCTTTTTAGTCAATATAATTATGACTCAATCTAGTCTTAACCTACTAAAAGTTTGGCTTTCATTAAACTTGGTTATCATTTTAGAAGCCTAAATTGAATATGAACATTTTTTCTCAACCTACATCAAACCCACAACCGATCTAGCCTAAATTGACTCGATGAATATAAAACTTGAGCTTTAAATTTTGAGCATGAATTAAATCTGAGCCTTTTTAGTTTGATCTAATCATAATCTAATATGGGCTTAGCCTACAAAAAAAAAACCATGCAATCAAAACCCAGACATCATTTTAGAAACTTGAATTAAACTTGAGTTTTTTGGTCCAACTTATTATATAACCCATGACTAACTTGACTTAAATTTCACCCGAGGAAATGTTGGATTTCAACTTTAAATTTCGAATACAAACTAAATTTGGGTCTTTTTTAGCTTGATTTAGACTTAGCTTGTAAAAAGTCCATACATATCGAATTTTCATTAGGTTTAAGTCTCTTTTTATAATCATGAATAGAATTTGAATTTTTAACTCGACTTGTATTGAGTTTCTTAACCGATTTAATAAAATAGTATTTTAGCTTTAAATTTTAAATACAAACTCATTTTACGTCTTTTTAACTACATTTGATCCTCACCTAACTTAACCTAATTTTACATGAGGAAATGTTAGACTTAAACTTTAAAAATACAAATAAAATTTGGATCTTTTTTAACTTGATTTGGGCTTAGCCTAGAAAAAAAAGTCCACACAAATCAAATTTTTATTAGGTTTATTTTATAATCATGAATAGAATTTGTACTTTTGACTCGACCTGCATTAAGCCCATATCACAATCCCATGTAAAGTACCTTGCATCTCTTTAGTAAATTTTAAAAAAAAAATTATGAAATTAATAAATATTTAAAACTGAAGTAAAAACAAATAGTGTAAACTAAAAACTAAATATTAATTTTAATTTTTGAAAATCTAAAAGCTCTAAACCCAAAACCACCCAGAATTAGAGTAAGATATTCAGTTATACACGGTCATTTCTCCAACAAGAGACATTAACCCAACAGAATGTGATCAACTCCTTTTAAGAATATACATGCCTTACTGAGATATAGAGCGCCACATCCATGTCACCTGCGAAAAATGCTTGTAATATCTCCGAGCTTTCAAACTGTTGTTACATAGGAGGAGTCACTGACCTTTCATAAACCTAGTTGCTTCGATATAAATCAAGGGCGTGAGAAAAACGTAAAAAGCAATGCAATCACGTTGCTAATAACGTATTTTAACTACGTTACTTCCAAGGCAAGGCAACTAACTAACTTCCACCGGGCACATTCTGAGTTTTTAATAAAAAAAATAGAGTGAAAAATGAGTGCAGTTTGACCTGAATGTTTTGGGAGAGGTTGGTGGCCGTGTAAATTTAATAAACCCATTCTTCCTCTTTCATGGAAAATCTAGAGAAAGAGGAAGCGGTAACTCCTACAAGGAGACTCAACTTCCAGTACAATGGCAGTGACCTATACGACTCGTTTGAGTTTAAACAAATGACTTTACAACTCAACGAGGCCTTTGAAACCTCAAAAGCATCTTCACCAACTTACCACGAGATGACGCACAGGCACAGGCACAAGCTTAAGGGCATTCAGGGCTCTAATAATGCCTCATCGCCATCATACGTCTTCCACCTAAATTCCCCCTTTTATCGACGCTACCTGAAGCGTATCCACAGAGAAAGCACAAAGGCACCAAGAAGAATTTCCAGTCCAAAAGTACCAGACAAACGAGCGTGTGAAAAAGGAACAAGAGAGAAAGGTTTTGTAACACGCCTGTGGTTGAAGGTTAAAGGTTTACTAGGGAAGAAGCATGAAAGCGAAGAAGGGAGAAACTAACCCTCCAAAGTCAAGAGTCACTCATTATGATTATGCAAAGGTAATACTGGAAGCTCAGGTCAACCAAGTTCTTTATTTAAAATAAGGCGCAACCATGCTTAAAAGTTATAACACTCTTCTAAGTCGCAACCATTTACTATTGTTCAATAAATCTATAACAGCTTTTAATCTTTCTTAGAATCCGAAAAATAACCATCCTCTCGTCACAATGTATATAGTCCATAAAATAAGGGACATACCAAACGTAAGCCACTTGCTGCTTGGGGCATGGTACATATAGCTGCGTATTGTTGTATTACACGAAATCAACGGACAAGCTATCAGATTTTCATTCTTTCTTTTCATGTATAACATTCTTAATGTACAAGCCTGCTGCAGAAGCAGCAGGATGTTCAGACAAAATATTCAAAAAGGAAAAGTAATACACAAAGTGTGCAAAATATATTTCAAAAGAAATACAAAATCTCTAATCACATTCCCAGCGTGGAAAGAAGATTTCTAGGACAGCCTCAGTGCCATTTCATGAAGAAGAGCTCGCTTTTGTGAAGCATTAATTACATTATTTGTTTCAGCATTCTCAAGCACTTCAGTGATTATTGCGGATGCAGGACCAAGAGGTTCCTCAGCCACCCTCTTCAACATGAAAGCCTGAACAACCACAATAAAGGAGAATAAGCCAACAGATGTTGATGCATTTTATTGGTGGAACAGTTAGGAACAGTTAGAAATCAATAATGTAAGATAAAAAAAAAAAAAAATCAGAAACGTCTAATTAAATTGAGACAAAACTATATTCTGTCATATCAATTTTTTCTTATCATTCATTTCAATTTTTTCTTAGCAGCATTGGTCATTCATTTCCCAGATATAGAGAAGTTGTGAATTTCAGTGGCTGGGATCATTTTCTTTCCAAAAATAATTAAATACTTAAATATATTTTTAATTCTCGTATAATTAACGAATTTTGACTTTGATTCTTGTAAAACAAAAATTGGCTTTCCATCCCAATAAATTTCGAAATCATTGTTATTTATCTTTGTTAAATGAGTGAATTTTGATTATTTTTTGTTTTTCATTCTTATAAATTTTGAAATTATTATTTTTAATTCCTGTAAAATAAATGAATTTTGGTTATGGCTCACTCATACTTTTTTGAAGTCTTTTCACTCGTTGATATAGGATCTCCAACACCTTTCTCACACATGAGAACTGGACATCTCTAGCATGATGTTTGCGAAATTGAACATTTGGGAGTGGTCCGATAGCAACCTCATAACGAATAGATTGATAAGTCCAACAACAATCATTAGGATAGTCTCTAATACCATTTTTTTTAAATGTGGGTTTAGGCTTATCTCAACCTACAAAACCAGCTTGTAAAATAAGGATAGTTCCTACTTATATACTCTGTTCAAGTCATCTCACTAGTCATGGAATCTCCAACAATTCCTATATAAAAAAAAAAATTCACCCCTCCAAAATTCACTCATTTTACAAAACATGTTAGAAATTCAGTTATACAAACAGTGTAAGGATATCAAACTGCAAGGCAAGTGATAGTTAACACAAAGGGGCTGATGCTGCTTGTAATGCAGACTGGAGAAGTTTTAGAATGATAACCTGGCCAAGATGGCTTATGGAAATTGTGCAGGGTTGCTGAAACCAAGGCTCTCCATCAATTTGAACAGGAAACATTGCAAACAATTGTATCTTAATTGACTGTCCTTGCGCAAGTCTTCGAGCTCGGGAAAGCCCAACCTGTTTTGGCAAAGACATTGTCAGAGGATTTGAGCTTCCATGATTTCATAGTTCAAATAACTCCCTACAGCTTAATCTAGACAAATAAATCATGTCTTAATCCTAGTTCAAATAAATTAAGTAGTTTTAAAATCAAAGAGAGCTTAAATAGAATAGGATACTGAAATAAAGCATAAGTAACAGAACCCACACACTAAATACAACTGAGATGCAGTTCCACCTCCATGCAAAACATGATTTAAAACAAAACAAAAAAGCACTTTCATGCTTTAGTTCTTAGTTCAATTTTTTTTTTAAATTAATTCAATAAACGAAAAGGGTCACCAGCAAATTCTTTAAATCAATGTCAAATCTCAAGTAGTAGATCCTTTAGCTCCAGCATGATATAAACATTAAAGTATCATATCACTGGTATGGGAATCCAGGATTCATTTTACCTGAAGCTTGCCGAGGTGCCATGTTCCAGATATGCTCACAACTTCGAGTATCTTATCATGCATAGATTGTTGATCAAAATTATCATAATTTTCATCCTCGTTTTGCCATAAATCTACACCTCCCATGTAGCTTCCAATATTTGCAACAAGCACACCTTCTGCATCCTGAATTAATTGAAAACCGAATTGAATAATTCAGCAAAGGGGCATTGTTCTTATTTTTGGTGGGGGTAGGTTGCAGTGTAAAAGAAACTAAAAAAGGAAGTTCTAATATAAAAAATTGAGTAAATTACTTACACCTCCCGTCCCCAAACTTAAATGCCCCCCTCTATGTTCAAAACCTACAAATACAGCCCTAATTTGAATTTTCACATGACAAATAGTCCCTTTCATTAACTACTTTTCAGAAGAGTTAACCCCATGCTGACATAAGAAAAGATAATAGAAACATAATGTCAAAATTACACCTGTGGTTACTAATACATGCTAGAAATAGAGGTAAAAGTGTAGGTAATTTACTCTAAAAAAATCACATCTTAACATTATAATATATTTAGAGCTAGTCACTCAAATGAAAAAAGAATAATATATAATTTAAGCAATTATACCCGAAAGAGTAATGTGAACCAAAATAAATGTTATTTATACTTAACAGACTCACCTCAGGGACCTCAATTTCAACTCCATCCACCTCAACTCGAAGCTGCCAAGGTAAATCTGCAAATGTCCTATCCATAATACTTTTAGCGCCTTCTCTTGCATATAGAACTTTATTCATAAACTGCACGTTAGACTAATTTCAGCATTTAATCTAGAAGTTTCACTACATAAGATCATTGTAAGCATATTAAGATAACTGTGAAATAATGCAGCGGATAATATTAAGTGTCATATTGAAACCTCTACTGCAAGGTTCTAAATGATAAAAGTCAAGTGATCACCGGTTCATGTAAATCTGTCAGATATTACTAAGTGTGAATACAACAAACTTGAAAGGAAAGGCCATTCATCACATAGAAGGATGTCAAATGGATCAAGATCACTACTTGACAAGCTAAACAAAATGTCATTAGATTCAACCCAGTATAGCAACTAAATAATATCTGCCTGTTTATAAGAGTTACCTTAGAGTAGTCCGAGATCTTAGTAAAACAAAATAGGTCATAGTAATAAATTAGTGTCACATTTCATACTATCATAATAATTGTGCTGATTTTATCTCTATCAACCATTCCAAACTACCCTCCTTTTATTTTTATCTCTATACTTGATTTTCCTAACTGTCTGTCTCTTTCAACCTATTTTCTTTTATCTCAATATCTAAACTGAGTTTCAAAAACTTTTTAAAAAATTTATCAATAGTTAAAAATACCATTATATCACAATTTAAATTATTCAAGATAAATATAAAATAAAATTTATATATCTAAAAATATTTATTCATAATAAATTTTAATTATAATATAATTTATAAATTAAAAATATTTATTTATTATAAATTTTAATTATTATATAAAAATAAACATTTATCTTTTGCAAGGAATAAGCTAAAATATTAGTAATAATATGAGAGATATTAAAACTCAAAAACAATATCATCAATATATGTTGCCTTCTCTATATTTAACAGTATGTATCTTTCTCTATTTCCCCAGGAGCAGCGTAATAGAGCAAAATGTCTTAATCCACGAGACAATTTTAAAATTATGCCAATGTAATTAAATTTTAATTCACTATAAGAGAAAGCAATCTTATACGGCACACCCATCAAACAAAAACAATAATAATCATAATCTTAAACCACACTACTAGCCAATCAATTCAAAATTCTATCCCAATTTAGACACCAAATACCTGGTTATAAAACTTATCTGGATTCTCTTCACGCAGATTATGAATGTCCAAAGCAACCTTTGCATCACAACCAATTCCTAAAACCAAATTTTGTTAGATTCAGAACTAGTCAAAATGATGCAAGGGATGTGTGTGTTTGGAAAAGCATAAATTAAGAGAAATAATGACTTTAAAGCTCTCTTAAGAAATTGTATAAAAAACAAATATTATTTTCCTAAAACAAGCTAATCCAAACACACAATCATAACTTGACAATTAGCAAATGATGTAATCTAACAAAATGCAAGTGGAATACAACTAATGTTTACAATAAAAGGCTAATAAAGAATAGCAACTTATTATAATTCAAGTAAATCCAGGAGAGTGCAGACAAATTTGCACCCGAGGTGAATACCCAAATTCATATATGTTAAACCTCACTTCATCTATCAAACACAATGTGGTAGAATCAGACTTGACAGGACAAAATCAATACAACCAAATCAACAGTTCAATTTGCTTCAACCAGATTCACAGACAAACCAGAGTACCAGACCATGACATCAAGCTCCAGACTCCTAAAGGCATGTTTCTCTCCATCTACAACCCACATAACCCCCTATCCCCATCATAAAGAAACTAGCTCCCCATCAAAGTTTACCAAGCTGACTTTCCAGATGTTTTAAACCTACAAATTATAATGTATGAGAAACGTGTGTCCACATACCAAGATAATTATTCATAAACTTTGTTGGTTGCAACTGTTGCTTTCCTTGTGGATTACTAATCGTTACCTTCCACCGGTCAAGAACAGTAACAGCAGCATGTTCTATGTGATGTAAAAATGTACTAAGACCCCCTTGTCTGTCCACTGGACCCAAGCCACCTCCCCAGGAGAGAACTCTAGCAAGATCATTTCCTGTACCAGCAGGAAGAATAGCAACTGGGGGAGGGGAAACAAAATTCTGCTTGTCTATTGCATTCAGAACCCAACCAACAGTACCATCTCCCCCACATACAAGAACTCTGAAGTGAGGCACCTTTCTAAACAAATAAAGTCCCATCTCTGGCCCTTGTGTTGAGCTCAATTCAACCACCTAAACAAAACAAACAAAGCTTTGGTAATCATGTTATCAAAGAGTATCTCCAACGAGTGAGAGGACTATTTTAGCAAACTTTTTGGAGTCTTCACGTATATCACTAGAAGAGAGCAACTACTCCATAATCTTGCAGTGTGAACATAATTTTTAAAGAGATGAGTGCTTGATGAATAGTAGCAACTTGGTTAACTCAGCCCCAAAGCAAAAACACTTGAAAAAGGGTGCAAACAATGCAGCAAGCAAAATACTCAAATAATAACCAGATATTGTAAAATGCAGCAGAGTAACAAACCTGAACAGGATTTAAAAGGATATTCAGACGCATTCTAAGTGAGTCTCCACGTTGGGCACCACTCTTCTTGTTTATAAAAACTAACAATGGTCTTGCATCTGGAGGCAAATCAATCAAATCATACTTCTGCTTCACTCCTAATGTGTAGGACTCATCCTTCTGATTGATTGAGGAATTGCGTCCAAGACTGGGTTTTCTATCCATCTTATTATCCACTTCACTGTCTTGCCGTCGAATCACCTTATTTGAGCTATTTTGTTCATCCACTTCATGATGACCATTCTCTATTTGATGAGAATCACCAGTGCTTTCTGTGGACATTTCACCAATGCTCTCACCATTCCCAGATTCAACAGATGGATCATTTCCATGCTTGTACTTTTTGCTCTGGTTTCTAATACTTGCCCGAACTGAAGATGCTATCTCATTTGCCCCATGAGTAATTGAGCTCAAAAATCCACCTGGCATGTTCCTGTTCAATTCCTTCACATACAAGGGTGATAGTATCAATCTTTTAAATTGGCCCAAATCACAAATATCACCCGTTTCATTAGACATTATACCATGACAATCAACATGTACTAAACGTTGGCACCACAAGCAAGACCATATAGGGGAACCATTGAGGAAAGTCCCACCACATGGCTCTTCACAGTAACTACAGAGAGTGGGTTCATCAGGTTGGTCAGATACATCTGTCCAACGAACAGCCCATTGGTGCATGACATGCTCGTGTCCAATCATAGAAACACACTTACAGTCCTTGTGGGCACTAGAGGAACAGCTTAGATGAGCTACTGCACCACAAATACAGCAACGGTGGATGAAACCTTCAGAAGCTACTATAGGCCCTAGAGTTTGAGAGGGTGACATGGACTTAAAGCATACACAACAGTTTAAATTCTTTGCACGAGATACAGATTCTAGAAGCCATGTATGAGGGGCCAGAGGAATTTTGTGCCTTGCCTTTGGGTTTTTCTTAGATCGAGCTATGGCTTTCATCCAACTTAGATTGATGTTTCTCCTCCATTGAAAGGCCGTGTAGGCTATGGTCAAAATTCCAACAAGAGCAGCAACGAAACAAGATATAAGGAAAAGCCGATCAGTTGGATTTTTCGTATTCCAACTGTAAAATAACAACTCAAAGTCTCTGTCATCATCCATTCCTCTACTATATAATTCTAAAAGATACAACTGTATTGGTAGTATAATTTGCTTGGTTGTGACAATCCAAGTTAACTATGATAAATGCCTAACTAAGATCATAAACCTCAGTGTGTATAAACAACATAAAGAAATCACACCCCATACGTCTCGTTCTTCAGACAAAAATCATACATAGGTAATTCCACACTAATACATGAACACTCATCCTCCTTCTCTCAAAAAGCATATGGAACAAGAAAGCCATTCCTCATCCCCAACTTTTCTCAAAAGCATCTTCTGTTAATCTCTTTTTGTTAACTTCAAACTCCCAAGCCCCAGCAAGAGTATGAACGACAAGCGTACAGAATACCTGCATCCAAAAAAAATCGAAAAATAGAAAATGTTGGAGAAAATCAATTTTCCAACATATTGTGGCAACTCTGCGTGTTCTTGATCCTCATTCTTCACCATATATCATAATTATAATAAAATAAAATAAGTATATAGCATATTTAAAACTGAAATGCTACATTTTAAAAACCACAGTTAATAGAGCAGCGATAGCGCCAACCTCAGTTTCTCAGAAATCAAACAGACACGTAACCCATCCCCAATCAGCTATAGCATCAATTAAAAATTTTAGAAAATCAATAATTAAGATTTTGATCATTTATTATATGACATGAACGAAGCTAGCTTACAGTTGTGGTTGGGGGTTGCGGTTGCGCCAACGAGATCGAGAAGAACCTAATGGGTTAGATCAAACCCTAGTTGATCGAGAGAAAAGTTGTAGTCCGAGATGAAGCGAGAAAAAAAATGGAAAAAGATACAATCTATGCAAGAAACAGAGCGTAGCCTTTTCTTAATAGGGAAGAAAATAAAATATTTATAGAAAAACTGAAAGAAAAAAAATAAATCTAATTTTCTCTTTCGCTCTCTGGGCGCTCCCAGTTATGAGAGTGAAATTAATATTTTTTAATTATTTTGTAACTTGTTTGCCTGGGGGTAGATTCTATACTGTAGATGACGATGTGACCTGAAAGAATCTCCATTCGAATTGGATTCCTACGGTTTGGCTACCCAGTAGAAGAGAAGAAAAAACAGAAGAAAGGAATGATGATGTTTTTTTTTTTTTATTAAAACAGAATTTAAATTATAGAAATATATTTTAAAAGAATTTCTTTAATTAAAATTTAAATTTTGTATTTCTTTATTTTTTTTTCATTCAAACAAACAAATGACTGGAGTAGAGTTTCTCGTGATAACGAAAAGAAAATGAAAGAAAAATAAGTATTCATTGTCTTTTTCTTCCCGAGAATAAATATTTATTGTAAGTATAAATAAATTTCTTTTGCTAACCGATAAAAAATATTTTTGATATAATTTTTATTATAAAATTAATAATATTATCATATAAAATAATTTACAATTAAAAAATAATAAACTATAAAAATTGATAAACCAGACAGAATACTCACTAAAAGATTACTCATTTAATTCTTCATTATTTTTTTATTGACAATGTAAGGGTTTTCGTTGTTTTTTACTTTATAATAAAATAGATATAATTTTTTAAGTATTTTTTAAATTCAAAAAATATTTTTACTTTAAATTGAGGCAGGGTCCTAAAATTTAATTAAAAGTTAAATGACCGGTTAAAAATTTCCAATACTATTTATTTATTAAAAAATCCTTTACAGGATATTTGAAATTTTTATAAATTATAGATACTATACTTTAAAATTAAATAAAATTTACCTATTTGTTTTATTTTAAAATACTCATTTTAATCCTAAAAAATAAAAAATGTTAAACAATATTTTAGAATGTCGACTAAATAATTAAGAGTTAAAAGAATTATTAAAAAGCATAAAATTACATTTTTCATAATTTTTAATACAATTTCAACCTAAGTTTTAATTAAAAAAATTATTTATTATTCCTTGACAAGTGACACGATAATTAGCCGGACCCAAAAAGATATTCAGTTAAGGGCTGATATGGGAGCACTGCAAAGTGTTATGTTCTCTTACAGGGAATTAAGCCACGTGTAATGGAGGAAACAGGTGAATTTATGGGGTTCTGTCGGCAATAATGTGATGTGTTGTTGGAATGAAGTAGGGAAGACGCCTAGCGTTGAACACGTCACCCAACCCTCTACTCAACACTAGAAAAGTATAGATGTATCCTTTCAAATCTTCCATCACTCAACCTGTCCGTAGTTGCTACCTGCCTGTTCCTCTTCTTTTTTTTAAATTGTAACATCTTTTAACCGAAGGAATAGAGAAAGTTTACTGGATTTACTTTTATATCTATTCTTTTTTATAATTATTATAAATAATTATTTTTTTATTTTACTTTTTATATCTCTAACTATTTTGTATTATCCATTGATTTTTACTTTTTATTTTTTATTTTCAAATAATGTGAAAGTACATGTGTCTATTTTTTCTAGTCGTAAATTAAGGAAATAATTTTTATTTGTGATTAACCTAAAAACAAATTAGTGCATAAAAATGCAGTACAAAAATAACTAGAAATAAATTAAATTTATGGTGTATTTTGATTCAAATTAATGGTAATTAATTGTTTTACTTTTTTTTAAGGTCACCATATTATACATGTGAAATTCTTATCAGTTTTGTCATTAATTAATCTTATTCAAAATATATGATTAGTCACCTTCAGTTAACTTTTTCTTCCAGTTATATTTTTTCACATTCATAAGACTTAAATATAATATTTTATTTAAGATATATGAATCCAATATCAATTATGGTTAATTTTATTTGTTTGTATTTTTTAGTTTATAAATATCTTAATTTTGAATGAGTTATATTTTTTATTGTAAAAAAATAATTCATACATTAATAATATAAAAATTTATATATTGTCACAAGTACTATTCCGTTTATTTATATAAAAATAATAATAAAATGGTTGATTTTTATCATAAATATTTAAAAAAGTTACATATGTTTTCTAATTAGTTAACAAAATAGATTTTATTATACTGAAAATATACATAAATTAAATTCTTTTAGAAAGTAGTTGATTTATAATGAGTATAAATAAAAATATAAAAATAAAGTTTCTTTCTAACAAAGTAATAGAGTAGATGAATTCTAATTTTTTTTAAGAATTTAATAGTGATATATTGATCGTATAAAATATATTTTTTATTTTTATATTATCATTCAATCATAAATTATTATTAATATAATTTTTAGATAATTATTATAAAATTCAATAAATTTATAATTTGAGATTAATGACAATATAAAATGTGACCTAATTTCTTATTTCTTTAATTACAAAAAAATCTTAAAATTCTTAAATTTTACTTTTTTAATAAATAAAGTTTAACTTCATTTTAAGTTTTTTATTTGTTTACCTTTAAAATATCCTCAATTTTTAATTTTAAATTAATTTTCTACTAAGTGTATAAATTATCAAAATGAATTTACTTCTTTTAATAATGGTTGAATCTAACAAACAAAACTAATCTTCCACGATGTAATCATTTAGTTTCTTACGTATCTTAAAGATAATTGTCTAGACATTAATTTAATCTATATTAACCATTCAACTTTACAATTTGTACTTATAACTCATTTAATTGAGTTAAAGTTAAATTACTAGTGGATATTAATTTTATATTTACTTTAAATTCCAATGAATAGCTTGTTTTCAAACACTAAAATTCTGAATTTAAAAAAGGAGAGAAAATGTGTACAAATCTATTGAAAAGTTTTATTTAATTTTTAATTATAGTTTTTATTATTTTATTATTTAAGGAGTATTCTTCATATCCAAAAAATATGATTAATGAGAACTATGGATCTTATTAATTATGATTTTTAGGTATGATTAAATTTTTTTTAATTGATCATAAATATTTTTGATAATATTTGTGTATGTTTCATTAGAATTAAAGTTTTTTATATTTGGTTTTAATATAATTTTTGATAAATAAACATTTTTTAAATATTTATTAGATAAATTTATATAGAATCCTATAGTAAAAATATTTTAAAATTTTAAAATTATAGATTTAGACTGTTGTAAAAATAATTTTGATAACTTTTAAATTATAAATATGTTGATATAGTTTTTAATATTTTTTATTTAACTTTAACGTAACAATTTATTATTCTCTCAACTTTATTTTTTATTTCTAAAATTTTTACTAAAATATTTTTTGAATGTTACATTGATATTATTATTAAACAATTTATTAATTGATACGGTGACCATTTTTAAAAAATAAAAAATAAAAAAATACTTAAAATGTATAATATTTAATACATTAAAAAGATTAAAATAATTTTTATTTTTTAAATTATATTAAGTATATTATAATATTTATTATTTTTAAATACAACTATTTATTACATTTATTAAGAAATTTTTTATAAATCCATAGTTGCATTAAATTGATGGATAAGAATATCGTAATATTTGTATATCATTAAAACTTTTATTCGGATTCAGAAAAGTTGTCAAGGGTGGTTTGGTTTTAGAAAATATTTTTTATTTCTATTTTTATTTTTATTCTTTAAAATTGTTTTTATTTTTAGTTGTTAAGATTTAAAAAATATGTTTAATATAAGTTTCCAACTTCTCTTAAAATAACTTCAAAAATGTGGTACAAGATTTTTTTAACCGCTCTTAATATTTTTATAACTACACAATGTCATGCTTGTTTATCGAAAACACATGTTTGTGTTCTGGGCTAATTTTGAGAAACATTTTTGAGAAAAATCATATATAAAAATAAAAACTCTCTACAATGATCTCCTAAATTTATGTGGACCGCAACAATTAACAAAGCAGTGGCATCGGAACAACAAAGTCAGTTAGGCTGGTTTTCTTTTGCGTTTCCGGATTTCCGTCAAAGAATCCGATAGCACTAGTACCTGCAAATTGCGACACTTCACCTCATATCCTAACCAACATTAGCAACATCTTAACTGAATGAAAATCTTAACCATGTTAACAATTTGCTTTCTGATATCCTCTTTAAAAACTCTCGTAAAACAATGTCCTTTTTATATAAGGTTATAGATATTTTTTTATGAGAAATAATTTTATCCAAGTAGAATTGTTTTCCACAATAAAACTCTCTCTAAATATCTAGAGTAATTATATATCTAAAATTTGAATTCAATATAATCAATTAAACTAAAATATTCTTATACTAATTTATTTTTGTAATCGATTATACATCCTATATCGAATAGAGTAATTAATTTACATTTTTTAATACAAGATAATTTTTTATAATTTTACAAAATATTATAAATACTTTTCTATATTAAATATTTCATCAACACATTACTTTCATTTTTTATTATATCATAATTCTTATCCTATTATTAAATGACATTTGATCTCAATTGATTATTTACCTTTTATTTGGAATGAGTGAGGGGTTTAATTGTTACTAAAAAAAATTGAAGAACTCTATAAAGACCGTCCTCTGTGCATGCACTCATATAACTGCAAAGTCACTCTGAGCCGCATTCAACTCAACAATGGAAACCCTAAACTCAGCATTATTAACTCCTTCAAAAGCTACCGATTCTGAACCTCAAACCTCATCTCCATTACCACCTTCGGTGCTCAGGCTATGGAGGCCAGCCGCGCAACGGAATCTGAGGAACCGGTGGTCACATTTGGCGTCGTGCAGGGATCGATGGTGCTCTGTTTCTTCCGCCGGAAGATCTCACGCAACTGCTCTCGTCAATTCTCATCTTTACCAAAGGTATTAATTCGCTATGTTCCAAAACCGGTTTCGCATTCAAAACCATAGACATAGGAACCAAGTAAACCTAGTTGATTTTGAATGTTTTTTGCGATGGAATTTATGGCGTGATTGTATCTGTTTTAACATTTTCCTGCTTTAGCATTTTTTTTTTAAATTATTCCGAAGTTGTTTTTATTGTGTATGGCGCTTTTGTGGTTATGCTGTTGTTGTTTCGTAATTGATGTATTGTAGGTACATGCCTGATATGAAATTAGGTGTTCTGAGCGATATGCCTGATATAAGAAAGAAAGCTTGTTTAAAACTATTCAAGCGGCAGGTATTGTTGATTTTTTTGTTTTGCTTGTCCCTGTCCAAATTTTGCATGGGAGCTTTATTTTGCATGTCCTTGTCCAACTTTTGCACACCATAACTGGCAAGAATTAGTTTACATGGGAGCTTTATATGATTTTATGTAAGTAATATTTAGTCTAATTTAATATGAAATTTGGCATCATATGTAGGTTAACTTGTCTGTGGCTTCTCTTCATGATCAAATTCTTTCACTTATTAACATTAACATAGACTCTATTCTGCTGAGGAGCCCCTAATTCTTTTTTGTTCTACCATTATAAATCTTTCAATATATAGGTATATTTTGAGAAAGCACATGATTAGTGAGTTGGACTGTTTCTTAGATAAGTTTCTCATGGGAAGAAGGTTTTTGTTCTAGATTGAGAAGGTGAATCTCTATTTGCTTTTACATTGCTACTTTTGTGTGATTCTGAATGGTGAATCTGTTTGTGGTTTTGAGGTTAGAGAAATCTAGGCAATGACATTTATATTTCTGCTCTTGTTTGCATTGGTGGTCGATGTGTTTAATCAGATGCCCTTGCATATTCAATTCTATGATGTTTTCTGAATTAAAATTATGTAGAAATTTGCAGTGGCCTCACTTATTTGGGCATAGGTAAGAAATGGTACTACTTTATAGGACCCCTTGGTTCTAAATGTCTCCAAGTGTTTGGATGGTTGGAAGGTTCTTTTTTCTCATTACATGATTATATTACCTGCATTCAAGCATGGATATCCATTATTTTCATTTTCTACCTCTCTTTTCAGTTCCCAGTTGGGGTGGTTTAAGATGATTAAGATTCTAAGAGAATTGTCTGTAGTCTGGAGTGGAAGAGGAGAGCATCTTGGTAGGAGGGAGATTTGCTATAGGTCAAAGGAGGCAATTGGGGTCTTGGAAATTTGGTGTACGAAAACACTGCTTTGACTGATGTCCTTAATCATCAAGAATTAAACCCATGACCTCTCTAGCCAAATCCAAGGGCATGCTGCTTTGTTTTCACTGATAAAGTGAATTACTAAATTTTGATGTCATCGATTGATATCCAGAATAGCTAGCTTTAAGAAGCAATATTCAGAGTATGGTTTTGATTAGACTGGGAGGGGCGTTAACCTAGTGATTATTACTACTCATGCAATGCAAGTCCCTGAAAGTTTATTTCTAGGTATACAGTCCTTTTAGACACCAGTTTATCTGAGTCTAGGTGAAGGTTCTTATAGTAGGTTTTTGAGGATATTTGGGTGGGAAAATTTGCTCTCTTGTGGGCTTTCCTACTTCTCTAGAATGTTTTTCTATCCATAATTTCGATCAATAAAGGGTCTGCTTTTTCTCAACCTAACAAAAAGAGAGTTATGACTTAGAATCCTTTCTGCTTCCACAGAAAAATACATAAGAAGAATAAAAAATCGAAGTTATTCTCATATCTCTGTTCAGGTGGATACCTTATTATCTCGTTAGTTTTATTATTCTCTTCTCGTAATTTTTTTTTCTATTATTGAAAAAAAAAAACTGGATATGGCATCATTTTAATATCTATTGCTATGGCTATTGTACTCATTTCAGGAACTGCAAAGGAGCAAATTATTGTTGTCTTATAAGGACATGGTATGTCATGTCCATGTTTTATTTCAAAATTGAATGGTTGATAACTTGATATATTTGTACTGGCAAAGAAATATAATGAGCATACATTATGGCATGTATTTAATTGCATAAGCTACTCGCTCATCTGAAAATTGATTGTTGATGCCATATAATATTAAATTCAATGACTTCCAAAATTTTGTTCGATGGAGAGGGAAACACTCGCACACACACAATGACATGTAAAATAGTGCCTCTGTAATTACTATTTAATGGAAAATAGAAATGTGCATTTTTAAAAGAAGTATTGCTGGTAAGTATAGCTGTCACATACTCATAGTTATTGGAGGAAATTGTTTGCTTAATGATACTGAGTATATTTACGTATTTGTTTTAATTTTTATGTAACTTCAGGTAGGCATTGTAAGTGACATGATCAATGTTAGCAGATCAATGAAGTGTTTTCTCAAAGGATCAAACAGTAGTCCACTGTTACAATTTTCCTATAACTCTGCACTCCAGGGTGATTTTGGAGATGGTGGAGGAATTCCAGTATTTGCATTTTATTCAATCACTAAACACGGTATGCCAATATTTGCTAATTAACATATTGCATTGTTCATTTATACAGTTACCCAGTTCTTCAGATGATTTGCTAGTTGTTTTCCCCATTTTCATAAGTTTTTTATGCACATATTTTCACTTAATGAAGTAACACTTCAGGTCTAGCTAGGAATAGGTATTCATTGTAAAAACTTTTTAATCCTTAGGAGGTACTAATGTTTTCATTTTCAATATTATATGATTACTTATAACAGATTGAATTTGTGGAAAAGTTTCAACACAGAATGTATTTCACAATTTTCCCCATTAAGTTGGATAAAGATTGTAATATAATCCAATAAAGGGGAAGAGAAATTTACAATACACACTTGTTTCTTTTTTATAGGGTTGCAAATGTACTATGCATAGTTAGACAATCATTGAGGGTTTAAGTTTTGGTTAGCCCAGATATTGTAGAATTTTTTTAATTGTTTCAATAGAAGCATTAATGAATGTAGAGAACACTTGAAATCATGAGAAATTCCACCAAAGGAGTTATGCTAAATCTAAGAAAATAATATTCAATGATAACAATGTTTCTTCCACTTAGAAATCAATGCTTATCTTTAAATTTCTTTCTGTGTAACTAAAACATGGGGGAAACAACAGTGCCATACATTACCTGACTTATTATTCATGTAAATTATGCTAAAATTAAATGTTTTGAAATTGCAGAGAAATTTGCTGAGAAGCTGGTTCAGATGTTTAGCTTGGAACTATGTTTGAAGGTGAATTGCAATTTCTGCAGTTGTTTTTTTTATCATTTTATTTTTGATTCCTAACTTTTTTTACTTACTGAGGAACTTATTTCAAATGGGCAGCGATTACTTGTTCTTGAATTTATGTCCATTGGTTATGACAATTCGGAAGTAAAACAGTTGCATTGGTCAACTCAGCTTTATGATGACGAATTCAAAGATTTGACAGATTGTAATCTGTACTGTGAAGTGACTCATGGGCCAGTTCCACCAAGATTGAGGGATGGGAAATCTGACCTTGGTGCTTTAAGATTTGACAACCAGCCCATCCCTGAGGTTTTACAGGTGTTGTATTTAATACCACATTTGCTCTTGAATTCGTCGTTGTTGGAATCTGTTATTAATATTCCTACAATTTCTAGGGAATTGAAGTCTAGAAAAGCTGAATAGTCTTGGTGGCTTATCATTATTCTAGGAAGTTGCATTTTTTGTTTATTACTCTTAAATGTTAAGCTAACAAATGCTAAAGCAAGTCACCAAGCATTTCACTTATACAGTGAAGCTGCTCAGTGCTTCCTAACTCAAGCATTTCACCAAAACCTAGTCTTCAACTTGGTATCAGAGTGGTTGATCCTGCCCTGCCTGTCTCTCTCCTCTTCTAGTCAAGTTTTTGGCACTGTCTGTTGTTCTGCCATGCATTATCCATTTGCACACTGTTCATTGCGGGGTGCTGTTCGCAGTATGCGATACTAATTGTTGTGGTCCCCTCTGTTTATCAAAGGGATCAGAATTATATATCTGTTTTTCTCAAAATGTCATTTGCAGGTCCTGTTTTCTCATTCTCTGGGACTTCCTCCTGGAAAAAATTATTTATCTTGGTCTGTCTCTGGAACATTGGTTCCTTGGTTAGGGGTGCCTCTGATCATATATCTGGAAAGGGCAATGGGTTGAATTATTGGTGTAGGACATGATGCACCAGCCTTTGTCCCAGTTGCACTAGCCCGGTCTTTGTCCCAGACGCACTGTCCCAACTTTTGTCCTAGTTGCACTGGCTTGGTTTTTGTCCCAGTTGCACTGGTCCAGTCTTTGTACCATTCCAGCCCAGCCTTTGTCCCAGATGCACTGGCCCAGTCTTTGTCCCCAGTTGTTGGTCCTGGGGTTCGATCTGGTCAAGAACCATCTTTTTTGGCAATCATTTTCCACTCCCAATCATTGTTTTCCCATTGTTTTCATGAATATCAGTTTGTGTTTATTTATATTGAGAATGTATTGATTTCATGTAACAAGCTGAAAGCTTAGTAAGCTTTAGCTTGAGGGAGAGAGTTGAATCTGTCAATATTCCTACAGTTTTGAGGGAATTAAAAATCTTGGAAAGTTGAATAGTCTTAGTGGCTTATCATTATTCTAGAAGTTGCATTTTATGTTTATTGCTCTTAAATGTAATCTCACTCAGAATTATTATATATAGTGAAGCTGCTGAGTGCTTCCTAACTCAAGCATTTCACCAAAACCTAATCTTCAACTATTATGAAATGTCTATATTTGATGTTTAAATATATTGATATATTATTACCTCTCAATTTGACACTCTGAAACTACACTACGTTGTGGAAATCTAAATTACGCTGATATATTAGTCATAGTTTAGACTGATTTTAGTTGGCTCACCATTTGAATGTTGGAGAAAAAAATTTCTCATGCATCTGCAAATTGCATGGACTGAATTTTTTGTTAGCTACATGATAAGAGTCTGGTGTGGTTTTTCAATACAATGTCTTTGCAAGGGTTCATTTACAGTTTCTTATATTGGAGTACCCCCCCTCTCTTTCTGATTAAAAATCGATGTTGGGACAGTGACTACATTTTAGCATAAAAGAATGGGAAATCAACTTGAGCAATTACTATTTTTTTTAAATAACATTAATTTTTGGAAAAGAAGCTTGGAAGTGGGTTGTGGGAATTGTCATTTTCTCCCTACTTTTAAGCCTTTCACCAAATACTTGGAGTTGGAACAATGCATGGTTTTTCTAGTATATATGTAATTTATAGTTTTCTTTCTATAATGAGATTATCTAAATATATTGTACATAACAGGTTTATTTAACAACATGGCTTGCAGAGGCGAACATAGACACTCTCAAGTAAGATTGCAATGAAATTCATACTTTAAATTTATAAAGATGCATATCAGTGTCTAAATGCACTAATCTTCCCCACCCTTTCCTTTTCTCTATTTAATCAGAGTGAACGAGATATTTGCAGTTGTTGGGGAGGAAATGCATGTTAGCATATGTTAAAGCTGCCACCATCAGGAGTGAAGTATTTAGGTAGTGAATGACATTTTGTTGAAGTCAAAATGAAAGAATATACCATCAATCACTTTTAGACATTGTCAATATTGTCCATACCAAAAAGAGTGGTAAGAGACTTTCATTGCTTCTTGTTGCAGTTGAAAATGATAACTTTGTCATGTAGATGAGTAGTTTTAGTCTCACAACAACAAATTGTGTACAGATCACAGCGGATGAAATTTGTTCGAAGGCAAACTTAGCAAAATAGGTGTCTGCGTGGATACATAATATGCTCAATATATTGCAAGAATGTGGGAGGTACTAAATATTTTTTATGGTGATTTTTTCCCGTTTTAACCATTAGGAAAGTTTGATACATTTTTTTTTTTAAAGAATCAGACCGAACTTGCTGGTCTCACTAGTAACTTGAACAACTATAACTGACCACTTTCATAGTCAAATTGGAATGAGCCAATAGACAACAATGTTTGGGTTTGCAATTTGGATTCTGGACTGGATTAATTGAAACCTAATGGTCCAAAAGCTTTTAACAAAAAAGAAATTGGATGTCAATGTCGATTTAATTTTATATTAAAAAGTTTTGAAGAATACTGTAGATAGCTGGTTTAATTATTTATTTAAAATTCTTTCCAGTAGACCACCCACTATTTGTTTATCGTATTATAGCTGTACATTGATGACAAGCAGCCAGGTTTTATGGTTGTTGCTTTCTATGGATATAATCTTTACTGTACTATTCGATGGATGCCTATCAATCTATCATCGAATGTTCCGTACAAAAAAGGGTATAGATATAAATATGTTGTCACAGTACAATAGTATCGATATTAAAAATTTCTTTTTCAATGCCTTTTACTATCATGTCAGGGTTGGTGTTTCCGGCTTTCTCTTTTGGCATCTTCCTTTGAGTGTGCACAAGTACAATATAGGTTGAAAACATGCTGCGTTTACGTGGTAAAAGGACGAATGTTGTCACTTTCAAACACGTTTGGCAGTTGAGGGCAATCTTTAATAACGAATGGGACCGCTTGCATCGGCGTGGATGATGTCTTGTACATTAGCAAGATATATAAACTGGTCAATTCGTATTATTATCCGAAGCGTCGTCGTCCATTTCAATTTATCCAACATTATTATTATTTCCCACAATAATGGAAAATATTAACGGCTGACTGTAAAAAGACAATAGAATGTTTCCCAAGTCAATTCAAGTAAATTATCATTATTAGCCCTTGTGAAACAGCCATGAGGTAATCAATATTGTTAAGTGTTTTTCGAAAGACTTTTACAGCCATGAGGCAACAGTACCCACTCACCGGGTCCAATAACTATTAATAATACATACGTAGAAAGAGAAAAAAATAATAAATCTGAAATGGCCTGAGAAACGAGTACGACGTATTTCAATGCCAAAAGCAAATCAAGAATGTCCCCACTGTCAACAGTATATCAATGCCAAGAGAAAAATAAGAATGTTCCTCACTGTCAATAGTGTGTTTCAATGCCAAAAGCAAAACAAGAATAGTATTGACAGGAGACTTTATAATACTAATTTGATGTATAATAGACTGTCAAGAGTATTTCAATGCCAAAAGCAAACCAAGAATGTCCCCTACTGTCAACTGTGTTTCAGTGCCAAAAGCGAAAGAAGAATGTCCCCCACTGTCAACAGTGTTTCAATGCCAAAAGCAATGTCCCCCACTGTCAACAGTGTTTCAATGCCAAAAGAAAACAAAAAATGTCCCCCCTAGAGGCCCTACACATACTGATGGCACAAGTACAGGATATGCACGAGCTGAGGGCTTAGAATAGCTCGACAGCAGGAAGGACTGTACATACAGGAAAATGATTTGATGTTTTAAAAATAACTTATTGAGTGAAGATGAGCTAATGCTAATTATTCTACTACATACAAATACAGGAAAATGCTTTGAAAAAGAAATTATTCAGCTTATGCTAATTAATAAAAGACAACTGAGCCAAATGGTATGGAATGGTTAAAATTAGGTAGATTGCACATATCTACATATAAATACAGGAAAATGATTTAGTATTGAGAAAATGGAAATGATTAAATAGACAGTAAACATCTTATGTTCTATGAAAAAACAAAACAAAAAAACATTGAACAGCTTATGCTTACTAATAAGCTAAAACCGAGCCAAATGGTATGGTTAAAACTAAGTAAACTGCATATCTTATCTTAATATATACAAAAGGCTTGGAACCTGAAAACCAAAAGTAAAAGATAACTAGATTGCGTCTAGACATACATAGATACATATATATAGATTGAAAAGATCTAACAGCCTCCATTGGTTGAGGAGGCAATCTAGTACCATTCTTCTCCTACATTGCCAGTTGTATGGTTCTATGGCGATGAAGTGCAATAATATAAGTTGAAAGAAAAGGACCAGAAACAGGAGGTTGTGGAGACAACTGACCAAGAAAGATGGAAAAATGAATTAATTAATTATCAAAGTGAAAAACATTGTACCCTGTCTGGGAGATTTCTAGGCATTGGAACTGCAGTAACATATTTCTGGGGGCATGATTTCATAGCATTTGCAGTTGCATCAGAGGATGAGGCTTCTGCCCCATCATTTTGCCCCCGACCATGGAACTTGGCAAATCGATTGATGACAGAAAATCTTTCTAAATCCTGACATTCCACTCTCAAGTCCAAAATTGAGGCTCTGCTATCCATTCTGCACCATCAAGATGAAAAATGGTAAAGAAAAAAACTATAACAAAAACAATTGCAGCTATCATGTTTAGATAAACAAAAGCAACAGACGGGAAAAAAGAATAACCTAAACCTAAAGACATAGCAGTCAGTGGTAAGCAACTGAAATAAAGAGAATAAAAGAGGGCCAATGATTCACATCCCAGTATATGAGCTATGGGATATTGCAAATATCATCACTACCATGTAAAATCAAACCCAAAAAAGGCAAACCTAAATTTTCCAGAGAGATCACTTATGTCAGCAAAGTCTGTATCTTTATTTCACAAATTGATCCATATTTCAACTTGTCAAATCAACTGTTCGATGGAATCTTATTACCACACAAGAACAGGAAAAGACAACATATCTTATAAAAACATTTTATTAATTTGAGACATAATACCAAAGCACCTGTTCATTTGCATTCATATACAAAGATGACCCTGTGTATGAAATTTGTTACTCATACAAACCAGCTATATAGTATTTGCCAAGGCCATGAGAAAAATAAACACTGCTAGTACCTCGATATATCATTTTCCAGTTTCCTCGCTCTACCAACAAAGTCTTCCACTTTCAAAATGTACTGATCAATTTTTTCAGATGCTTTGAGCTTATCAGGCAGGCTACAAAATATATCAATTAAAAATTTAACTATTATAAGTGAGATATAAACAAATGCAAACCATAAAATCATGCATGTATGGTCAAGATTAAGGGTTTCTGCAGGGCTTATCAAATAAGCACTTATGCATGTGTTTGGTTAAGCTTATGAATGTAACTTATGACTATTCTATGACTATTCTATAAGCTCTTTTTAGCTTATTTTTAATATGCCTTGCAGTGAAGCTTATAAAAATAAGCTTATTAAATAAATGCTAAACTAAATTGTTTACCCAATTGCATCTGAAAACATAAACACATGCAATCTTTTTAAGTAGTTCATCCATGTAAAATTGAATGATCAAAATTAGCTCTTCTTACATCTCACTATAAGATAGTGTTCACTTGATATGCCCCTTTCTATACATTCAAAACTATCATATGCTCACTCAAAAAAGGGGAAAAAATCTTACAGGTTTTTGCTTCCAGGGGACATGAGTGAGGCATTTCCAGACCAAGCAACGGAACTGCATGCATCTCCTAATACTAATCTAGCAACAGAGTAGACCACACTTTCATGATGCAACTTGACATCTGCAGAGAGAACTGTAGCTGGAGGGGGGTTAAGTAGTTGCTGCATAAGCTGTGTCGTTAACACAAGTCTTCTTTTTGACTTCATCATAGGCAAATCTTCAACTAGCTCAGCATCATCCTCAACCTAAAGTCATATATGGAGCAACGTGAACTCCTAGTAGCAAATGAATTAAGAGATTCGGTTTAGACTGATTTAATTATGAACAAACCTTCTCAATCAATCTATTTGCAGCTTGGGCCCAGTCTAATTCTGCCACACTGCCAAATAATAAGGAACACCAATCTTAGAAGAAAAAAAGACATAATAAATTGATGAATATAAACAAGATTAAAAAATATTTTAATTGCAAAAACAGAAGGCATAAAATACTTTGAGAAACTGAAAACAGATCTAGCAACTGGTGAAAGAGACAGGATCTTTTCCAACTTCAAGTCATCAAAAATAATAATAGTGAATGACAAGTGCATTAAATGCGTGTGTTAAGAATCTATAACTTACTTCTAGCAATAGATTAGCTTACTTTGTGTTAAGAATCTATAATCAAAATCATCAGATAACTTGGGACTGAAAAGCTGTTTTTGTGTAAATTAATCTAAAACAAAAAATCACAAAATTTTGTTTTGTCAACCACCTGATATCTTGAAGCCTTTCAGAACCCTGACTCAGCTCTTTATGCCATGGTATGAGTTCAGATGTTAAACTTTTACGCTTCTTTGGTCGCATACTAGACAGATCAGGTTCAACTGCATGAGGAAGCAATAACTGAGAAGGCAGATGCTCACTTGCAACTGAAGTAAGCATTGGATTTTGCCCAGAATTACCAAGCTGACCAGCATCATTGAAACTATTAACTTGCTCCATTGAATTAGCAAGATGCAAACTACCAGATTGGTTCCTTATAATTAAAGGCTGCTCCATAACCTTTTGAGGAGTCATTGTCCGTACATCATACATTTGCAACATCTTACCATTTTTAAAAGTTCCATACTGCTCAAACCATGATGGAGCCATCTGAGGATTTATCACAGAATGCTCACTTCTAACAGAAGTTACTTTGTTATTATTAGCAACATTAAGAGCACTTCTCTGACCATATCCAACCACCTCCTGAGAAGATGCATTAGTGTCTTGTGCATCACCTGGCTTTGTTGAAAAGCTTAGTGAGTTTGGATCTGATGGTGGCACTGAAGAACTATTACCTGACACATCTTTGACTATGTTATTGTATCCGTATGATTGTTGAACATGGTTGGAATCTACCTGTTGTTTGTCCATCATATTATCTGAAACTTTGAATCTCTTGACATCTCGATTACTAGGATCAATCTCCATATTTTTCATGGACTGAACTTGATTTAGCATAGAGATATTCTGATGCAAAAAATTGTTTGGTCTTAAAGACCGGCCAAAATCTTCAATATCTTTAGAGGTAGCAGCTGGGCTTGATTGAGTATCAGGTGTACATTTCACATGTGAAGCACTTGCAGTCTCTTCAATAGCATCAACACTCTCAGGCAATACCCTATGCCCAGAAAGGTTACCATCTTTCTCTGAATCTTCAATACCTGGCTTCTGTGGTCCTGTTGTAGTTTCACAAATATTAATTGGTTGGGGATGAGATGGAATCTTCAAAGCATTAGGATGTTGATTGCTAGAGACACTTGTCCATACATTGTGCAGAACTTTCGAAGGATGAGAAGCTGTACCAGCCTCCAATGCCGAAATTTTCATGGTAGGATCTCCAGCACGAAGTTGATTCATACCATCCATCTGGGACGTCTCCTGAGCAGATTGCAATTCAGATTGACTAGTTTGAGCTCTTTCACAATATTCATCTACCTGATTAGTGGAAGCAGCCCGATCAACAAAAGTTGCATTAACAGATTGGGTATTTGCTACTTGTCCACCAAGATTAGCCACATTCTGATTTTGAATATGGATCCTTGAAAAGGGAAAGCCCGGAGTGAAAGCCTGTGGAATATTTCCCAGTGCACTGTACTGTGAGGCTTTGTCAAATACTTGTCCAGAGGAACCAGAAATGTTATTTCTAAGCTCATGAGATGACTCTTGAGAAGGAAAAGTCTGAGTAGCAGCCAACCAAGTATGACCCTTATCCCCTGTCTCAGATGCAACATGTGGTGTAGCATGAGATGATGCCATAGGAAGCCTTTGAGTAGGAGGAGCCAACTGTAAACCAAAGCCCTGAGACAAAGAACTTTGATTTCGTTGAGGATGTACAACAGACCCATCAGAAGATTCAGTATCCATCACCCTGGAAGATAAAGGGCGGTTAGAAGTGCTTGTGTTTGTTGCAATGCCATGCTCCCTTGACTGATCCACTTTATGAAGAAGCTCAAGAATATTTTGACTACAATAATTTAACAAATCAAAGCAAACAGAGCTAAGGTCACCATGTACATCATGGAAGAGTAGAGTTGTACGAAAACAAAAGACAAATAAGTAAACCAGGTTCCAGAGCCAATTAGACCATAAGTATGCAAATGAAAAAGTAAAACAAACACAAGTCATGGTTCCCATAAGAAAACACTGAACAATAATTTAGAAGCAACTGCCACATGATGACACTAAATTTATAAGCTCAAAACAAAAGCAAGATGAAAATTTTCAATCTTCAACTACCTGGGTGAAGCAGTCTTGTTCAAGGCATAATTACCAATACTTCTATCAAATGGAGTCAATGTTTTCGGTATATGACCAGGCAACATGCTTTTTGAAGCATTATCATCTATGATTTTTGAGTCACCCTGAAAAGCAGATGCATTCCTATGTCAAATTCCAAAGGACTTAACAACTTTTGGTTCTGTAATAAATAGAGAAAACTCCATGCAATCAATATAGTGACACTTGCATAATAAGGGTGAAGTCCTAAAATTACCTTCTCTGTTTCATTATAATTTCCATCAGAATGACTGTATTTTGACTGCCCAGGATAGCTTTGGTCCTGAGCTTTAAGTCCACCAATGGGTTGATGGGGCATAGGCTGTGAATTTATGACATGTTTGTTTCCATAAGGTTCTGTGTCAACACCAACATCCCCCATTGGGTGATACTGAAATTTACGAGTTAAAGGAGGTCTTCGATTTCCCTGCCCAGATAACTTTGGACTATGCAAATCACCATCAAAACTGGGATTTTCTCTCAAACCACCAGTTCTATGATGGGAAGAATTAGAGGCAAGACCATCTGCTGATTTATCCTTTTTGTTAGAGGTTTCCATATCATGTGTCTCTCCTTCTGACTTTTCGCTCTTCAATGATTCCAAAACTAAAGGATTCTTCTCCATATGATGCCTATATTTTCCTGCACCGTCATTTCTTCTATAGCTCCCCACAGAATCTGTATGTCTCCATGCATCAACATTAGGGACCTGCTGGTTGTTTTGCCTGCTGACCCATGTAGCACCTGAATTTGGTATGGCAGCAATACCATTCATACCAGATTCCTCCCCACAAACCTGCATATTACCTGGAGACTTTGCATGTTCCAACCCAACAGATGAATTAGTATCAGAATCATGCTCCCACATTGCAGGAACCTGGCCCATATCCTCTTGCATAGCTTTATCATGATGAGGCTGCAACACATTTTCATTTTCACGGATTTTCATATTAGAATTGTTATTGGGTGTGGGTGATTTCATAGCATTCCATCCATTAGATCTATTGAATGGCTCACCCCTACTATTAGGGGATGATAACGTCTGTTGATGGGTCCAAGAACCTGCAATAACCTTCTCATTTACTTCTAAACCTGAGGTATTAGCAGCATTTCCATAAATATGACTCCCTTCTGCAATTGGTTTTTGCTGAGGGCTACAATCTAACCATTTGCCTCTTTCTAAAAACTGTGGAATTGATCTTTGAGAAGAATCGGTCTGTAACCTTTCTTGCTGTTCCGGTGCAGTATCGGAACCTGACTGATGAAATCCAGGAAGACCAGAATAGTTTACAGTGGTACTGGGCCTGCTGAGATCATCCGGTCGAAGAAAAGGCCTTGAATTTATATTGGGTGCTGACTGCAAGTTATTGTCAGCCCAAACAGATTGCTGTTTGCTGCTATCAATGGTTGAAGGCCGTTCATTTCCAGAAGAACGTTCGGTATTCCTGAAACTTAGACCACTCCATTCTTCCTGTATACCCATTTCACTACTAGAAGTTTCAGCTACAGCAGACTGCATAAGTGCACTCCAACTCCCACTCTGAACTGATGGAACTCCACCAAAACTATCCGTAGTATCCAGCATATTGAAACCAGTATTCCAACCAAATCCATCCCAAAGGCTGTCATCAGAACCAAATAAAATCTTCTCTTCCGTTGGATCTAGGGTAGCCACATTCTGTGAAGGAGGAACCTGCACTACCACCTTGTCCTGTGAAGCGTCAGAAGATCCAGCTAGTTCTTGCCTCCCATTAAAATCTTCAATTGGTACATCCCTTTGCTCAGAACTCACTTGCTGCAAGTTCTCCATATTTAGTCCACTATTTATACTTTGAGCAAGAGAACCAAACATACTTTTTCCTTGAATATCCTGTCTTGAAACTGAAGTGGCATCATTTGTGTTAGTTTGATCTGAAATTGAAGAAAACTGATGAACTGGAAATGAATGACCACTGGCTGATATGTGTGGCAATGTTGGCTTGTCACCTTGAATGCGAGAATATTGATTTTGAGGTTGGATAGAAACCTGAGACACTGCAGGCTTATCTGCTTGCATGTGAGAATACAGGTTAGGTGTACCTCTTGAGCCAGAAATTGGAAGCCCATACAGAGACTGGTCTCCCTGATTAGGAACCAAACCCATCAGGCGCAGTTGTTCAGGAGATAACACAAGTCCATTAGAGGACCCTTGCATAACTGGAGATGCACCATGCTGGAGCCAATTTGCATTAGTTGCCATAACTTCAGGCTGCTGCCACACAAGGTTAGATGCCTCATTGATGGGAATGCCATTAATAAGAGATGCAGAATGGCTTGCAACTGTCTGTTTTGAAATGGAAGAAGCTGGATTCAAAGAACTTTGTTGCCTAGCTTCTAGTTGATGAAATTGTTGATGCCTTTGAAGTTCTTGCATCTGGCTGAGCATTGCTTGCTGTTGCAAAAGCTGCATGTCATTCATCCCTGACTGCTGTCTAGGAAAAGACTGAAGCATGCCTGAATGCCGACCACTCATTTGCTGTTGACTTCCAAAAAAATCATAATTAACAGGAGACTCAGATGCATCAGTCCTAGTCAAATTTTTCTTATAGTGTTCAAGACCAGCCCCTTGTTGTGACTCTAGTACTGATATTCCTCTTGACAGATTTGATATGCCATGCAAATCAGTATCTGTATCCATTCCCAAAATGTTTGCTTCATTTTGCCTAGACTGAAAAACCTGATGTCCCTGCATATAGCCATTTACAGCTGTCTGTTGGTTTGGGAGTTGATTTCTGCCAGAGTCAGGCCTCAAATTTGATTGTGCCAGGTTCAAACCATGTCGCAAATGTGGAGTGCTTGTGTGTCCCTGCTCAAAATCTTAGTACAAGTAAAAGGAAATACAATTAGTAATGGGGAAAAAAACTACATAAAAAGTTAAACTTCAAAATCAAAGTTATAGGTTGTGTTAAACCAATAGAGATTTATTAAAAAAAAAAAGTGTAAATGCAAGTGAATATATTATCATTGATAAATAAGTGAGAAGCTATTTAGAAAAAGGAATATAACATCTAGTTCTACCTGATTGCTGTAGATTAAAATTCTTCAAATTGGAAATAAAAGGTGCACTGGTTGGCCTCTGGCTACCAGCCCACAAATTGTTGCTTAGCCCTGGCCAGTTCCCGTCAACTGCCTGTGAATGATACTGGCCCTGGGACAAGTTCTCTTGACCAAAAAAATTATGGACCCTGTCTCCTACTTCGTTTCCAGGCATAGATACCCCAGCCCACAATTTTTCAGCAGATAACTATTTATAAGAAAGCGTAGTAAATCAAGGAAGATCAAGAAAAAGTTTCTCCAAATATTATGCTGTCCAAAAACACACCTCTGAGCTACTATCATTTAATCCTGGAAATTATTAAAGAAAGAGAATTAGCCTGCTAGCAAAAACCCATTTGGTGTATATTTACTAATATAATATTGTGAAAAGACAAGATAAAATAACAACAACTGACATCGATACAAGATGCCATACTGGATTACTATTAATTAATTGCACCATATATAACACAGGATACTGAGGGGTAGTGCACAATAGTGAACTGAAATGCAAACAATTCACCTGCACAAAACAATACATTCTACATGATGCAAGAATAGGCTTCCAGGAACAAAAACTTTATGTTGATAGGCATGGTGTTTCCAAAATGAAGTTGCCTGTAAAGGCAGCCCTAATTGTTTTTTTATTGTAGGCCAAATTCTTGGAGCATTACTTTTTAATTGATAACACATAAGTTAACTGCATCAAATGCTTTGGTAAAGTCTAATACAAGCAATAGAAGTTCATCACGTTGGGTCATATATCCAACATTGAGGTTCTCAGTGTTCCTTCTTAAATGAAGAAAAAGATGGGGGAAAGGGAAGAGAAAATTTGAAAAAGAAAGGAATGCAGTTTCAACTTCCAAGTTATAATACTCAGAAGTCAGAAGTATCTCCAGCGTCAGAAGGTTGAATCACTGATCATGTAACACACTCTAAAGCCTAAGCCATGTTTTTTTCTCCAAACATTTTTAATATTACAGGATTTTCTTCCTTACCTAGACTAGTACTATTAAACTAGCTTAGTATTGAAAAACTACTAAAGGTTTCAACAGAAATGATCCTTCTCCAAAAGTATCTACTTGTAAAAAAAAATTTCCTTTCTGGACACAAGTGTTGCCACCACTTACAAATAAATAAACATATAAAATATGCTTAGCCTTCCCCTCCAAAGTTTTCAGCCAATTGAAGAATTGGTGCACACAAGGAATGAAAATGGAGAATAATTAAACAGGCTGAGACAACTTCTAAATCAACCATAGTGATGAATCTTAAGGAAGGAAAAAAAAAACACTTCAGAAGAGAAATGCACAACCTCAGACATATTCCCTACAGATTTACGTGTTGGCAAAACCAGAGGCATGCAGAAAGGGGAAAAAGAACTCCACTGCAAAGCTTCTATTTCGCATTCCCTATATGCAGCTTCATCTTTTCTATTCACAAATACATGTCGTTCTAGTAATGGCATTCAATATTATTATCTGTGTTTTGATATACTCACACCCCTTAGTTTTTAACTAAAATCCTATAGTTCATCATCCTCAAGACATCTGAGACAAGCAGCACATTTCCAGTAACTGGCAGTTTTTTCCCAAAATTAAAAGCAAACTCCAATTAATTGCAGAACGATAACCAGTAAACATCCCAAAGAGTGAACTTATCCAAAAACTTCAAAACATTTAGAGTCTCAAAATTTTCCCCTTTTCGTTCTGCATGTTCACACAAACTTCAACTACAACTATAAAAAAGAGGTTCAGAACAAAATTCCATCATCTCCACTTTCAGTTCCAGACTCATACTGCATCCACAAGGAAATAATTTGTAACCAATTTTTAACACCTATCCTAAAATTAACCGAGTATAATCTCCTTCCAAAAATCACTTACATGACTCAAATTGACAGTAGAAGAAACCCTTCCCCTTCGTTTTCCATAGACTACAATAAGGTTATGTTATGTAAGTATGCCAAGAATTCACACTCCCTTTCCTAATACTGTAGAAACCTAAAACTATAGAGAAGACAATTGAAGCAACCGATAACTAAAATCCAAAATCAAACACGCACAATTTACCTAAGCAGAGATATTTTCACTTCTTAAAGAAATGGGAGGAAGCTAAACACGCAATACTCAATTACTATTCCCCTTCCCCTAGTCTCCCACCAGCTGAGCTCATCTCAAAACGGAAAATCCCTCGAAAATCTCAAAATTATGACCGAAACGCAAAAGATCGGAACCGCGGCACAATTCGAGCTCACAATCAGCATTCAAATTGACCAAACAAAACAAAACGACTGCACGAGCTTGCGAAATCGCGCCCAACACGAAAAACCAGAGATGCAAGCGTAGATTTGGTTTTTTCCTTTTTCTTTTATGTTCCGCAAACAAAGGGTTTCTAGAGAGAGAAGGCTAGGGTTTTCAGAGATAGAAAGATAGCCCGTGAACTCACAGTGACATTGAGAAGTCTCCATTGAAGCTCAAAATTGATCCTGCGAGAGTGTTGAGGAAGCAAGCGTTAGGGTTTGAAGCGGTGGAAGCAGAAGAAAATAGAACTCTCTCAGCTCACACAGATAAAGTGATCGAAATAGTGCGAAATTTTCAACGAACACAGGAACAATACTCAGGCTCGGTCCCAAGGTAAGCTTCGGCGAACCGAGGCTACTTGCTTCGGATCCGAGGCTGGGCCCTTTGAACCTTTTTTTAGAAAATAGGTTGTGTTAGCAACAGTGAGCCCAAGAGGGGAAGATAGCATGTGAAGAGTTGTTGAGGGTAAATGAATTATCCAATTCAAATGCGACACGTGGCGAAGTGACGGCACAATCACTTTTTTTTTTTGAGAGGGAATAAACTGCTGGGCGGAAAAGCCCAATGACTTTATTTTAAAACGTGATAAAAATAATTGTTTGCTTGCAAACAAATAATTATTTTTAAAATTATTAAAATAAATTAACTTAAACTCGTAACTCTTTTTGAAATTTGATCATGCTAATTTATGGAAATTCCATCACTAGGTATTAAAAGAATTTTTCTTTGATAGTCGGGGATTATAAAATATTTTTTTAGAATATTAAAATTAACTTAAACTCCTAATTTTTTTAATTTGATTCTGCTAATTATGGAAACTTCACCCATAAGTAATATTTAAAGAGTTTTTCTTTAAGAATGTGAAAAAGATACAAAATTAAAAAATAAAATAAAATATTTTATTACAAACCCTTCACTCTTGCATTCTCTCTTATTTTTAAGTTAGATATGGAAATTCTTGTAAAAAAGAATTACAATAAATATAAAAAAAAAAAAAAGCGAAGCTGACGGCACAACTACCTTTATTACAAAGTAAATTAAAGCCTACTTTTCAAATTTTAGAGACTGGATACCTTTTTTTTATCCCATATCCTTGCATCTAACTTTTGCTGGATATTTTATTTATTTATTTATTTGTGTAAAGTATATCTTAAATAAATGTTCTCTACAGTATTTTTATTGGTTTTGAAAACATAAAATAAATTAATCAAAGGGTGAATTAAAATGTTTGAATCTGTGAGAGAAACAACAAATGACATAATTTCAAATGTGGCATCTTAAAGAGTCAAGGTTAAGATTTTGATGGAATTTTACTATAAAGTGGGCAGATACAAATAAGTGAATATGGTGGACTGTGTTACGCAGGAGGTCTTAAATTGTTTCTTATCCAAGCATATTATTGAATGGACTGCCAAAAAGCCATGTGATAAAGGTTTTCCACGAGCCTACTGATATTCCTAGAAGGTGAGTTTTAGAAGGTATATATGAAGAAATTTTGTCCTAGGTGATACATGTTAGCAATTAATGATTATAATCAAATAGATCAAAAAGAAAAAAATTAAATTGTACAAAAGTATTTGTAACTCCAATTCTTTAAAATGTTAACATGACCAGCAAGTTTGGGTGTTTCGATATTTAAATAAAATTTAAAGTAAAATATTTAAAAAAAGTGGATTTGTCATTAATAATAATAAAATATTTATTATAGTAAGTGAGATAGATTAAAGATATAAGAATTGATGTGATATATCAAAATTCAAAATATAATATAAATTTAAAATTAAGATTAATTAATATACAATAATTTTGAATTTTAGCTTATGTAAAAAAAAAATCTTCAATACGATACAATGCATTAAGATTGAAAAATTAAAATTAATTAAGAAATAATATTTAGTAAAAAAATTCAAATGCTTAACGTAGGTAAAGTTAATGGCTTATAAAGAATGAAAATAATTATTAGATTTTTTATGAATGAGGATTGTGTCTAATCTAATTTAAATTTTTCTTTTTTTCTGTTCGGACGAGACATTTTGAAATTTCATAAATTTGAATTTTTTATTTAAATTTAATTATTTTATTTAAATAAATTAATTCAAAATTCTTAAATTTTAAATTTGTAGTATGAATAGGATAATTTAAATTTTACGATATGTAAAATTATTTTTTAAGTATATATTTTAAAATGGAATTCTTAATATTAATACTTTAAATATTAAATAATTAAAAATATTAATATTAATACAAAAATATAAACAAAAAATGGAAGAGAAGAGAAAGATGAAAGAAAATAAGAAAAATAATGAATAAATGAATGAGAGGGAGAAAAAAAAAGATGTGAGACATGGAAAAAAGGAGAATGAGTATGAAGAGAAATAATATAAAGAAAAGGAGAAGAGAATGTAAAGAGGGTGAAGGAAAGAAGAGAACAAAAAGAAAAAAGTGTGAAGAGAGAGTAACAAATAAAAAAAAAGTGGAAAGAGAATAACAAAACAAAAAAGGTGTGAAGTGATCGAAATAACAAAGTAAGAGAAGAAAAAAGTAAAGAAAAAAAAATATATAAGAAAGGGGAAGAAGAAAAAAAAAAAGAGACAAAGATAAAAGAAGAAAAGATAAAGTAGAAAAGAAAATTTTCAGTAAAATTTAAAATTCTAGAATTTTAGATAATCAAAATATGCTTACAAATTACTATAATTTTAATTTATTTTTATTTTTTCTACTTAAACAACACAATTCACTACAAAATATTTTAAATTCAGTAAAACAATAAATTACTTTTTTCAACTGCCCAACCACAAAGTATTAAGGAATTTAAATTATTGACACTATCTTATAACGTAGAGATTGATAGGTAACATGTATCTTATATTATATACAATTATTTTTAATATATATATATATAAAAATAAAGAATGGATCTACTTATTTCATATTTTTTATCCTTCCTCTTTATTTTATTACAATCTAATGATTTTAGTGAATTATATATTTTATTCGTTAAATTAAAAAAAAAATAAAAGATAAAAATGATTAGCAACTATTAGAGCAAGTAAATGTTTTATATATATAATGTTAAATTTAGACTAAATTATTGTGTATCCCAGAAAAAAAAAATTATGTTATGAAATGTTAAATATAGATCAAATTATAGTAATAATTTATGTCCTTTCCCAGATTAAAAAAAAAACTTATGTTCCACACGGATAATAAATTTACAATCTTTAGTTTTTATATTATTGTGACTTATCGTGAATCTTGTGTGTTTATCTATTATTTTTAAGTTAAAAAAAAATGTTAGTGGGTATGTTTATATATAACAAATATTTAAAAAACATACTTGTATAAATTAGAATGATAAAAGACATTTATAGATATAAATTTGTTTGAATATATAGCAATATCCATAGTTATATATATATATATATATATATATATAATTTAAATATATACACAATTTAACAAGAAATATTAATCATAACAAATATTTTAAATTATATTTTACAATTATTATTTTTTCCTTTTAATGATATATTTTCATTATAAGGGAAAAAATGAATAGTGTTAATTAAAAAATAATAATATTTTTTAAGTCTTGTAATTATTTAAAACATTGATCAATTTAAAGTAATAAAAAATACAAAATATTTAATCAAATTAGTTATAAAGTAATTAAAATAATTTATAAATTATTATAGTAACTTATCAAATATATTTATAATTTAAGAGAAAAAAGAAGTTATTGTCAGGTCTAATATTCATTATTAAATTAATTATTTATAATAATAATTTATTTTTAAAAATTATTGAATATCACTTGTTAAAACCATGATCATATTAGAATTGATAAAATAAATAAATCATAAAGATAATTATAATTACTTTAATTATATATTTTAAGATAATTTGATTACGATTCACTGTTTCTTTTAAACATAATTATTATTTTTATTAATATTATAACTGAAATTGTTCAATTATATATTATTAACTGTTTTAGATAACTAATAATTAATTTGATTAATATCATGTTTTGTGTTTAATTGAAACAATATGTTTAAACATTACTTTGTAAGTCTTTAATTTCTTAAAAAATAATGGAGATAATAAAAGTAGAAGATAACAAAAGTCAATATAAACATTTCTTATAAGTTTATTAATTATAGTTTACGTTAGGATATACGTGTTATTTAAAAAATTATGACTCAGGGATGATGACAATAATGGGAGATAGAAGATAACAAAAGTCAATATAAACATCTCTTATAAGTTTATTAATTATAGTTTATGTTAATATATATATGTATTATTTGAAAAAATATGACTTAGGGATGACAACAGTAACAGGAGATAGAAGATAACAAAAGTCAATATAAACATCTTTTATAAATTTATTAACTATTGTTTATGTTGGTATACTGTGTTATTTGAAAAAATATATGACTATGTGATTATTAGTTTATTGAAATTGGAAGTTAAAATTTTGGTAAATAATTTGTTATTAAGACATTAGCATGGTCTAGTATGTAGTACACCAAGTTAGAGTGTTGTTATCTTAATATGATTTTGTTACTTATTAATCTTATCCTATTGAATGCAATTTTTAAAATACTTTATCATCAGATTTGACAATCATCATTATTATTATCGTTGTCATCCTCATTATTACCATCATTCTGATGATATTGTTGTCATCCAACCACCACAGCGCAGTGTCATTGTTGCTCTTGTTGATACCACTATCACTACTAATAGTATTCAGCCACTATCGTTACTAACACTACTCTCCTGTTGAAACTATTATCAGTTTACTGTCATTGTCATCATCATTATCACCAATGACAATTCATCATCACCACCCTATCAACACTATACCACCACCATCATATTAACATCATCACCACCACTTTTATCAACATAGTTATTTCTACTACTAGTTCAATTATCACCATCATTATTATCACTATCACTCCTACCAATATTACCACCATGACCACTTTACTCACATTATTATTACTACTACCACCACCACTAATATCAACATCAATAGTTTATCATCATCACCACCACCACACACCAATTGGCACCACTGTCACCACCACCAATTGGTGCCACTATCACCACCCCACCATCACAACCACTACAATTCTCATCGGCTTGTCTTGAAAACCAAATGGGCTACATTTTTTGTAGCTCGTCAAGTTAAGCCAAAGTGGTTCAATTCTTTTTTAGCAAGCTTAAACTGTCCTGATCCATTGGTCACTACCCCAAGTCCAATTACTACTACTACCACCACCATTACTATCAACATATAGGTACACCCATAAACTAGTTTTAACAAGATAATAAATTTCAAAGTGAATTTATTTTTAAACTAAAATTATTTAAAAAAAAAACTAAAACTAAAACTAAAAATTGGTTTAGTTTTTAATTTTTTTTTCAACTTACAACTAAAACTACCCAAACTAACTCTTAATAAACTATGTTGGTGGTTTTACGTAACTAGTTTCAATTATTTAATTAAAATGATTATATAATTTATATTAAACCTAGTTTCAATTATTTAATTAAAATGATTATATAATTTATATTAAACCTAGTTTCAATTATTTAATTAAAATGATTATATAATTTATATTAAACTGTTTATTATCAATTTTAATAGATGTAGTTACATGTTTATTTCAGACTTATTATTTCAACTATATGATGTGCCTCTTAATTATAATTGTTATTATTCTAAATGATACCATTGATACTTGTTTTATTATAATTGATATTTCTTGGAATATTAATTAATATTTACATGTGTAATTTGACTGGATGCAAGTCTTATTGATTAAAAAAATGTTAATTATTATAGATGTGTTTAATGGTCATGTGATGAACAACTTATTAGATGATGTTGTTCAAAGGATTGCGACTATAATTATCCTAATAATATAATGTGGGTGGTGGTGTTATTCAAAGGATCAAGATTGTAACACTCCTAATAATATAATGTGTGTGCATGTGTGTGTACGCACGTGCATGAGTGTGATAACATGTAATGCTTACACAATATTAAAGTGTGTGTAGCCTGCATCTGCGTGTGCTTGTGTGTATTGTAACATGTAATGCTTACACAATATTCAATTTGCTATCTATAAAATAGAGTATTTTATTTAAAAAACAATGAGAAATTTTTAGAAGTAAATTGATAAACATTGAAATTTAAGAATAATTATATTAAGGTATAACAAGAATTAAAAAAAAGATTCAAAATAAATACTCATTTGAACATTGAGCAAAAAAGGTAATAAATACATTATTGGCTAATATGAACATGTACAAATGAAGTCAAAAGTGTTTCTCCAAAGTCAACCTAAATATTGACTAACCATAAACCTACCAACTTGACCTAATTACTTGTTATAAGGTCAATAAATATCTCTTAATTACTTCCCACGTTGACATTTATATTTTTCATGTGTATTCCCTTTTCTATAACCAAAGTTGATAAAATGGGTTGAGCTAACCAGCCTAACTTGAACTCGCTTGATGAAATACAAGAGTTGGATTTAAATTATAAACTCAAATAGAACACATGAACAAAAAAGGTAATAAGTATATTATTGCTAATATTTACATATACAAATGAAGTCAAAAGTATTTTCCTAGGGTTAACCTAAATATCGACTAACCACAAACCTATCGACTTGACATAATTACTTGCCATAAGGTTAAGAGATAACTCTTAATTACTTTCCACTTTGACATATATATTTTTCATGTGTATTCCTTTTTTTATAACTAGAGTTGATAAAATGGGTTGAGTTTGCCGGCCCAATCTAAATCCACCTGGTGAAATATAAGATTTGGAATTAAATTGTAAGCTTAAATAAAACACATACATTTTTAACTCAGATCAATCATGGCTTGATTTAGGCTAAGTCTACAAAAACTTAAAAAACCTAGAAAAAATCAAGTTTTTACTGAGCTTGATCTACATTTTAGAAGTTCGATTTGAATTTAGACTTTTTTTAGTTCAATTTGTTATATTTTACAACTTGCATTACACTAGCTCGATAAAGTCTAATAGCTTATTTTGTCACCTCTATCAATAACCTTTACTGGGATCAAGTCAAAATCAAATTAAATAAGCAATTAATTAGCCGAGTCAAAATCATAGCATACTAAACACAATAACTTGTATGATTGTATGTATGTTGTTTTATCTCCATAAAGAACGTTTTAACAACAAAGTAACATTATTAGGATCTCATACTTCATTGACTTGTAACCTAATCAAAATTTATTAAATGTAAGTGATTATCAATTATGTGATAATATATTACATTATTTGTGATAAGTTGTAACGATAATATATTATAATATTATTTTATTATTTTTTATTTTTAATTGTATATATTTTTTTTAATATTATGATTTTTAATTTTTATTTTGGAATATTAGTTTTTTCATATTGTTGTTATTATAATTTTGAAATTTTCTTTTCATAATGTTGAGTTATTTTTTTTATCTTTTACTATTTTTAATAGTGCTATTTTATATATAAGAACAAATTATATATTTATTAATAGTTAACAAATGTAATGAGTTTGTCTTTCTTAAATAAATTATCGAATTTGAATGTTGCAGAAGAATAAAATAAATTTTGAAATAGTTTTAATTCTTTAAATTAGTCTATAAGCCACCCTCCTTAATGGTATGTGTAGCCTATCCACATCGTATACTGTTTAAGAGACAGACGTAACCAGCCTTTATCCCCTCTTATTTTGGATTATTTGGGCCTGGCCAGATTCAGAAGGAACCAAGAGTTTTCTTTAGAAAACAACCCACACAATCCTCCCCACAAATCTACTGCACCTACAATGTGGAATGAGCAATGGCTACCTCTCTCCTCTCGCAAACAACAATGCACATCTCAAGGGATTGTGTTTTCTCCTCTACATTTTGGATTCTTACATACACTAGACACTTGTGCATAAATATGAATTTATGAAGTCTAAATCTTCATCCTTGACTTCAGGTAACATAACATTATTGTACAGTGTTGAAATTTGGGATGATCTTCATAGCAATTTAGGAAACGATAAATTATTTTATCTTTAATAGAAAAAATGGAGTTTTCTTTTGATATGCATACGAGAGTCAACAATATGTTCAGAGTCATAATTTTGATGCATCGTGATGAAAAAAATCACTTTCACGTTTTTTTTATCACATGATGATTTAAATACCTGAAAGTATGATTAATAATAAAACATCAATGAGATTTTTATAGATAAAAGATTATAGATATCATCTAACTCATTATATATAATAAAAAATATATATTGTCTATGAACTGATAGACAAAATAAATTTTTAAACAAAATGATTGATCTGATATAAATATGTATTTTTTTACTTTGTAAAGTCGAGTAAGATAAGTATCACTAAATATATTATAAATTTTATTTTTTTTAATATACTTAATTAATGTCAAAGACACATCCTTACAAAAAGAAATAACAATATACTTAGAAGTTGTTTTGGCATTTTTCATAAGTTATATGTATGAGAAGAAGAAAAAATATTAGTTTATCATACCAAGATAAATTGTTGAAATGTATTTATTAAAACATTAAATATTCTAACAAACACTTTTTTTTCTCTAAAAAAAAAAAGAATGAGAGAAAATCATTATTCCACCTCAATAGTTACCTGTTATTCTATGGAGATATGCTATGAAAACTACAATAAGACGAAAGATCAAAAAATGATGTGTATAAAAACATAACAATTTGTTTTTTGTAAAAAAACTTCTTGTAATAAAGAATATTAGAGATTATTTAGAGAAAAATATTACATTTTTAATTGTAAATTCATCTATTAAATGATATAATTATTGAATTTATCTTAGATATTTTTTTTATGAAATTGAAATGGTCTCAATAGACAAATTGAAAAAAATATTTTGAATTGTTTTTTGTTAATGAAAAATTTAGTGGTGTACAAACTATTAAACATAGTCTCAAACTAGATAAAACCGTGTGTTTATCTATTTTTTCTTTAATTAATTTTTTTATCACATCTATAAAAAGTGACCTTCTAAAAAAGTCTTTGAAAAAATATTTATATTATATTTATCCTCTATACTATTAAGACATTAAAACCTCATCATGGAAAGATTTTTAACATAATTGAACTGTTATGTTTTTACGCACAATGGCTTACTTTTCTTGGAAGCTTATGCAGGAAGGATATGTTAAATTGAATTGTGATGGATATTCACGTTCCAGTGTTGTGACAGCAACGAAAAGGGTCACAATAACAATTTCACGGTGTGGGGATTTCCAAATTGAAAATGATTCAAAATGGGCAGTTAGTCTGCTCACCCAAGGGATACATTTTACAATCAGTAGGTGATGTTGAATATTTCATCAACAACCACATATTTAGATAGGCAAATGCTCCAACTAATTCTTTGGCCAAATATGGAATGTTTATGAATGTTGGACATTTTTTTTTTCATTTTCCCCTAATTTTGTCTCGGTTAACCTGTTACCCGATTGTTGGGCTGTTGCATTTAGAAGATAGTTCCTGTTTCTTCTTTGCCGGTCTGGACCCATCTATTAACAATAAAAAAAAATCATATTCATATCAGTTGAATTTAATGTGATTTTTAAATTGTAAAGTTTCCCAAAAAAATCTAAAATTAGTTTTAATTAATGTTACTTAAATAAAAATTATTACGTTATAAATTATCTTTTAAGTAAAAATATTCAATAATTCAAAAATAAATATTTTTCATATAATTTTGTATCTTTTTATTAAAACTTGATTTGGTACCCATGTCATGTACATGTATAAATATATTTTATTTTTATAATATCTAAAAAAATCCATTTTACATTTTTATTATAATAAATTATTGTATATGGATTTTATTGTGTTTAATTTTCTTATAATTTTTTTACTATTTTAGATTTTAAACTTTAGACTATTGTTATATTATTACTATAGTAATAATTTATTATTTTTCTCAAAATTATAATATTAATTTTGTATTATTTTTAATTTGTATATTTTATTAGTACTGTTTATATTTATTAGGTTAAACTAATATGCAAATCTCTATATTATGTTCAAATTTTTATTTAAGTACTTATACATAACAACAAAACGTTCTTATAATTTATAAATTATGCAATTAAATATTTCTTTATTGATATCATTATAATTCTAATAGTTTATGTTAATTAAATATTATGACATGATAATTTTTTATTATGTTAATATTATATTTCAATATGATAATTATTTTTTTTTATTTTTAAGAATTTTTGAAACCTTAAATTTAACAGTAGAGACACATAAAATACATTTTCTTTCTACATATGTATCATTTTTAAATTGGTAAAAAGTTCAGGTGTTCACTATAACACATATACAATATGAGATTAAAAAATTATATTTCATTTTTTAGTTGCATGTAATAAATGCTTGAATTGGTTGGTGTTGAAAAAAAATGATATTCCTTATTTATAAAATAGTAACAATAATTATATGAAAATTTGTATTTTTTTATTATAAAAATATTATAACAATTCAATTGTCCATTAAAGAGATAATATAACGAAACTTATTTTTTCTTCATTCTTAATTTCTATTTTTCTTGTTTTTTTTTAGTGTAAAAAATGTCAAATATTATAATAAAACTTTTCTCAGTGGATGTAGTTACCTATATTTGCATGACTTTATCAGAATATGAAATTAGACATTTAAAAACTCTTAAAAATTAAATTAGAGATTTATAAACTCTTAAAAATAAGATTAAATAATAATTACTATATTAAGATACCATGTCAATAAAATAAAATAAAATTATCATGTTTAAAAAGTTTAGTCCAACTCAATCAAAAAATATAATTCAGGTAAGGATTGTTTTCCACTTATAAACTTGTCTCAAGCCCTATTTTTAGCCAACATGCGACTTAATTTTTTTTTTCCAATACACCCTTTTACGTCGAACATTGTTAGGTTTAATGCGTGAGTAATATAGTGAATGACCCTTTAGTATATATAAGATAGACTTTAATACCATCTTAGAAAGTAGGTTTGAGCCAAACTCAATCTCCAAAAACTAGCTCAAGGTGAAATTTGCTCACTGCTTATAAACTATTTTTAGGCTCTATCTCTAGTCAATGTAAGACTTGAAATTTTTTTTTAATATTAAATATCTAACTAGCATAAACTAATAAAATTATAGTGATGTTACCAAATTATAGTGATGTTACCTTTGGAGGATTATATTACAATTTTTAAATTATAAGGATATTTATAAAATATTTGTAATTATAGAGATCTAATTAAAAACTAAAAAAATTATAGGAATTTACAAATTAATTTAACCTATTCTTTATTACTATTATTTTTATTTATTTTATATTTGCTTGAAAATTATAGTGTTAATGTATATTATAAATATTAATAAATAATTTTATTATTTTAAATATCTATGATATTTCAAATATTTATTATAATATTATTTTGACTATTATTAAAATATAATTAATTTTATATTCTAGATAATTTAAATTTAAAATCGTGTTACTCTTAATTTGAATTTAATTACTGAAATTTTAAACATCACACATTATTATACAATAAAGTTGATGTATCTTGACTCAAATAATTTATTTTTATATTTTTTTTGGGATTTTATAAACCTTATATCTTTAAATAATATTTTTAGTTTTTATTTTTATTTTTATAATATTATTTTATTATTTTAATATTATAATAACAATTTATTATCACATGTATTTTTATTATGTTTATTTTATTTTTCTATTATTTTATATTTTAGTCTATCATATTATTATTTTAATAACAATTTTTTTCTTAAGATTATAATATTAGTTTACTATTATTTTTTATTTTTTGTATTTATATTGGTATTTTTATATTAATTTCTAGTATCATTTTATTAACTTTGCATTTTATATTTTATATTATTAATATATCAACAATTTTATTATTATCTTAAATATTTATTATAATATTATTTTACTATTATTAAGATATTTTTTTGTTCTAAATAATCTGAAGTTTAAGATTATTTTAATTTTGATTAATTTATTATTATCTTTGATTTTTTATATTTATATATTTTTATAATTATATTTTGAAAATAGTGCTATAAAAATATTATTTCCACAATTAGTTGTGTATATTTTAAATATTATTATTATTATTATTTTAACTATCTTTAAAATTAACACTTTTGTTATTATTTTAAATATCTTTATGATATTTTAGATATTTATAATAATAATATTTTATTACTATTAAAAGATGAGTATATAAAATGTTTAATTATATATAATATTGAGAGATAATTATTAAAAATATTTTTATAGTATTAACTTTCTTAATGTTATATGTATATATATAAAATTAAAGGTATACTTTTTCAGTGACATATGCTACAGCATAAAGTACATAATGTAATAAAAAAAAGTATATAGTACATAAGATTTAATTTAATATAATATTTATATATTAGGTTTATAAAATTATATAATTTTAAATTATATCCTAAACATAAACTTAAATAATTGTCTTAGAAACACGGCTCTTGTACAATTTTTTAATATTTTTCTTTTTTTTCCCAAATATTTTCAATATTAAATGGAAACAAAAATGAATATGGCATAGCTGCCAAGGGTAACAAATATTGGGGTCAAAAAAAAAAGGAAAAAAGAGATGTTCGGTGGGAAAGAAAAGCGAAAAGTTCTAGAAAAAAATGGAGACGTCTAGGAGTTTCTCCTATTCACAGGGAAGGGTCGAGAAGCATTGAGATGCATCTTCTCCTCTATCAAATACTTCGTCTTTCCCTCTTCTTCACCACTTCATTTCGAATCACACAACAACACAATATTCATTCAATCTCATAGCCAAACTAAACTCTACGCAATTGTATTAAATCATTTTTGTTTCTCAAATTCTCCCAAACCAAACTTTTCGTCTTTAACGTCTCAAGGTACGTCAAACTCTTGCTCGGTTTCTTCTTTTTAATTCTTAAGGTTTTAATGTTAAGCGCTGATTGTTACTAGAATCTATTTCGTTGCAACTTTAAGTAGCGTTTGAAATGCGAGAACAGAGCCTTCACAAGCTTTTGATTCCTACTAGATAGAACGTTCACAACACAATTCACAAATTCTAGGTCGTGTTTCGTGTTGCTTATTATTATTATTATTATTGTTATGCAGGTTAGAAAATGAATACTGACAAGTTTACTTACAAGACCAATGAGGCTATTGCATCGGCGCACGAGCTCGCAATGAGTTCAGGACACGCGCAACTCACTCCCCTTCATTTAGCACACGCTCTGATTTCCGATCGCAACGGCATTTTCTTCCAAGCGATTTCCAGCGCGGGAGGTGAGGAATCTCAACGCGCGGTAGAGCGAGTGTTGAACCAGGCTCTGAAGAAGTTACCATGTCAGTCTCCGCCTCCGGACGAGATACCCGCGAGCACGAACCTCGTGAAGGCCATTAGGAGAGCGCAGGCTGCACAAAAGTCACGCGGCGACACTCATTTAGCCGTTGATCAGTTGATCCTCGGAATCCTCGAGGATTCCCAAATCGTGGAATTGTTGAAGGAAGCGGGTGTGGCCGCAGCGAGGGTTAAATCGGAGGTCGAGAAGCTTCGTGGGAAGGAGGGGAAGAAGGTTGAGAGTGCTTCCGGGGACGCGAATTTTCAGGCGTTGAAGACTTACGGGCGTGACCTAGTTGAGCAAGCGGGGAAGCTTGACCCGGTTATTGGGCGTGACGAAGAGATAAGGAGGGTTGTGAGGATTTTGTCGCGGAGGACCAAGAACAACCCGGTTCTCATCGGAGAACCGGGAGTTGGTAAAACTGCGGTGGTGGAAGGCTTGGCACAGAGGATAGTTAGAGGGGATGTTCCCAGCAACCTTGCTGATGTTAGGCTCATTGCATTGGACATGGGAGCGTTGGTCGCGGGTGCCAAGTATAGGGGAGAGTTTGAAGAGCGGTTGAAGGCGGTTTTGAAGGAAGTAGAGGATGCTCATGGGAAGGTTATTCTCTTCATCGATGAGATTCATTTGGTTCTTGGTGCTGGTCGAACTGACGGGTCCATGGATGCTGCTAACCTCTTCAAACCTATGCTTGCTCGTGGCCAGCTTAGGTGCATTGGTGCCACCACCCTTGAGGAGTATAGGAAGTATGTGGAGAAGGATGCTGCGTTTGAAAGACGGTTCCAACAGGTTTTTGTGGCTGAACCCAGTGTTGGTGACACCGTTAGTATTCTTCGTGGGTTGAAAGAGAAATATGAAGGTCATCATGGTGTTAGAATTCAGGATCGTGCTCTGGTCGTGGCAGCTCAATTGTCTAGTCGGTACATTTCCGGTATGTAATCTGTACACTCTTGGTTTGAGCCTTTGTTTTTGTTTTGAGAGTTCATGGTTTTGTTAGCATGGTGTATTTATGTTTTGTGTGCTTGTTCAGGGCGTCATCTTCCTGACAAGGCTATTGATTTAGTGGACGAGGCCTGTGCAAATGTGAGAGTTCAACTTGATAGTCAGCCTGAGGAAATTGATAACCTTGAAAGAAAGAGAATGCAGCTAGAAGTGGAACTTCACGCTTTGGAGAAAGAAAAGGACAAAGCTAGCAAAGCTCGTCTTGTAGAAGTATGTATTGATTTGGTTGCATTATTGAGTTATTATTTTTAATGGTCTTTTTAAAACTAAACTCTTGTTTGTATTCTAATGGTTCTAATTTTGTTGCTTATGTGTAGGTGCGCAAAGAACTTGATGACTTAAGAGACAAGCTCCAACCTTTGATGATGAAGTACCGAAAAGAGAAAGAGAGGATTGATGAGATTCGAAGGCTCAAGCAGAAACGAGAGGAGCTCCTCTTTGCTTTACAAGAGGCTGAGAGACGATATGATCTGGCTAGAGCTGCAGACCTGCGATATGGAGCAATTCAGGAGGTGGAAACTGCAATACAACAGCTTGAAGGGAACACTGAGGAAAACTTAATGTTGACAGAAACTGTTGGACCAGAGCAAATAGCTGAGGTTGTGAGCCGCTGGACTGGTATACCTGTGACGAGGCTTGGCCAAAATGATAAAGAAAGGTTGATTGGACTTAGTGACAGATTGCACAAAAGAGTTGTAGGACAAGACCAAGCTGTTAGTGCTGTTGCCGAGTCTGTATTGAGATCACGAGCTGGGCTAGGGAGACCTCAACAACCAACTGGATCATTCCTATTTCTCGGTCCAACCGGTGTTGGTAAAACTGAGCTTGCAAAGGCTCTTGCTGAGCAACTCTTTGACGATGAAAACCAGTTGGTGAGAATTGACATGTCCGAGTACATGGAGCAGCACTCAGTTTCAAGATTGATTGGTGCGCCACCAGGGTAAGTGGATTGGAGATGGACTTCATTTAGTTGTTATTTATTTTAGGTGCAAGAATTATATCTTACACTTTACTTTGGTTTTCAGGTATGTTGGACATGAGGAAGGTGGACAACTAACTGAAGCTGTAAGGCGAAGACCTTACAGTGTAGTGCTTTTTGATGAAGTGGAAAAGGCACACACATCTGTGTTCAATACACTTCTTCAAGTTTTGGACGATGGGAGGTTAACTGACGGACAAGGCCGCACTGTGGACTTCAGAAACACTGTCATTATCATGACCTCAAATCTCGGAGCAGAGCACCTCCTAAGTGGACTTTCAGGAAAATGTTCCATGCAAGTTGCTCGGGATAGTGTAATGCAGGAGGTATGTTCTGGAGGCTATTTATAATAATAACATAATGTCCACGTGCTACTTGCTGTCATTATTGTTTATACTAATATATATTTTTAATCTTTTTAACAGGTGAGAAGACATTTTAGGCCAGAATTGCTGAATCGACTTGATGAAATTGTGGTATTTGACCCTCTTTCACACGACCAATTGAGGAAGGTTGCAAGGTTACAAATGAAGGATGTTGCTATTCGTCTTGCTGAGAGAGGAATTGCCATGGCTGTGACAGATGCAGCACTAGACTATATACTTGGAGAGAGCTATGATCCGGTAGGTGCATTATGCCATATTTGCTGAGTATATGATGCAGTAAAACATTGTAGCTAGTGGTACTTAATACCTTATTCTCTGTTACTCGCAGGTGTATGGTGCTAGACCAATTAGGAGGTGGCTTGAGAAGAAGGTGGTGACAGAGCTATCTAGAATGCTTATAAGGGAAGAGATTGATGAGAACTCAACAGTTTACATAGATGCAGGACCCAAAGGGAGCGAGTTGGTCTACCGTGTAGAAAAGAATGGAGGGATTGTTAATCCTACAACTGGGAAGAAGTCTGATATCTTGATTCAGATACCTGATGGACCTAAAACTGATACGGCTCAAGCAGTCAAGAAGTTGAAGATTGAGGAAATTGACGACGATGAAATGGAAGAGTGAATTTTATGTTAATTGTAATTATGTTTGATGGCCCAAGTTTCAAGTTTTTGCTTCTCTTAAACTTCCTTTTTATCTTATATTCTGAATGGGTGAGTGAAAAATGAAAGTTCCTTGTAACACCTGCTCTTTGTTTGATCAATAAAATTACTTTTGTAAATAAACTGATTACTGAGTTGAGGCAGAGGGGTTTTTTTTTTTTTTTTTTTTTTTTTTTTTTTGCACGAGGCTAGAAAATGAAATGTGGCATTGGTAGTTAGTTTTTGTCCAAATTCCACTACTAAAGTTCGTCGTGAGATTTAACGCTTAAACTTCTTGCTTGGAGTTTTTTCTAGATTGCAACTGCGGATAATCGTCGGTGACAACTTCTGGAAATCTGGGTACTAGCTAAACAATGAAGCTCCTCCTACAGTGTCCTTGAATTTCATTTGTGTGTGATGTTGGGTTATAATTATGCAATTTGTGCATAACCAACATTCCAAAAAAGACAGCTGGGGATGGGAGTGTCACCAAGGGTTGTGGGATCTTTGGGTTTTCATTATGTCAGGCTCTGTCTTGTTTTCTTTTTTCACTATAATTGACCGAAGCCGTTTTATGTCACTAATAAGTTTACATTGGTTTCCAAAAATGATTTACTACGTGAAGATGTCCATTGGGCCTTACACACAGCAGCAGTGGACCCACGTAAGCCCAATTGGAAGACCCACAAATACTCATGGCAGAAATGCTTAATTTAACTTTGGGCTTTATGAATTTTAGAATTTTGCTTGTTTTTTCTTTCTCTAATGGTCTGATATCCACGTGGATGATTAACTGACCATTAGCTCTTGTTTATTTATTTAAGGTCACCTTTGCTATTTTGTATCGACACGTGGAATATCGATTTCATAGACTTAATTTTAGTATAATTTTTTATTCTATTTTTTTTCCTAATTTATTCTTGTTGTCTCTTTATTCACTGTCGTCATCTTATCATACTAGACTACTAAGTGGTAACCCTCTTCCAAAGAGGTGGATAAGACATTATTAACAGATTTGTGACACTACATATCTAACTTGACGATGTTGGGATTCAAAGAATACCAATTTCCCCTACGCTAACGAAAATGGGACCTATTTAAGTTGCGTAAAAAAATAACTGAAAGAAAGAAGGAAAAAAAGACACTGCAATTTTTACGTGGAAAACCCTCTCGTGAAAACCACCTTTACCTAGGTCCAAGAAAAAGATCTCCACTATAAAAAGTAGGATTACAAAGATTTCTCTCAATCTCCGAGGGATCTCTTAATGAATCTCACCCTCCTGGATGGATACAAACTTCTCTCAGATATATCTCTTTCTCTCAAAAGTTAGCATACGTAAAAGACACTAATTCTAACTCTCTTGCGCTTTCTTCACTTGATGTGTGTCTTCAATCTAACCCCTTTTTTCTTACAAAGCAGTTATGAACCCAATGGGTTTGAGAAGATTTGCCATTCACATAGTTGGGGCTTGAAAAGAACCCAACATGTTCATCCCCCAAATATTGTGACTTGTGAACAACAATTAAGGAGGAATTCCAACAGACGATTAGTAGGAAGTGGAAGATTCACACACTACGAAGCACGGTTGATACTCGACATGAATCCTTCACTATTATCATGGCTGGCCTGTTCCATGGAACAACTTGCTTCTAACCCTAACCACCCACTTCTCTAGGGGGCATTTGTCCTTGACGATTCTTAAACAATCCTTCTCTATACATCTTTTTCCCAATCATTCCAATCATAAAGGTCACATCTACCTCCTTTATTCCTATTTTTTCATCTCTAATTCCTCGTACCCCTTATTTTCTCAACCCGCCACCCCTTACTATTTCCATTTTCACCACCTTTTTGTATTACAACTTCTTTATCTATTATGATTGACTCCACCTCATCCATTTCCCTTTCGCTAGCATAGAACTCTTAGATTGACTTTTTCAAGTTGATCAATATATTCTATTTCATCATGTACCATGGGAAACGCCTTCTGGTGGCTTTCTTTTACATGAAAGGCGATGTTCTAAGCCATCTTACAACCACAATCCATCACCTAGGCCAGTGAAGCTTATTGAGGACAAAATGAGAACAAAATAAAGGACTCCATATCTCGTTCCTTTCATCATATAACCCTCGTGACCCAACCTTTCACATTTCCTTTCTTTCAATCATATCTATATAAAAATTTGTAATTTTTTTTAATCTTTTAGATATTATATTTTAATATATAATTATATTAGTTAATTATTTAAGGTAATTATAATTCTAAAATGATCCAATTTAAGTAATTAAAATGGACTTCCTAAAAGAACTCAATACAGGCTTAATGAGTGAATGCCTATGTTGGTCCATTAGAGAATAATAGGAATAATCCATATATGTAAGTTAATACAATAAATGTTATAGTTTATAATACATAAATCAAAAGTTGTTTTCTGTTCTTCCTTTTTGTTCTTCTCATAAGAAGAGAAAAATAAAGTTCGAAGAAGAAACTATGACAATTTGGTTGTAGTATCTTCAAGTAACTATCATGTATCAAGGTATTTATACATTCATTAAAGGATTATATATTATATTATATAAATATTAACTTCTAAATAATTAAATTTTATAATTGTCTATTTATATAGCGCCTAATTATATGATATAACAAATTGTATTTTGTTTGTTATTGGACAGAACTTCATCACATGAAGGTGGATACATAATTGTGTAATGTGTATCGGCCAGTGTCGTTCTATTGATGTTTAAAACTTTTCGCTCGCTCTTGAATGAATGGATCAAGGGAATGCCAACTTTTTTTCCCAACTTTGCCTGAAACCTTCTGCCTGGGCGGTTTGGCATCAATTTGGTAGTTTCCGTTTTTGCATTTAGTAGCAATATTCAATTGCATCTCCCACACCTATCTCGTTCCTTTTCTCAGAGGCTCTGTCTCGCGTCTTTTCTTCTCAGTGAAATCTAGAACATGAAGCATGATGCATGGTAAGGGTGACTTTTTGCTGTATATATTGAGGATATGGATCCTTTGTATCACGTGTTATAATTTTATTATTATTTTTAAAATTTTTTAATTTTAAAATAAAATATATTATATTGATACATTTTTTTTGAATGATTAAGATTTATATAATAATAATATACAGAGAATCCGATTTCATATATTATTTTGATAAAGTTAGAATATATATATATATATATATTAATTTAGTAGTTTATAAATTATTTGGATTAATTATGATTATATATATCCACTCATCAAATTGACCCTTTAGAAATAAGAACATTTAAAAATAAAGTTGTACTTTTAATTAATTAGCTTATAAGTTACTTTTAATTAGTAGCTTACAGGGTATTAGGTGTCTGTAAGACCTACGTGGAATGTGTTTTGTGGTATTTCACACCGATGAGGAATGGCGTAATACTAAATGCTAATTATTTTATATGAATCTTGCTTGAGCTACATGGAATCTTGTTTGAGAAATGTTAATTATTTTTTTTTTGTTGCTGTATTGCTGGTAAGACCTATCATATACTATTTTAAATTTGGTTATAATTTTTGTCCCTTATTTTTTTAAGTATACTTTATTTTATTCTTTTATTTTTTAAATGATTTGTTCTGATTTTTATTTTTAAATTTGAGTCAAAGTTATTTTTTCATCAATCTAAAATTAATCTTAATATTTTATATAATAATTTATTTTTTGTCATTCTAAATCATTGGCATGAATTTTAAGATAATAAAATTAATAAATTTATTATTATAACAGTGACTTATCATTAAATGAGAGTGTAAAATTATTATATATATATATATAATTTATTTTTTTTAATTTTAACATAATAGTAATTTTTAACCATCATTATAATATTTAAATCTCTTAAAGTTATAAAATAAAATAAAATAAAATGTGTCCAATACAGTGTTTCCGATCGTTGATTTATCGAGGAATTCTATTATCCAATATATTTCAATTAATATAATAAAAAATTAGATGAATTTTTTGAAACATATTTTCAGCATATATAAAAATTAAATAATTAATACAAATATTACGTATGAAATCCAATGACGTTATTTTTATTATTGAATATATAACCAGTAATAACTAAAATATTTGCTATAATATTATATACTATATATAATTCACAATAGATATTGGTTAGTTTATTATTACTATCAATCAATTATGATGAAAAAAATTAATAATTTGATATATAATGTGACAAATTTAACCTGATCAATCAATTATATTAGGTTGATTAATGTTAACATAAAAAAATAATTTGAATAATAATGTTTTATCTTTGAAATTCGCCTCACAACAATTTCAACCATATTTATTCCCTTTCAATCACATTAATAATTTTTATTGCACATCAAATATTAATCAAATTAATATTATAATTATTAATATTTCGTAAAATTATTAATTAAAACATATTTTAATTATAAATATCTTATAAGATTTTTAATTAAAATATATTTGAATCTTTTCTATTAAGTATTAATTACGTCTTAGTTGAATATAACATTAACCCTTATATATTTTACAAGTAAATTAACTAGGATCTCATAAACTCATGTTGCTAAAATCAATACTACAAAAAAAAAAAAAAATCCTGAGTTAGTGAGTTACCACTCAGACCTTTCGGGTTTGTGCCAGGCAAACAGGCAAACGTGGGTGTGTACAAGGCCACAGAAAAAAAATTATACAAATAAGTAACAGGTTCTATCCTATGTGGATCGTGGAGTTCATATTTCAAACAAATTAACTACATGATCAGCATGCATTTTGTCACTGGGGACCACAGTCCTCCTTTCATTAATAATTCTAGCCCTTCCTTGCTTGCAATCATTTAATTTATGCATTCAATTATATCGCATCTAATAAAGACGCCTTAACAAACGCCAATAATTTTTATTATAGGCTTATAGCAATTTGATCCACATAAAATAGAACCGGTTACTTATTTGTATATGTTTTCTGTGGCCTTGTTCACTGGCCTTGTACACACCCACGTTTGCATGGCACAAACCAGAAAGGTCTGAGTGCTAACTGATCACTAACTCAGGATTTCAACATGAGTTTATGAGATACTAGTTAATTTACTAGTAAAATATATAAGGGTTAATGTTATATTCAACTAAGACGATTGATATTTAATAGAAAAAATTAAAATATATTTTAATTAAAAATCTTATAAGATATTTATAATTAAAATATATTTTAATTAATAATTTTATGAAATATTTATAATTAGAATATTTGATTAATGTTCGATATGATACATTAAAATTATGTGTCATATATAAATATTTAGATCACTGTCATCATGTGTAAATAAATATCAAAGGTGGACTAAGAACTTACCCCTTACACCAAGACAAGTTGCTAATTCGAGAATTAGAAATTTCTAATTCTAGATCTCGGGAAGAAGTGATGATAAGAAGTGTTTTAATTTATTCTGTACTATTTAATATTTAGTATACATTTATCACCTGTTATAATACTAAAAAATATTTAAAATAATATATAATAATCATTTACACAATTACTAAAGTGGTAATAATATAATCTACTCACAAATAAAATAAAATAAATTTAAGTGATATAATTAATTACTAAATTGTTACTATAATTGTTTTCTAAGATAAGATTATAAATATATTCGAATTAGTTATGTTAAAATATAAAAAATCAGCTAAAAATCATATTTATCATATTTTCATTTTTTGTTTTGTTTTATTGTCTCTTCTAAAAAAAAGTCATACATCATAAAGAATTGAATCTTTGACTTATATATTTAAATAATTCAGTTATTTATTGACTGTAATTGATTGGTTGGTTATCATATTTTAATTGTCAACTTGTTTAAATAATGAAAAAAATCCATTGGAAGACGTACAAAACACCTACGTAAGTTGAAAAAAAATTGTAACCATATAAATATAAGAATGAAAATATTTCATAAAATACATGGGAAGATAATTAATATTATTGAACTATGTACAAGTTAACAAGAGTTGATATATTTGGTCTAATTTTTTGACTTAGGCTTCTTTCTTAAAATTTCCTTGTTAGTATGTAATAGGTAAGTTTTACTATAAATTTTATTAAAGTGGGTAGTTAATCTTCTATGATCTTGCCAGAGAACGTATTTTCACTTAATCTAAACCTTTAAATAACCCCCAAAAAAGATATGTACATGGACTACTAAAAAATACATACCATCTAATTAAATCACTAGTGTTATATTGAAAAGGAAAGTGTATAGTAACTCCCTCAAACTTTTTGGCTGTTACCATCCTAATTGGTTCCTAAAATTTATATATATTATTTCAATGAATTTTTCCATTAAATCTCTATTATATAATAACTACTAGAAAAGTCACGTGTTTAGAGTTAAATCAAACTTTATGTCTTTGTCCAAATCCTTTGTTAATTTTAAATTTAAATTTTATAAAACTAAAATATCAGAAACAAGAAAATATAACTAAACAAAAATTTATTGACGAGGAGAGGAAACTAGAAAGGGTGGGTATAAGGATGAAGCGACGCATTGTTAACGTGAAAAGAAATAATACAACAATTAAGGTGATTTATACAAATAGTATTATTCGGTACGTTTGAAAATTAAATATTATTAATTAAATTTAGTATTTTGATCTTATTTGTATATATGAATAGCATGGTAAGAGAGACACTTTTCATCTTATAATTACTTTAAAATAAATGAGAGTTAGTAACCTCTCTTATTAACAATTTTTTTATGAGATACATTTGATTGAAAATGATAAAATCATGAGTGAAACACATATAATTTCTAACAAATTAAAGTGAATAAGAGAAAATGTGCTAGAAAATATATTATTAATATTTTTGTAACATTGACTAATGTATTAAATATGCATTTTCAAGTTACTCACTTTGTATACTTTTTATATTTGAAATAGATTTGACGGAAGTTGCATTCTAATTCGTTTGAGCATTCTTTAATGAATTAAATTTGAATAGATGATTTCAAAATTTGATATAGCAAGAAAAATTTAATAGTCATATGTAGTGGAAAAAAATTATCATCCAATTACAAATAATAATTAATATGAATTTTAAAATACATAATATAAAAATTAACAAATTTATTATGGATAATAGATTGTTATTGAAGATTCGTGTAAAATTATTTTACACACAATACATAACCTATTTTCTACGATAAGAAAATAATGAATGTCTTTTTATTTTAGTGAAAATATATCTCCATTTATTCAAACCAATATTCTAAATTTTCAAATATACTATAATAGATAATTATTTAAATAATCATATAAATTAATATTTAGTTGAATTATTTTCTCTTCTTAAATACTCGTTCTTTCTATTTAAAAAAAAAAATTAAAAGAAGTAATTATATTTATCTCAATATAAAAAATTAATTTTATAAACAACTATATTTTAAATATGTAAATGGAGCCGACCGTGTGAATCCACGTATCTTATTATTCTAATAATTTACTTATATCCTTTTTTTCATTGAATTTTGTAAATTATTTGTTTTTTTTACCATTTATATATAAAAATACATAAGTTAATATACATGCATCATATAAAAATGAACATTAATATTTACATGAAAATATATCTTTATTTAAATTACACAATAAAAAATCTAAAGCTATCTTAAATTAGACTTTTCAAAATATGAATAAAAATTAAATATTGTATAATTACATTTAAATAGTTTATCATTGATTTAAATAATTCACTTTTTATTCTTCTAAGAAGTTCTATGATCAAATTCATATGAAATAAATATAGAAGAAGATAAAATTGATTACAATTTTTTTCTAATTATATTTTAGCTTGAATGCAAAATCAAATTATATAGAAGATATTTAAACAGAGAAATATTATTAATCAAAAAAAAAAATCTTATTGTATCCTTTTCAAAGAAAGTAATACATACAACAAATGCAAAGGTAAAAAATAGGCTATTATATAGGAAAAAAATGAAACCATAAAAAAAATCTATTCAAAAATATAAAAAAAATCATATACTTGCATATAAAAAAATATAAATAACATGATCTAAGCATTGAACATTAATTTTTTAACTTAGTTTATTTAACTCGATTATTTTTTATTTATTATATTACTATTTTTTTAGATTTTATAATTTTTAATTTGTAGATATATAAATTGTATTAGATGATGCATATAAAAACGAACACCAGTACAAATGCACGGATAACCAATATATATATTCTTGTTAATTTTAAGGATTAAAATGTCATTTTTATAATTCCAGTTGCTGAATTGACTAACGATTGTAATTTCAGGAGCTAACTTAATGGCTTACTCGGTTGGTTAAATAAGTAAGGTGGATGGTGGGTCATCAAATAAAAAATGTGACGCCAAATATCTTTTTCTCTCAATATTTTAGTTTCCTTTTTATAACACAATAATGTTGTATAGAGAATAAGTGAAAAAAATTAAAAATATTGGGAATTTTAGATTTATTTTTATAATTAATTTTTTTCCTGAAAATTATATAAGTAAAAAATATACACAAATTAACATACTCAATTATTATACAAGAAAATTTGTTTCTTTCATAAATATTTTCATTACCCGTAGAATATCATTAATGATTCCATATAGTAATTGATGGTTTAACAAAAATAAAAATTTCAAAACTAAATTTAAAAAAATCTAATATAATTATTAATTAGATAATAGTGTAAAAAAATTTGAATTTAATAATTATGTTCTAATTATGTAAAATAATTTTATATTATTGCTCAATCACAAATTATCGTTGATATGACTTTGAAGATAATTATCGTTCATATACAAATATTTTATAATTGGATGATAATATAATAATATTTTATATGATACATAGTCTATTATTTATTATTTGATTTATAGTATTATAAAAATAAATGTAATTAGAATGTATTGATGATATAAATTTTTTTAACAATGTCTTCAATAATAGATAGTTAACTTTTGTAATATTTTTTAGTTGATTGAAAATATAAATTTTTTTAATTAAGAGTGTAAATTTTTTTTTTCATTTCAATGATTAAATATTTATATTGACTTAGTTTATTAAATAAATTAAAATAAAATAATTCAGATTTACTAAAGATAAATAAATAGTCATAAATTAGTTACGGTTACTAAAGTAAGTTAATAAAATGATGTATTAAAAGAATTGATAATTGTACCGGTCAGGCAAGGTTCTCTTGGACAACTAATTTCTTCAAGTCCTGTCGAGGTGATCGACATAATATGCCATTTAATGCTTGTAGGATGCGCTACTTTATACGTGGAAACTTGCCTGCTATATAATAAGCTACGAATTAGACTATCCCATTAGGCGGCAATGTCCCATCCTAAAGTAGGTCCTAGTTAATAGACTATTATTACTTTCTTTCTCTGTGACTATAAGATAGGGAATGGGGGACATAATTAAAGTGTGGAAGAGAAAAGACAATTATTTTGGTTAAAAAGTCACATCCAAATTTTATGACATGAACAATACCATTTAAAGACTAAGTAAAATGATTTTCAAAAGATATTTATTTACAAAAGTGATATAGTTTAATGAGATCGAATATATATATATATATATATATATATATATATATATATATTTTATAATATTATTTTTATCTTTCTTTACCACGTCATTTGTTTTTAGAGTGAATAATTTTTTTTATATATAAAACATATTCTCTAATTGATTAACAAAATATATATATATATATATATATATATATAACTTTATTAGAGAATGTAGAATTTAATTGATCAAACTGTTAAAATATATCAAATTTTACATTTATCTAACAATCAATAATGACATGTATTTTAAATATTATATATTAAAATACACTAATATGATAATACTATCAAATAATTTTATAATTATATAAAACTTTATATATTTGATCTAATTAATAAAAATATTAAATTTAATAGTTGGATCAATTAAATTTATATTTTAAAAAAATATATAATTTAACTAAGTTTTACCCTTAGTTTCAACTATTTCACTCATTTTAAAATATAAAAATCATCAAATAAATTTATTTTTTCAATAAAATTTTCTGCGCGGGGATATTAAATTAGACATTGTACATAAATTTAATGCATACCTACCATTGCCAACCATTTTTTTTTTTGGTAGGTATGGTAGTAGGTGCGTGGTACACTGGTAGGTGTAATAATATAATACGAACCAGTTGGGTATATACAGTACCTGCCATTCTCGACCATTCTATTTATACGAATGGTAGTAGGTGCGTGGTATACTCGTCGGTGTAATAAATAACGAATCAGTAGGGTATTTACAGTGGTTGTGAAACAAAGAGAAAGAAAAATAAACAAATAAAATAATAGATATAATAAGAAAAGAAAAGATAAAAAAAATAAAGTGAAAAAATAGATAATGTTATGGTTTGTGGAGTAAAAATAGAAAAGAGGGAAATGAAAGCAATATAAATTATGGTTTAGTTGTGTAGAAATAAGAAGAAAAGAGTGAGATTCACACTATTATATAATATTATTATATTTTCACGAGCTTATTAAATTTAGATTTTTTATTTATTAATATGAGATAATTTTTTTTCAAAATCATTAAAGTAATAAAGGTTTTGTAAATTTTATTTATATAGAATAATTGGTATATTTTTTTTCACGTAAGTATTTGTTTGTGGTATGTACTTAATATTTGCTTAACTTGATTAATCGTATTTTGTAAATAAGTTTTTTAAAGTAGTTTATAGTATTTTTTTTTGAGATATTACTAACAAAAAGATTTTTTTAAGTGCTAAATTTTCTTTGGGTGGAATTAAAGCGCTAACTTCTATTTTATATTTTATTTTCTTTTTATCCCTAAAATACAAATTTCTTGTTTACCCTTTCTTTTACATAAATTAGGGTTTTATTATTATTTTTTCTTTCTTCTTCCTCTTTTTAACTATAGAGTTTTATTTTATTTTTCTAATATTTTTAAATATTTTCTATATTACAAGATCTATTTTAATCATTGTATTATTTATTTTATTATTTTAACTCTATAAATATACATAGTCATAAACTCATCATTGGCTATTGTCACCAGCAACATCTTGCACAATGTTAATACTGGTCAACAATGCAACCTCTTGTGCCCCATTCATCGATGCCTCATAGATTCTCATCTATATCTAGTTAAGATGATATTGATAGTCCTTCTGTTCAATCTCAAAACATAAACTAGTAAGAAACTTATTTTACTGGACAACTGAGTAATATTAAAATAACGTATATAATTAACAACTTACATATGTTCTTTGACAACGACTATCAATCCAACCGCTTGATCTCTTTAGGTGAGAGGTCAAAAAGTGATCATCAGTTCCACAGAGCACTCAAGCATCTCGGTCTTGCAAACAAAAGACATTGGATGTTTAGTATTAAAATATGTCACATTCTATGGATACCAAACTAGACAAAATACATAACATGTAGTACCATGTAAATATAGGTTTTGTGGATTGCAATGTGAAGTGTTTCAGCTTCGATTAAGGCTTGGTTGGCCTTGTCTTGGGATGATGACATTTGAAAGGCCAAACTATCCCAATAAACAAGGAGGACATGGTATTCTTGTTGGCGTTCCTCGCCTTAGTCACAATATTCATAAGATGTTTTCATTAATGTTAAATGTCTTAAGGATAATCTCCTCATGAGAGGGATCCCATGAAACTTTGTCTTGCATAATAATTGTGAAATAGTTAGTCAGGATATAAGTGAAATCACTTCTTATAAAATAATGGTGAATAAATATGCATAATATAATTTATCCTAAATCTTAAAAATTAGAGTAATTCTCAATAGATGTAGTTATTACATTGCTCTTTATTCTTATGTTAAAATATATAATTTAATCAATTTAACTTAAGACTATTAAAATAAATTACATTCTTCATACGAGTATTATACTATATTATCTTTTATGTTAAAATATAAAATAAACTACATTTTACTAGAAAATATAAGTATTATATTATTACTCTTCCCTTATCTTGGAATAGGTTAAATTAATCTATCGATCCTTATAGTTTGTTCAAATTTTTAATTAAGTCCCTGCAATTAAAAATACTTTAAAAGGGTTTGTTTTTGTTTCTTTCATTTTAAGATACTTATTGATCAAGTTTTTCTAGACTCGTACATATTTTTATTTGTTTTTGTTAAATATTTTTATTAAATTAATTTCTTTTAAAGCGAATAAAAATTTAAAATGAAAAAATAATTATATGTTTATCATTAATTTAAAATGACTAACTATATAAAATATACCAATCAAAGATATTAAACACGAAGAATTTGTTACTATTTTTGTTTACTTTAACGTGTAACATATGGATACGAAGAATTTCAGTATTCAACCATCACAAGAACAATAATAGAGAAAATGGAAAATGGGTCGTTACACCATGCTTAGATATCTCTCATTATAAACTTCATGCAGTCAATTATCAAACAAAATAAAATACCAATTGATTTGAGAATTAGTGACAATGCAAGCTTAATTACAAAAGTAAAAGTGGCTGAAAAATAAAAATTTGGTTGAGACACAGAATGAGAGAAAATATGCTTACATAAAGACGGCGGGGACAACACCACGTACAAAAGCTCTAGGTAGCAATAGTCACGGAGAGAGAGCAAGACAACATGAGTGAGAGACAAGGACACTTACAGTTAGAGGGAGAAAGAAAGTGAAATGATCACTTGCGCAACGACACTAATCGATGGTGATGGTAACCATAAAGTTGACGTCGACCGCGCTAATTCAAAATGGGTAAGAAGAACTATACAAAAATAAAAATAAAAACGTAAGCTGTCAATATTCTACCGACAACGCGTCGTCTAGATTGTAGTAATGGCTGATGCCATTATCAACATTTATGATCATATGTTGAATTGATGAAGTTAGTGTCGGTTATGTCAACATAAGTATCTTTGCTCAGTTCAGACCTTCTAATCTTCAGTTCTTTTGGCCGGTCAAATTTTTCTCGACTTTCTATCTTCCGTTGGTTCTTGGAAGATTACCAGCTCTGCAAAGTGGTTGACATAGTACAATTCCATAAATGATTATAAAGAAGAAATAAAGAGATGGAAAAGAGGATCAACTCTCAAACTTAAATTAAGCTTACACTGTGATTCTTCCTAAGTTACAATTGTGAACATTGGTACCTACCATGGGATCGTCGAGAAAACTATTCCCGACGACCACCATACTGAGAAGCAGAAAGGTAGTGACGATCAGAAAAGACGATCGGATGAGGAAGAGATCCCTGATGTGAAGGCATGAGTTTGACCAGATCTACACATAGTCACCATTCACAGATTCGTCTACGTTATGCGCAGATCTGTGGCACAAGATCGTTGTGCGCTGAGCCCGAGACACTTCATCTCCATATCTGTGGCACACATGGCACTAGAAGGAGGGCTGAAAGGACCTGGCAAGGGTCCTACGACACTGTAAAAATGAGGTGGCGTTTGCGAAAAGCGTGGATGGGTAGTTCACGACACTAGACCTATGACAACACTGATGGGGAAAAGACCACCACTTTGATGATGGGAAGGTAGTACGGTACCACCAATAAGACACCACCAATGTGGTGACACAACACAGCGGATAAAAATTCCCCTAACTTGCAAGAATCCCTAAGGAGTAACCACAAATGCAAATGACAGTGACAATGAGAAGAATCACACAAGAGAGACCAATATTTTTAATGTGGAAAAACTCCCTCAACGTGAGGAGTAAAAACCACGAGTCGTCCAGACCAAAGAAGTTAATCCACTATGATTAATTAAGAGTACAAGAGTTATTTTCTGTATCTCTCACTCATTTTGTGAAAAAATTCACTCTTTCTCTCTATGAGGAATACACTCTCTCTCTATCTGAGAAATCTACTCTCTCTCAATCCAAATCTGACCCCTTCTCCTCTTATAAAGAGAGACCTAGCGGGCTTGAGAGTATTGGGCTTTTGTCCACATAGTAGGGAACCCAAAAATAAATCAACATATCTCCCCCCTCACAACTATGTGGAGGTAATCGCCAGTCTGACGATCTCACAGCAAGCTTCAAACTTTCCTCTTGGAACTACCTTGGTCATCAAGTCAGCGCTCTGACTGTCACAGAATAACCAATATTCGCCCTGAACAAAATTAACCTCTGCCTTGGTAGTGGACAAAGCAACATACTTCTGCAATTTAGATTGCCAAGCCTTTTGTCTTTCTTCACTCTCCATGGACTCCTGGTAACATTCAAGTTCTTCTCCATCTGTCAAGATCACATACTCATTAGAAGTATATCTTGTAGATGATTGTCTTTGCCTATTAGACCTCCTGAGTTGAACTGGAGGCAATTCAGGAGCATCACGCAGATTCTCATCTTGTGACATCTCTTGCTCCTCTTCAGCATCATCATCAAGAGGAACATCAAAGCCACCTCCAAGCTGCTGATCACCAACATTATGTTATTCACCATTCTGAACAATGTCTTCAATGGTTTGATCTTCCATGAATTGCACATCACGGCTTCTGACAAGTTTCTTCTCAACATGATCATACATCCTGTAACCATACTCATCATGACCATACCCAATGAAGATACACTGCCTAGTCTTCATATCCAACTTGGATCTTTCATCCTTTGGAGCATGCACAAAGGCCTTACAACCGAAGACTCGCAAATGATCATACTTGACATCTTTGCCAAACCAAATCTTGTCTGGCACCTCAGTATTCAAAGCAACTGCAGGACTGAGATTAATAACATGCACTGCTGTGTAAAGTGCCTCACCCCATAAATGCTTAGGTAACCTTGCTTCAGAAAGCATGCACCTATCTCTCTCAATCAATGTCGTGTTCATCCTCTCTGCTAAGCCATTCAACTGAGGAGTTTTAGGAGGAGTCTTTTCATGTCTGATACCCTGCTGCCTGCAATATACATCAAATGGTCCACAGTATTCACCACCATTGTCAGAACGAATACATTTCACCTTCTTGCCTGATTGTCTCTCAACCAAAATCCTGGAATTGTTTGAACTTCTCCAACACTTGGTCCTTTGTCTTCAACAAATAAACCTAGAGCTTCCTAGAACAATCATCAATAAAGGTAACAAAATAAAGTGCACCACTAAATGACTTTACCTTCAATGGGCCACAAACATCAGAATGCACCAATTCTAGCAACTCTGACTTCCTTGAGGGAGGATGCTTCTTAAAAGATACTCTAGTCTGCTTACCAGCCATGCAATGAGAACACTTCTCCAACTTTGCATTCTTCAATCCTCGAAGCATGTCCTTTTTGGCTAAACAAGTCAACCCTTTTTCACTGATATGACTAAGCCTTCGGTGCCACAAAGATGCCTCCATATCCATGGCATTCATACTGTCTTTAGCAATCAAAGCTTTTGTCCAATACAATTTAGAAATCTTCTCCCCTCTGGCCACAACCAAGTTACCTTTGGTGAGTTTCCATTTTTCATGACCAAAGTGATTATCATAACCACCATCATCAAGCATATGCACAGATATCAAGTTAAAGTGAACATCTAGAGCATGTTTTACTCCTCTAAGCCACAACTGCATTCCTATGTTGGTTTGCAGGCAAACATCACCAACACCGATCACCTTGGTCACACCATCATTACCCATCTTCAACACTCCAAAATCACCTACAGTGTAAGATGTAAAGAACTCCTTCCTTGGTGTAACATGCAATGTAGCACCGCTATCAATAATCCACATGCTCTCATCGGATACAAGATTAATCGATTCAAAGTCTCGAAGAATGACAAGAGCATCACCTGTAGCAGTAGTGACACGATCATCATCCTTCTCTTTTGACTTTCCCTTTTTGCCTTTGTTCTCCTTTTTCCACGGGAAACAATGCTTCTGTATATGCCCTGTTTTGTGACAGTAGTGACACTCCACATTCTTGTATTTAGACTTGGATTTACTTCTACTCTTTTCTCTTTCCTTTTTCTGACTTCTCCCCCTATTTTCAGTGACTAGTACCTCAGATTGAGATGAAGAACCTTGTGCCTTCCTTCTCATCTCCTCGTTGAGGATGCTACCCTTTACCATTTGCAAAGAGACAACACCATTAGGGGTTGAATTTGTGATAGAGACCTTAAAAGTCTCCCAAGACTCAGGTAAAGAATTCAAAAGTAGTAATCCCAAAATCTCATCTTTAAATTTGATGCCCATTCCTGACATCTGATCAATAATCCCTTGAAATTCATTCAAGTTTCTCAACATGATCATACATCCTGTAACCATACTCATCATGACCATACCCAATGAAGATACACTGCCTAGTCTTCATATCCAACTTGGATCTTTCATCCTTTGGAGCATGCACAAAGGCCTTACAACCGAAGACTCGCAAATGATCATACTTGACATCTTTGCCAAACCAAATCTTGTCTGGCACCTCAGTATTCAAAGCAACTGCAGGACTGAGATTAATAACATGCACTGCTGTGTAAAGTGCCTCACCCCATAAATGCTTAGGTAACCTTGCTTCAGAAAGCATGCACCTATCTCTCTCAATCAATGTCGTGTTCATCCTCTCTGCTAAGCCATTCAACTGAGGAGTTTTAGGAGGAGTCTTTTCATGTCTGATACCCTGCTGCCTGCAATATACATCAAATGGTCCACAATATTCACCACCATTGTCAGAACGAATACATTTCACCTTCTTGCCTGATTGTCTCTCAACCAAATCCTGGAATTGTTTGAACTTCTCCAACACTTGGTCCTTTGTCTTCAACAAATAAACCTAGAGCTTCCTAGAACAATCATCAATAAAGGTAACAAAATAAAGTGCACCACTAAATGACTTTACCTTCAATGGGCCCAAACATCAGAATGCACCAATTCTAGCAACTCTGACTTCCTTGAGGAGGATGCTTCTTAAAAGATACTCTAGTCTGCTTACCAGCCATGCAATGAGAACACTTCTCCAACTTTGCATTCTTCAATCCTCGAAGCATGTCCTTTTTGGCTAAACAAGTCAACCCTTTTTCACTGATATGACTAAGCCTTCGGTGCCACAAAGATGCCTCCATATCCATGGCATTCATACTGTCTTTAGCAACCAAAGCTTTTGTCCAATACAATTTAGAAATCTTCTCCCCTCTGGCCACAACCAAGTTATCTTTGGTGAGTTTCCATTTTTCATGACCAAAGTGATTATCATAACCACCATCATCAAGCATATGCACAAATATCAAGTTAAAGTGAACATCTAGAGCATGTTTTACTCCTCTAAGCCACAACTGCATTCCTATGTTGGTTTGCAGACAAACATCACCAACACCGATCACCTTGGTCACACCATCATTACCCATCTTCAACACTCCAAAATCACCTACAGTGTAAGATGTAAAGAACTCCTTCCTTGGTGTAACATGCAATGTAGCACCGCTTATCAATAATCCACATGCTCATCGGATACAAGATTAATCGATTCAAAGTCTCGAAGAATGACAAGAGCATCACCTGTAGATAGTGACACGATCATCATCCTTCTCTTTTGACTTTCCCTTTTTGCCTTTGTTCTCCTTTTTCCACGGGAAACAATGCTTCAGATATGCCCTGTTTTGTGACAGTAGTGACACTCCACATTCTTGTATTTAGACTTGGATTTACTTCTACTCTTTTCTCTTTCCTTTTCCTCGACTTCTCCCCTATTTTCAAATGACTAGTACCTCAGTTGAGATGAAGAACCTTGTGCCTTCCTTCTCATCTCCTCGTTGAGGATGCTACCCTTTACCATTTGCAAAGAGACAAAACCATTAGGGGTTGAATTTGTGATAGAGACCTTAAAAGTCTCCCAAGACTCAGGTAAAGAATTCAAAAGTAGTAATCCCAAAATCTCATCTTTAAATTTGATGCCCATTCCTGACATCTGATCAATAATCCCTTGAAATTCATTCAAGTGATCTGATGTTGAAGTGCCTTCCTTGAGTTTCAAACTCACAACAAAATTTAACAAAAATAATTTGTTATTCCTACACTTTAAGGCATATAAGGATTCAATCTTCTCCCACAAATTCTTGGCATCTATCTCACTTGCAATGTGATTATAAACATTATCATCCACAAAAAGTCGGATAAAACCACATACTTGTTGATACTCAAAGTCCCATTCTTCATCAGACATGGATTCTTGCTTCTAAGAAGCAAAAACAGGAAGATGCATTTTCTTCACAAATAATAAATCTTTCATCTTCCCTTTCCACAAGTGATAATTAGTACCATTCAGACTCATCATTCTATTTGTATTACCCTCCATTATTCTCGCAAGTAGAACACCCTTCAAACCAGAGAGCTCTGATACCACTCTGATGGGGAAAATGCCACCACTTTGATGATGGAAAGGTAGTACGGTACCACCAATAAGGCACCACCAATGTGGTGACACAACGCAGCGGATAAAAATTCTCCTAACTTGCAAGAATCCCTAAGGAGTAACCACAAATACAAATGATAGTGACAATGAGAAGAATCACACAAGAGAGACCAATATTTTTAACGTGGAAAAATTCCCTCAACATGAGGAGTAAAAACCACGAGTCGTCCAGACCAAAGAAATTAATCCACTATGATTAATTAATAGTACAAGAGTTATTTTCTGTATCTCTCACTCACTCTGTGAAAGAATTCACTCTTTCTCTCTATGAGGAATACACTCTCTCTCTATCTGAGAAATCTACTCTCTCTCAATCCAAATCTGACCCCTTCTCCTCTTATAAAGAGAGACCTAGCGGGCTTGAGAGTATTGAGCTTTTGTCCACATAGTTGGGAGCCCAAAAATAACCCAACAAACACTTTGTTGTTGACAACTCACTTTGTCAATGTCGTACTTTGATACTGACGTCACCACGTTGCCGGAGCAGCTCACCACTGTACTCATCTTTTTGAGATGCAAGCTAACATCCTTCAAAAATGTCGCAAAACGACTCGTAAGAAGAATGCACCATCGTTGTCGTCGACGTCATCGGAGTCGCAGAGAAGTGGAAATGAAGAGGAGCAATGCAGAGATCTTGGGAGGGATTTGTTTTTGGTCTCTCATATTCCACTATTACGTACGTGTGTGACATTAGTAATTGGCCATGGATGACGAGTAGATTTAGAGGGTGGTTTGCTGGAGATTCACGTGACAAACTTGGCCACGAATGACGAGTGGGGCCAGAATCTTTAGAACTGGTCAAAACATGACATAATAGAGTCGACCGGGACGCGATCTCCTAGAGATCCACGCGATAGACTCGGCCACGGACGACAAGCAAGGCCGAAATCTTTGGGAGTTGGACCAGAATCTTTAGAGCTGGTCGGGACATGACGAACCTGTGAAAAACGCAATTGGCATGGTAAAGAACAAGGTATAATCTGACAAACATGTTAAGGTTATTATTATTACATACTCATCCATACAATATACATACTCAATGCATGTCCATTCACATATTCAACTCCGACTCGGATATTACCGAATACTCATTTTCAAATTGCAGCTCATGCTAATTTTTGTATATATTTTATGTCACAAAAATTCCCCACTGCTGCCTCCCATAGGAGTCTGGGCCGTGTCTCAGTCCCAGTGTGGCTGATCATCCTCTCGGACCAGCTACTGATCATTGTCTTGGTAAGCTATTGCCTCACCAACTAGCTAATCAGACGCGAGCCCCTCCTCGGGCGGATTCCTCCTTTTGCTCCTCAGCCTACGGGGTATTAGCAGCCGTTTCCAGCTGTTGTTCCCCTCCCAAGGGTAGGTTCTTACGCGTTACTTACCCGTCCGCCACTGGAAACACCACTTCCCGTCCGACTTGCATGTGTAAGGCATGCCGCCAGCGTTCATCCTGAGCCAGGATCGAACTCTTCATGAGTTCTCTTTAAAACTACATTAAAATAACAACTAAGAATTTTAGATAAACACTTATGCGAAAAGTTTTAAGTTAAAAAATTGAAATAATTTTAATATTAGACCAATATTATATATTATGTTTCATTTTAATTAGAATAAAATATCTAAACGTAAATTGCGTAATTTCAAAATCAATTTTGCTGCTCAAACATATTATTACCTACTTACCTTATTGCTTGGATACGGTATGTGAAAAATAATATTTACTGTTAGTATTTAGCAAGTTATTGTGGTGCACATTATGAAGTGGTGATTAATACATTACCGATGAGGGAAGTCCTTGAGATTAGGTTTAGAATCCACTCAAGATGCTCTAAATGTGGCTGAATGACAAATGAATATTCCCAAATAGGTCTTGATGAATTTCTTTGAAGTTAAAAAATGTTAATTATAGCATTTGACATATTTTGTATTTTAAAAATATCTTACAAATGTGCAAGGCCATAATTCATATCTTGTTTAGGTATTAAAATGATTTCGGCTCCCCATCTCAATAAATAAAGACCCTTAAAGAGATAGTTTAAGACCCTAGACAATAAATGAATACCCTGAGAGAGGCGATTGAAAGACCACCCAGACAATAAATGATGACCTTGAGAGAGGCGGTCCAAAGACCCCCCAAGCAATAAATGAAGACCCTAAGAGAGGCGGTCCAAGACCCCCAGACAATAAATCAAGACCCTGAGAAAGATGGTCAAAGACCCCCAAGGTAACATTGAAGACCCTGAGAGAGGCGATCCAAAGCCTACCCAAGGCAATGTCCAAGATCTTAAGAGAGGTCCAAAGACCCGCAAGATGAGTTGTTTAACATTACTATGTATTTAGCATTTAAAAACTACCATTATGTTGTCCGTTCTTGTTGCTGTTGTTTTTACAAGGACGATTTATAAATGAAGATCCTTAGATAAGTGGTCAGTTAAGCCCGTCTCGGCTAGCTTCAATTCAAAATGTCTACCGCCCCACTCGGCTAGACTATCTTGGCGGGTTTTCTAATTCAAAGTTCCTATCGCTCCACTCGGCATTTGGGGGATTGTCTATCGATCGGCCTTCAGCCCTCCTGGTCTTCAACCCTCCTGGCCAGTCACACTCTTCCCATCCTTCCTCCCCTGATTGGTTTTTCGAAGATGACTGGCTCTACAAAGTGGTCAACATTGTACAACTCCAGAAATGACTATAAATAAGAAATAAAAAGAGGAAAAATAAGACAGACTCTTAGACTCAGGTTAAATTCACACTATGACTCTTTCCAAGTTACAAATGTGAACACTTAACTTCAACTTAAGCTAATATTTTATTTAACTTTGGATTGATTAAGATAGAAGTTATATATTTAAATATTAAAAAAAAGACATACAAAAGAATTCGTGTTGTAAAATTGGTATTTTGAGTTATAACTTCATGTTAATATCAATAATAAATATTAAATTTTAGTTAAAGAATATAAGTATCAATTTTTTTTTAAGTACAGGTAAACCAGAATTACAATTTTTTTTTTCACTTCTATGTAAGCTCATAGACATGGGTCTTTAAGTTCATTGACTTCGTCCAAAATTATCTCATACATGCTTAGATCTTATACCGACCTACGCATAAAAATATTTGTAAGTGATATTTATTGCGTCGAAACTCTTGTCCATTATTAATTATTATTTTAATTTTTCTTTATTAAAAGAGAGAAAATAATATATGAAGTGATAACATGATTATAAATAGAGAAGTAAATAACATATTAAGAAGTTAAACAAATAAAAAATTAATTATTTTTCGTAATTAGTATGATATGACTTTAAACAACTTGCAAAAAGAAGCAGCCGGTGGAGTATTTGAATATAAAAGTCCCCGGCCCAACTGGATATATAAACAACATAATAAGTCAGCCCTCTCTCAATTTATTGCATAATAAAACTAAAGTGATTTTGCTTGAATTGATTATTTACTCCTTTAAAAAGAATGTTGAAAATGATTACAATTATTTAAAATGTTAGAGACGTGTGAGAGTCCGGGACAGTTATGTACAAACAACATAATAAAGAATTATGATATAATTGATCAATCTTTTTTTCATTTGTTACAATTAATTTAATTTTTTGACATATCCGAAACATCCCTTGCGATGCACACGACACCATACTATCAACGAAGATTGTCCTTAAAGATGAAGAAGGAATGAAATTTAATTGCAGGGTAAAGAAATTCATGTAAAATTGCATGGAATTAGAACATTTGTGATGTCAACCGCTTGAAAGAAGGCAGTATATAAGATAAAATTAATAGAACTGACAGTTAATCAAAACATCATTCAAAGAATTGTGAGGGCTATATCTCGCTAAGGTATTATAATCAAGTGTCAACAAACTTTGATCTTTTATTTACTTTTATTTTATCAAAGTCTGGACATTATTTTTTGCTCCATATGTAACATGAACCGGTATGGTATTATTGCATATTATATACTTTCACAACTCAAACACATTATCCGTACGAGTCCGAAAAGTTACAATGAAAAAAAAAAAAAAAAAAAGACAGAAAGAAAGAGTCTCATGACAGGTTAATTTTTCTCTCTATATATATGGATGAGGTTGGGATCGTTGCTGATGCACGGAAACGACACGGTCGATAAGATCATATCGTGGTTTGAAGCACACTGCATAAACACTCCATACATACATACATAATTACGTATCCATCCATGTCTCCTTGGGTTATTGGCGCTGCTACTATTGTAGCGGCGATCCTCATTTACCGGCTTTTGAAGGTCATAACTGGGCCTTCATTACCATTGCCGCCAGGGCCCCGTCCATGGCCCATCGTGGGGAACTTGCCCCACATGGGCCCTGTGCCGCACCACGCCCTGGCAGCCTTAGCTCGCACCCACGGCCCTCTCATGTACCTTCGCTTGGGTTTCGTTGACGTTGTGGTGGCAGCTTCCGCCTCCGTGGCGGAGCAGTTCTTGAAGGTTCACGACGCCAATTTCTCGAGCCGGCCACCGAACTCCGGCGCCAAATACATAGCCTATAACTACCAGGACCTTGTGTTTGCTCCCTATGGCCCGCGGTGGCGGTTGCTACGGAAAATAAGCTCCGTTCACTTGTTCTCCGGCAAGGCCTTGGACGAGTTTAGACACCTGAGACAGGTGAGCATCATTTCCATTCATATTGATTGTGTCCAGTTTTTGCCTAAAGATTTTCTTGCTTGCCAGCCATGCTAACTTGTGTCACTTTTTTTTTTTTTTTTTAATACATAACTTGTGTTTCTTCCTTCCATTGACTGATTTATTTTGTTGTTTTATATTATTAATTATTAAATAAAAGATATTGCTGGTTCAAAAATTTAAGCAGAAGCTTCTTAATGAACAAGTTTTCCGTTCACTTTTCTAATTTTCTAATCATATATTATAAACGAGACTATATAATTTGAAAATTTAGGTAATACACACCAAATTTTAAGTTTTAATTTTGTTATTGTTATTGTATTTTTTTTACTAAAAAAATATAATTTGAAAAGAAAATCTTTTTTTTTTATTTTTAATTAAAAATTTCTAATATATTTTCTTCTCTTATATATTAGACGTGCATTTCACAGGTTGTTAACATATTTAGTAAAAAAAACTCAATTATTTTAAACTATTTTCTTTTTATCTTAACTTCTTTCAATTTATTATTTATCTCTATCTTTAAATTAAAATTTAATATTTTTTAAATATCAATAATTAAAAATATTCTTATATAATAATTTCATTTTATTGTAAATAAAAATATAATTTATATGTTTAAAGATATTTATTTATTATGAATTTTAATTATAATATAATTTATGCATTAAAAATATTTATTCATAATAAATTTAATTATATAAGAATCAACATTTATTTTATGCAATATAAAGATTAAAATACTACTAGTTTAACTAGTTGTTTATATGAGTGAAATTAATCTAAAAAATAATAATTAGAAAACAGTACAATAAAAAACTTAGAGCCGGCCATATTAAGTGCTTAAGGTGTTCTCATTACTTTGACTAAGCATGTATATAATCACCTTAGACAAAATATTAATCAAAGGCACAGTTAAAGAAAATACTGATGATCCAATTGAGACACAAATTCAATATTATTGATTAAATGATGGAAACTTTATTAGCAGGTATCTTAAATGTATATCACTTCAAATAAACATCAAAAGATGTAATTAATAAAAATATCGGTGACACAAGCACGACCTAAAGTTAGCCTACAAACATAATGAAGGCTCTTATATTTTATATTGATAAACTTTATCTCACACTTTAAAAAACATCTAAATTTAATTTCGCTTAACTATAAAAAAATATGATGGGTTCTTAAAGAAGAAAGACCAAGTCCACACATTTTTAAAAAAAAAATTAAAAAAAAAATTCATCAATATAAAAATATAAAAACTTTAACTATATTTAACTAAAATTATAAGACTAAAAATACATTTTACTTTTATCATATTTTCTCCTCACAATACTTATCAAACTTACTATTTTTTTTTCTATTCTCATTCTAAACCAATCCACCTAAACCACACACACATATTATTGTATTTAAAATATTTATAAATTATATTTAAAAAGTTTTAAAAAATAAATATATTAAATTTAAATAAATTTTAAATGTAATATAATAAAATAATTTAATTATTTTGAAACTGTATTGTTGATAAAAATAAATTTTATAATATTTAAAGTTGATAATGAATATCTTGAATAATTTAAAAATATAAAATTAATTACATTAGACAAATAATACTTAAAAAAGTTATTAGTTTAATATCTAATAGACAGTTTATATTTTATTATCACTTATTTAAGATAAAAAGTATATAAGAAGAAATTACATATCAGTTGTTAAAATTATATACTACTGTATTTCAGCTTAATTTTATAGTGTCACTATATATATATATATATATATATATATATATATATATATATATATATATATATATATATATATATATATATTAATAAAAAGAATAAATTTTAATCATATAATGATTATAAATGAGTTGTTAACATTTAAAATTATATGACTATTTAAAATAAATATGCACATTAAATAGAAAATTTTTGTATTGTGAAAAATAAGAACTAAAAATACAAATTATTAAATTATATTTGAATAGTCAAAATTAAGTAGTTTTATAAAAACCAATTAATTTTTAATTTTGACAAACTAAAATATTTACAATATTTTATATAAATAGACAAAATCTACATATAATAAGTATTATTAATATCATTCTCTAATTAAAACTAATATTTCACGTCGATAATTATTGTCTATTTTAATTAACAAGGTAAAAATAGAATTTATTAAAACAAAATATTAATTTTAATTAGATAACATGCTTATAATGTTATATTTAAAATTTGTACTTATTAAATAAACTAAATGAATTGTCATCTATTTAACGTGCACCCTTTATCTCGCATACTTAATAGAATAATTATAGTCAAATTCATTATAAAAACGGCAAATGGTTGGCTACACGTTAAGCCAGTCATTAAAATATTAGTTAGTGTCTGTTTTTAAAATTCGTTTTCATTATGACCTTGTCAATTAGTATACTTTTGGTAGTGAGAGAGTTGGTTCAATTTTAATTTACCTATAGTTGTTTTGAAGAAGGTTAATGATTGGTTTTGAAATAGTAGTTAATAATTTTGATAGTGAGAGTTGGTTCAATTTTAATTTACCTATAGTTGTATTGAAGAATGTTAATCATTGGTTTTGAAATAGTAGATAAGAGGATAAAAAAAGTATTTAATAAAATAAGAATTCAGTATTTACATATGTACAAATTATTTTATATTTATTTTTAAAATAATTAAAATATGAGCTTGATAGATATATATTGTTAGTATAAAAGCTTTTATATTGTCAATACATAAAAGAATGTATGTAGTATTATTTTAAAATAATTATTATAAAATTAATAAATTATCATATATATTAATTTGTGATTAGATGACAATGTAGAAAATTATACTATTAATTTATGTATTATTTATTTTTAAAATATTTCATGAAATACATTATAAAATTTATTAAATAATATTCTCTATGGTGTTCTTAACAATGGAAAAACTAATCACAATAAATTAACAAGTTTATTTCCCATTCTTGTACATAGGAAGAAGTAGCAAGATTGACATGCAACCTAGCAAATTCAGGTTCTAAGGTAGTGAACCTGGGACAATTGTTAAATGTATGCACCACTAACGCATTGGGGAGGGTAATGATAGGACGACGAGTATTCAACGATGGTAACGGTGGTTGTGATTCTAGGGCAGATGAGTTTAAGTCCATGGTGGTGGAACTTATGGTGTTGGCTGGCGTATTCAATATTGGTGACTTCGTTCCCGCCTTGGAGTGGTTGGACCTTCAAGGAGTACAAGCCAAGATGAAAAAATTACACAAGAGATTCGATGCATTTTTAACTAGCATTGTTGAGGAACACAAGATTTCTAAGAATGAGAAACACCAAGATATGTTAAGTACATTGTTGTCACTTAAAGAGGCCCCTCAAGATGGAGAAAAACTTACTGACACAGAAATCAAAGCATTACTTATGGTAAGTATTCTAGATGTAGTATTAATTTATTTTGTTGTGTCTCTACCAATTATCACAAAAGAATATTATAGTATCTAATAAATAAAGTAGTTGAAATAGTTAGTTTTTAGACCAATAAAAATACAAGTAGTTGACACATAATCTATTTGCTATTTAATAAAAAAAATTTCTATTTTCAATTTAGCCCTTATCTAATTAAAATATTTTTAAATTAAAAATTAAAATTATTTTAATTAAAAAATTTAATTACTATTTTAAAAATACTTTAATCATTTTTGTTATTGGCAATCATCAATTTATTTTACTCAAACAATTATAACTTTTAAAATTAAAAAAACATTTTAATTAAATAAAAAATAAACTAAAATATATATTAATTTTATTAGTAGATAACAAGGCCATAACATGGCAAGAACTTAAATAATATTAATATAAAAATGATCTGTTCTAAAACTCAAATATATAAATACAGAGAGAGACAGAGATTCCATGAAATTTCTCTAACCTGCAGCATGATAAGTGACACGAATTCAATTAATTACTGCATAAGAAATAATTTAATGTGATAAGAATAAAATCGCATGCATCATCAATGTGAAGCAATGCATGTTTATGTATATTGAATCACTAGTCATCAATGAATTAATAACTTGTACAGAACATGTTTGCGGCTGGAACGGACACGTCATCAAGCACAACAGAGTGGGCTATTGCTGAGCTGATTAGGAACCCAAGAATTTTGGCCCAAGTTCAACAAGAGTTGGATACTATTGTGGGTAAGAATAGACTTGTGACTGAACTGGACTTACCTCACCTTCCTTATTTGGAGGCTGTGGTAAAGGAAACGTTTCGTCTCCACCCATCAACTCCTCTTTCACTCCCGCGTATTGCAGCAGAGAGTTGTGAGATCTTCGGTTATCACGTTCCTAAAGATGCAACTCTTTTAGTTAATGTTTGGGCCATAGCACGTGATCCAAATGAATGGCCTAATCCATTAGAGTTCAAGCCCGAAAGGTTTCTTCCAGGTGGTGAGAAGGCTGACGTTGATGTTAAGGGCAATGACTTTGAGGTTATACCTTTTGGTGCTGGACGTAGAATATGTGCAGGTATGAGCTTGGGCCTCAGAGTGGTTCATCTTCTTACAGCTACTTTGGCCCATGCATTTGATTGGGAGCTGGAAAATGGGTTTAACCCAGAAAAACTCAACATGGATGAAGCATATGGTCTTACTCTCCAAAGAGCAGTGCCCTTATCGGTCCACCCTCGCCCCAGGCTCTCGCCACACGTGTACTCGTCATCATTGTCTTCCTGATTTGGGGTTTAGCTTCGTGTCATTTTGTCTTCTCCCCTCCTCCCTTTTACTAATGTGGATCCTCGTAATAAAAGATAAATTGTTGCTACTCTAGTCTGTGGATCCTGGTTAAGTGGTTGTAGTATCTTCAAGTTTGTACGTGAATATGCTCTAGTCGTGTACTTCTAATAATATGATGTGAAACAATTATGAGTTCATATACATGAATAAGTTTTTTTTTTACCGAACTTAGGACGTGAAAGAATGATATGGAGTTGCTAATTAGAGACAACACAAATGAACCCAAATGTAGCAGAGCATATATAATTAATTTTTTTCTTCTTTTTTTCAGAATGACAGATGTTTCATGTTTGCTGGATAAAACAATTGGATATATTGGTATGTAGGGAATAGGGATGGCATTATTAAGGCAAAATTGTTGTTGCAAATTTATCAAGGCAACATTAGCACGTGCCTCTGTTGTTCCTGCGAACCCAAATCCTCCTGGCACTAGTAAAAATTGACCAGATGTTCCAAGGCTTTTCGACTCTACTCCGCCACCAAGCTACAGGTCCTGCAACTTCTTGCTTATTTTATCTCTTTATCGCCACGTGGATTTTATTTAGCGGCATTTTTTATGTTGTAGAAATGACCTGTTGATCATGTGATTTGAGAAGAAAATTGATCAAAGCTACCACGCCTTTTGAAATCCTCTTTCATGTGCATAGCCTATTCGCCAAAGTTGGAGCCGCAAATGGTGCCTCTCAAAATACGTGATTTTATTTCCTTTTCGTGTTAGTTTTCTTATTACTGACATTTTAGGTTTTCCATTTTAGTGTTATGTTTTGATCCTCAATCTTTTAAACTATCCGTTCAAAACTATTGGCGTTTTAATCTTTTACTTAAAATTTTGTTAATTTTTTATTTACGAGTTACAAATTGACACATTAGTCCGTGGGGGGTATACAGCTCAGATGTGGACATTAAAATTTTGTCTCATTTATATTGCGCTCTAGGCTAGGTTGGCTCAAATCGAGCTTAAACAAGTGGATTGAGGCCTATATTCAATTTTACTTGCACATGTCAACCTCCTTAATATGCGGGGTGGCACAACACAATTTATTAGTGAATTCAACACCATAATTCAATTCGTCTATTAATTACTTGAAAAACTGGTCTAAATTGCATTGCAATTTAGGAACATAAGAAAATGCTGGTGAGTCTCAAGCTTCCATCCGTCATGCTTTGAATAGTATGCAAATCATGCATATTGTTCAGACCATGTGGTTTGAAACTTCAGTGTCAATAACCCATGTAATGGTGTTGCATTTACCTGCCATATTCTCATTTCAATATGTTTTCCAATATTTCAACAAATTCATCAGCATCGTCTGTCATTGCTTAGTAGTTAGTTTGGTCAACTAGAAATTATCTCTTCTTGAGTCGATAGCCAAGTTAATAAAAGTCTCTAATTTTAGATAAAAACAATCTTATTTTGCCATTCATCTCTTTGAAAAATCGGAAATATACTTATCTTTTGTATTCATCATCATTTATTTTTATTGTAATCTATAAGATCAATTACTTACAAATTTATTTTCTTTTATTTTTAACTAATGTTAGTCATTTTTCATTTATGATTGAAATATTTTTTAAAGAAAAACTAATAATTACAAAATGTAATTTAAAATATTTTTATTAATATCTCTTATTAAATTATGTATATATATTTAAGTTATATACAAATGTAAATATGTTTTTAACACATTTATAAAAATTAACAGACATGTATGAATATAAAATTATTTGAATATATATATATATATATATATATATATATATATATATATATATATATATATATATATATATATATATATATATTTTATTCTTTTAGAGTTTATTTAGGATTGTAATAAATAAAGTACTCAACAATCTTATCTTGATTACCATAAATATAAGGAATTAGATTCTATTAATAATTCGAATTAATTTATCTTCGAATCCCGGCGAGCTAATTTTCTGGTATTTTTTTGGAAAGAAAAATAATTAATTTATCTTTAAAAATGAAGTATGTTTTTGAACCGATGATCAAACTAGCAACTAAAGCGGAGTTTAGACCTTTAGCTAAAGTTTTTATAATTATTGAATTTCTATCATCGGTCTGTTTTGCTTATCATTTTAATTGTTTTTTTTTATTTAAACCCCTTTTTATTTATTGTTATTTTAATTTAAAAAAGAAGCAAATTTTACTAGTCCCTGTAAATTTAACCATACTCTCCACTTGACTCTAAAATATTTTTGGAAAAAGAGCAACACCATGATCAATAAAATTTCAAAAACAAAATATATGATGACCTGAGAAGAAAGAATTCAGGAAAAAAGATGTCTGAAGGAGCAATAGTACAACATGCTACAGGCAAGGAAACAAAAGGGAATTGAAGGCAGGGAAGAAACATAAGCAAAGGCAGATAAAAGAACAGATAAATAATAAAGGGTAAAACATTATTTTCATCTTTTTAAATATATTAAATTTGGTTTTTGTCCTTTAATTTTTTTATTTTAGTATTTTAAAATTCAGTTTTTTTGCATAATTAGTTATATTTTTTTTATTTTTTAGAGTAAGTAACTAAGATTAACAATTTTTATATTTTACAGGATTAAAAATGAACAAAAATTTTTAAAAGAATAAAAATTGAATTTGATATATTCTAAAGAAACAAAAAATATATTTTATCCAATAATTAATTATATAAGAAATATGCATAAATTTTTTTTAAAAAATTGAGATGATAACTCACGCAGAGAAAAAAGAAAGTAAGAAAAGAAACATAGACAAAGGCAGAGACGAGAATACTAAAAAAATTATTTGAAAAATATATCTAAAAATTTAGCAAAACAAAAGGAACAAAATTCGAGTATGGGAATGTTAGAAAATTTTATATAAAAAAATACGCTTAAAAAATTAAGGGGGTGGTAACAAAATTCTGCTAAAGGCATTAGGGAATAAAAGAAGGAAAAGCATCGTACCTACATTATGGTGAAATTAAATCTTGTTATTATCTTATCCATGAAAAAGAAATGAGAAGAAACAGTATAGTTTTCAACTCACATGTCCTTATCATTCATTTAATGTCGTTTGAGATTGGTAAAAATACTTTTCTTAACATCAATTCAAAACTAGACTTTTCCTGTAGGACGTACGTAACATGATCTTAATATATCAATCTCTAAACCAATGTCCATTTTTTTCACTATAAAAAAACAAACTTATTTAAAAAATATATCAATAAATGATTTAAAAACAATATTAAAAAATATTTATCATCCATTTAAGTAAATAAAAGAAAATTCATGTTTTTAAGTTTCTCACTGACGATGTTTTTATATCATCAACTAATTATAAATAATAATTAATAAAAAATTTAAAATAATTATTATAAAAATTAATAAATTTATCGTAGTTAATAGTTTTTTTTTAAAGAGACAATACTTCTATTAATAATAAAGAAGAACCCAACTTGTCAACTTGACACAAAATTGAATCACTGTCATATATTTAAGTTTATTAATTTAAAATTTAGCAAGCATTCTAATACTAAAAAATAAAGATGGAAATAATATTTTTTTACTAATAGAAATGACTTAAAGAAAAAACGATTAATTAAGTTTTAATGATGGAGAGATGCACATTTTTTCAAAGGTTAAGATGGTAATTAACTTCAAATATAACTCTTAAAAATTAGAATGTTCTTATGCTTTACTTTCTCTTCATTTTCTTTTTAATCCGATCGAAAAAAAATTTTCAAAATTCAAATTTTCTCCTTATTTATTTTCTTTTAATTCAAATATAGGATAACAATATGTTGTATTATATACTAAATTTTTATATATTATAGAAAAATAATAACTTTTTATGTATTAATAAAATATATTAATACAACATATATATTGTTCCTTATAGATTTTCACAGTTTTTCTGGACAAAAATGAGATATATATTTAAAATAGGTGTTCTAATTATTATATATATCATGATCAATATGAAAATAGATCGTGAGTAATCTCTTCCTTTAGTTAAAAAAAATTATTTATAATTTGTATGGTCTAATCATTAATCCTTAAAACCTCTTTTAAATTTAAGGGGTTAAAAAGAAGGAAAAAATAAAGTTATACTTTTTAGTTAAAAAAATTTAGATTCAAATTAAATAAGTGAACTTTTTCACTTTGTTATTCATTTAATAATAAATCACTACATGGAATGAAAACATGAATTTAAATAACGAAAAATTCAATGATTTAAACTTATATCTAAAATGACTGGAAATGTGGTAGAAACAAGATTAAATATAATTTGATCATTTATATATATATTATTAAAGTATAATGTTTGGTCAATATGAGATCTAGATTTTTTTTAATGAATCCTTATATAAGTATTATTGGATTAATTTGATGTGTGAATAGTATGATAAATAGGTTATTAATAAATTTAGAATAAACTCTCGTATCATCGTATACTCATAAACTCTAAATCCTTATTATACTCATAAATAAAATGTTTATGTGAAAAGATGTTATGAAACACATTGACTAGAATAAATAGTTTAATACGATATTTAAGTCATAAAACTCTCTTATATATTTAACTAGTTTTTATAAGTTGAGTTATTCTCTTGTGCTTAAGTGATAATAATTGATTTTTTTATTGAGTTATGTTACGAAATGGACTATTAATAAGTTAGATTAAGGTGTAACATGTCAAATATTGTGTAGAAATTTTGGGCCCAAGCTACTTTTTTTTTTATAGAAACTTAATATAATATAAATTATCAGCTCGTATTATATTTTCTAACTTTTCTAACTTTTTTAAATATGATTTATCAAAGTTTTATAGTCAAGTAATTATAACATTTCACTCTCAATGAATAAAATGTTTAATCTATTCAATTTATTTTAATGGTAACATTCTTGATCTTAGAATTTAAGTAATTTTAGTTTTAAAAGTTTTATTAACAATAACAACAATTACATGCATATTTTAAAAATTAATATTTCTGTTGAAACATTAATTTCTTCTCTTAATAATTCTCATATATTATATAATAGTTATGTCGTATCTGCGGCAAGTTAAAACAAAATAATAGTTATAATATTAATATTATACTGTATCAAACCAATCATAATGCAGGTAGATGCATAATGCAGGTCTGCCTGTTCCAAGTTAAGAGTTGAGCTGTGGGGCTTGTGCGATGGCTCAGGTCTCCTTGCTCCTAAAGCGAAGGGCACAACGCGAGGCTGGCTTCACAAAGCTATTAACTTTTGGCTCCAACGTTCTATTACACAATCTTAAGATTAAGGTTATGATCCATTATAATAAGTTGTCAATCATAATGATTGATATAAATTATATATACACTAACAATGAAAAAATTTGGAAGTCCAAGGCGGTGGCCTAATTCGCCTTATACTATACACGACCCTATACTTAATAAATTAATTTTTTAGGTTGTATTATCTCTTCTTGTCCTTTAAATTAAAAATAAAAACACAGTTAGTCTTTAATCTGGCATGCTGTGTGGAGTCTTGAGTGTTACGCACATAAAATATCTTTATTTTTTCATCGATTTTTTTTTCCAAAATATTCTCTCTCTATACATACCAATGAGGAGGTTTTGGTGTTTTTGTATGAGCCACGATGTTTACAGCAGAGTATTAGGTTCAGAACATAACATAAGGCCATTTTAAACCGATATATAAGCGATCATATACATGCTCATCATTGCTTAAAAAGCACTCTGCATGAATACACTGATGATACACACAACACACGTAATATCCATGTCTCCTTTGGTTATTACCGGAGGAGGATTATCAACACATTTTTTTGGTTAAAATTATTAAAAACTTTAAATAAAGAAAAATTTATTAAATAAGACAGAATCTACTAAATTTTAAGATTTTTAATAAATTTTAACTAAAGAAAAAATATGTGTTCAAAAGAGAGTTAAAAAAAATATTTCTAATTAACAAAAAATTATACACAAAATGAAAAAATAATAAATATATGGACCTTCCTGATTTACCTATTAACTGCTCAATCTATAAGAAAATTAATTTCTGTGATGACAATCTTTGATATTAATAATTTGAAAATGTTTTGTTTGTTGGAGTAGAGATAGAGTGAGGAAGTAAAAATATGAAATGTTGTCCAAGAAAGTTATCTTAATTTTTCTTTTAAAAAACATCTTTTATTATACTAGATATTCATTCACTTAAATATTTAAAAGAGTATATATATAATATACATGTGATGTATATCAAAAGTCTTTATGTATTTAACATATATTTATTATGCAGGCACGTGTATATTTTGACTTATATACATAGTTTAAATTAAAATTATTTCAATAATAAATTACCCTCTATGTATACTATAATAATAATAATAATATATAAATATGTTAGCTAAACTTTATATATAATGTTATATTTTTATTAAAATATAATATTATATCAACTATTTTCATAGGCTAATAAAACTAATTTTATTGTGCATTAAACTTAAAAATTATCATCATAATTTTTTAAAGTTTAATTATTACTAATTCTAGATTTTAAGATTTTGCAACTTGGAGAAAAAAAGAAACGTATAGACAAAAGGCTTAGATGAAAATAGTAAAAGAAATATTTAAAAATACATTTAAAAATTTAGGGAAGAAAAAGGAACAAAATTATCTGTTATGCCTGTAAAGGGAATGTTATAAATTTTTATATAAAAAACCCTTAAAAGCTTAAGAATTTTTTTTTCTGCTAACGGCATCCGGGGAAAGACAACAGTTAAATTTATGACTTCTTTGAAAACACAAAATTAATCGAACCATTTTAGTATATATGAAAATAAAACACAAAATAATAAATCAAGCCAGGTAAACAAACGAAAAATAATAGACAAATGAGGTAGAGATGAAATTTATGGAGGAAAATAGTATCAAATCTGACGATTAAAAGAAGGAAAATAATGGCGATATACCTTCGTTGTGTTGCAGCCAAATATGATCTCATCCATGAAAAAGAAGTGAGCAAAAGTCTAGTTTTCAACTCACATATCCTTATTCTTCTGATCACGTCTGTGATCGAAGAAAAACTTTTCCTAACATATGACTTCAAACCTAGAGTTTTCTTGAAGGAAGTAATTTGACCTTAATATAACATTATTCGGAAATTAAGTAATAATCTCTAAACCTATGTCTATTTCTTTACAATCAAAATTACTACAAATTATTTAAAAACATACATCAATAAATGCTTTATTAACAACAGTAATAGAAAATTATTTCTCATCCATTTGAATAAATAAATAAATAAAAGTCAAGTTTTTATCTCTCTATATTTATATATACAGACTTAAATGTAACATCCTAAAATTTATTTATTTATTTTTAGAAATAAATTTTATTATTATTATTATCAATTTTATTTTAATTATCAATTGCTGTAGGAAATTATTTTATTAAATAATTACATTTTGAAATTGAAATGTTATTATTATTATTATTCTTAATGATGACACAAAATTAATTTAGTACTTCAATATTTATATTTAATTTTATTTTAATAGAGAAGTTAATGATTCTACAAACTGACGAGGCATTAATCTGAATTGTTTTCATTTATTAATTTAATTAATTGAATTAATGGTGGGCTGACGGACAGGTCAGGGTTGACCTGACCCAGTTAGAATATTAGACAGAGTAATCAGTTTACCCTCAATTTGTGTGTGTTTTACGCATCAGACGGTCAGATCTAGAGGAGAGAGAATGCAGCTCTGCAAGGAGGAGGGGTTATGGTGTTCAGATCGTTCTAGAGCTGTATCAGATCATCATTGTTCTTCGCATCTAAGGTACGGGGGAGATGGGTTCGGCCATATGTGAATGCGGGAGTGTACGGGTAGTGAGGGCAATCCCTAAGCCCCTCTAGGATCTAAATTCTCATATTTGTTTGATTATTAGGTTCTAATAAAAAGAATAATACTTTAATCGATAGAAAAGATTCATCACTCTGTTCTGTGGTTTTGGTTGATTTAATTGATAATTTAATCGGTTGCATTTTGTGAAAGGTGTTAGTCTATAATCATATATGGAGTAGATATAATTACTGAAGTATGAAAATATGTGATTATTCGGTATGTATCGTTGTCTATTATGCGGTTATGAATTGTAAATGTATGTGATGTTGTCATGATTGATTGAAGAATATTAGCTATGTGTTCTTATAAATGATTTATGATAATAATGACTAAATTGATATGATTTTGGTATGATTATGGGCTATGTGAATAATGTATGAATCATGAGAATGAGAGTGTGGATGAGAATGCATTGAGCATAGACACGCAAACGTGGCTATAATACCCTGGCCATATGTGGTGGGGACCCTGGCCAAAAGTGGTGTTTAACATGGTGGACTAATGGTGGGGGACATTCATATGCATGGGTCATAGGTGGTGTTTAACCATGCTACACGCCGGTCATAGGTGGTGTTTAACTGTGCGACACACCGACTATAAGTGGTGTTTAACGGTGTGGCCATCATTAGTGATAACTAAGGGAATTGAGGAGGTTCGCCCATGGTGTGGAGTCCGAATCGAGACTCTTAGTAGTGGTGATTGGCATACGCAGTGTGTGAGCATGTGCACGTTGTAAACATGAATGGAATGTGATTGATTATGAATGTGATGAAACTTGTGATTGATATATGAGTATTGGGGAACTGTTAGTAATTGAGTACGGTAATGTGTGGGGTTTGGGGTACTATCTACATTTATATATGATTGAATGCTATTTCTCACCGTATTCTCTTGTGGTTTTTCTTTAGGTAATGTTGAGGACACTCATGGTGTCGAGTTTTGAAGGGGTGGGGTCTTGCTCTGATTAGTGTGACATCAAAGCTTTGGAATTTAGAATAGTTGTTCTATGTCTTTTGTTGTTTGAAGAGCTTATTTTGAAGATGATAATGACTTTATTTTTCAATTATAATATTTAGATTTAAAATATTCTTGAAAACTTTGTACCTACTTGTTTAATGACCATGTGAACATTTTATGCTTAATACAGATTGTGTTTCTTTGGTTTTAACTATTACCTTATCTTCATTTTTATTTACATTATTATTTTAACCTAAGTAGTCGGGGTAGAAGAGTGTCGCAATAAACATTTATTATATCACGAGGTTACTTATATGTTAAAGTTTCGATAGACAAACCGGCAATTAAGATTGTATTTTTTTAAAAATAGTGAAAATTAAAGGTTACATTTTCTTTGTTTGAACAAAATAAAAAAATTTAGTTTAACTCATTTATAATTTAATTATTTTTTATAAAAAAAATTGGTGAAGTATAAAAATTCAATGATTACAAAATGACTCACTTAAAACTTTGTGCATAATAGGTAAACACCTCACCAATATACTGATCCTAGTGAGGGTTTTCTTTTATTTTATTTTCTCTTAAGTTTATCAATATAGAATTTATAGTAAACATCTTATCTAAAATAAAAGTGGAAATAATATATAATTTTTTATTAATATGGATGAAAATTTAGTGATGGATAGATATACAGTTTTTTCTTTTTTTAAAGAAGGTCGGTGGCAATTTATTTAAAATACAACTTAAAATCTAAAAACTTCTTTTTAATCTACTTTCTCTTCATTCTCTTTTTAATAACCAATAAAATTTTTAAAATTAAAATTGTTTCTTTTTCCTTTAGACATAGGATAACAATATGAGTACAATATATTAATATTTATTATATTGCAACGAATATATTGATAATTACATTAATTTTATACTAATAAAATATTTGTCGCAAACTATTAGAACATAGATTTTGTTATGTGGTATAACTCTTCCAACAAGGGCTAAATGGATGTCGCAAACTATTATAACATAGATTTTGTTTTGTAGTATGACTATTATTTTAGTTTGCGTTTTGTGATCATCAATGTTTATTTTGTATAATTATAATTTATAATTAATAAATATTATTTCATTGATAATTAAAATTTATAATAAACAAATAAATATTTTTTTTGAAAAGGATCAAATTATAACAATATAACTTAAATAAACTATTAAATCATTCTTTAACTTTATATAAAATCTAAATTTTATCTATTAAATCATTAAATTAAAAACTTCTTTAAGATAAAAAATTTATACAAAATTTATCTATTGGATTCCTAAGGATTTAATCATAGCTATTTGAGATGCATATTTTGTTTGGTCATACATTTCAAACATTTACCCCTCCCATTTTTGTTATCTACCTCTGTTTTCATTGGATGCAGGAGCCAACGAGTGACTCCTACCCCTTTCATTATGCTTTTGTTTTTCTTCTTTTAGATGTAGGACCTTCCTACTATTTCCTTTGGACGCAAGGAGTCATTGAGTGGTTTGTGCTCCTATCTGTCTTATGATTTTCTATTATTTTCTTTGGATGTAGGAGCCAATGAGTGGCTCCTGCCCCTTTCATTCTATTTCTGTTTTTCTTCCTTTGGACGTATGACCTTCCTACTATTTCCTTTGGACATAGGAGCCAATGAGTGGCTCCTACTCCTATATGTCTATGATTTTCTCTTATTTCCTTTGGACGCAAGAGCGAACGAGTGGCTCCTGCCCCTTTCATTATGCTTCTGTTTATCTTCCTTTGGACGCAGGAGCCAATGAATAGGCTCCTACTCTTATTTGTCTTATGATTTTTTAATATTTTCTTTGGACGTAGGAGCCAACGAGTGACTCCCACCCCTTTCATATTGTTTCTATTTTTCTTCTTTTGGACGTAGGACCTTCTTGCTATTTCCTTTGGATGTAGGAGCCAATGAATGGCTCTTTCCTGTCCTATGATTTTCTGTTATTTCCTTTGGATGTAGGAGCTAAAGAATGACTCCTGCCTCTTTCATTCTATTTCTGTTTTTCTTCCTTTAGATGCAAGACCTTTTTACTACTTCCTTTGTACGCAAGAGCCAATGAGTAGCTCCTACTCCTATCTGTCTTATGATTTCCTATTATTTTCTTTTGACGTAGGAGTCAATAAGTAGCTTTCTCCCTTTTCATCCTGTTTTTGTTTTTTTTCTTTGGACGTAGGACCTTCCTGCTATTTCGTTTGGGCGCAAGAATCAATGAGTGGCTCCTACTCTTATCTGTCTTATGATTTTCTATTATTTCCTTTGGACATAGGAGTCAACGAGTGGTTCCTGCCCTTTCATCTGGTTTTTTTTTTTCTCATTTGGATGCAGGACCTTCCTACTATTTCCTTTGGACACAAGAACCAATGAATGACTCCTACTCGTATCTGTCTTATGATTTTCTGTTATTTTCTTTGGATGCAAAAGCCAACAAGTGACTCCTACTCCTTCCTTTTGTCTATTTTTGCTTTTTTTTGGACGTAGGAGCCAACGAATGACTCCTACTTCTTCACTTTGTTTTCTGTTTTATTTCTTTGGATGCAGGTGCCAATGAGTGGCTCATGCTTCTTTATTTCGTTTTCTGATTCGATTTCTCCTCTTATGATTCCTTCTATTTTTTTTTCTACTATACATTAGACGCTGGAGCGAATGAGTGACTCCTGTTCTTTTTTCTATTTTCTACTATCCCCTTTTGGCGCAACTTCTCTTTGGATGTTGCCTCTTCATAAGCCCTATCCCTTTTAGATGCCTTTTGGATGCACGTCCAATTTGGACAACAGACTCTTGCTGTTTTTTTATCAAAGTATCTGACATGCACTTCTCATTTGGCTAGCTATTTCCTTATCCAAAACTACGTAAACTTTGAATTCTCCATAGCATCACGAGATACATAGGAGCAAGAAGCAACTCTTGTCCAATTCAAGAATTAAAAGAACATATCCCTCCTTTCCTAATAATAAATTCAATTTGGTTTTCATTGAAGAGTAAAAATAATGATTTAGAAGACATAGTAGTTTCACACATCTAATTAAACCGTCTTAAAACAGATGTCATAGGATATTAACACATTTCCTACAGGTAATCAACTTTTAAACTCAAATTTATTTTTCAAAGACATGTCTTATTCTTTTCAAGATTTTTTTTTATTTCATCATCTTCGTCGCGATTCTAGTTGCAATAAAAATTAATACAATATATGCTTTCAAAATATAATGAAATATGACTTATTTTACTATTTATTGTTGTTCAATTTTAATAAATTTTGATATAAATAATTAAAGTAATATATAATTATAAATGATAAAATTTATATTATATATAAAATTTTAATAGTGTAATGGTTTTTGGTTTGTGGAAGTGTGGGAACTAAGGAAGAAAACCAAAAAGTATACTGTTGCGTAACGGTATGATTCATGCAAATGAGGAAATTGAAAGGAAAAATCTTTACCAACGAATGATAAAATATTTTTTTTAGGAGTTTGTTTTAGGGTATAAAATTGTATTATTATGAATTATATTCTAAAAATATTGTCTTTAACGGTATTATTTTCATGTATATATCTAATTGACATTTAGCAATTTAAAAAATTAATATTTATTTTATTAAAAAAATGAAAAAAGGAATATGGAAGAAAAAAAAGTATGGATAAATAACTATTTAAAAAATAATTTTCACTTTCATGGGAATACAAAATACTCATCTTTTACTGTGAGAAAAAAAGGTGAAAAATAAATATGCTCATATTTATTAGAAAACTATGAAAAAATATTTTTAGTTATATTTTATTTCTAAAGTAGTAAGTTAAATGGCTCCCTAAAATTATTAAAATAATAAAATATCCTTAAAATCATATACCATAAATTAATCTCTTAAGTTTGATAGTCAAATTAATTTTTAAATAAATAAAATAGTAAAATATTTTTCAATTATAAATTATCAATTAATTTATTTCTTGAAACTGTAACAATTGTTATAAAATTTAAAAAGCTTAATTATATTTCTGCCACTAGTTTTTTTACATATTTTAATGTAAATTTATATAATTTTATAAATTATATTCTCTACTTTTAAATTTTCACACATTTTATCTATCAAGTGCAATTAAATATCTAAAATAATAAAATTATTAGAGTTAGAATTTGAATCTTTGATTCATTCATTCTTAATTTGATAAAGAGTCATTTGACATGTTTCGTTTACATGTGAAAATATATTATATATTGTTATTATATCTGTTAATTACATTTTTATTCTTTAAATATATGTTTATTTTTATTACATGAAAAATATTAAAAGTTAAGATGATAAATTTATTTTAAATATATTTTTTAATTATATAAATATATAAATTATAAAAAATTATTTTTTAATTTATATAAAATTATTTATTAATTAAATTATAAAATATCTTATAAATTTATTTATTAAATATTTTTATTTTTAAATAACCATCCTGCAAATAAAAAGGTGAAACATATATAAATAATTTACAAATAATATATAATTTTACATAATTGAATAAATAAATTTATTATATTAATCTTTAATAGTTTCAATTAATAAATACAATAATAATATTATATATAAACTAAATAAATAAGTTAAATGATTTAATAATTTTAGTAGTTGTAGATAAAGAAAGAGTTTAAAGTTCAAAATTTAATTTTATATGTTTTATTATTTTACAATGACTTAATTGTACTTATGTACAAAACATAAAAACTTAAAAAGAAACAAAATTTACAAAATTGTATAGGCTTGTGGTCAAAATCTGAAAAAATAAATCTTTAAAATAAAATTTGCAAAATTTAAAGAATTAGAAAGTAAGAATTGTAATTATGTTTTTTCAATTTTGGATACCAATTTAAATTATTATTACCATTTTAAGTATTAAATTCATTTCAAAGATCTGATTGTCTATTACCGTTTTATATACTAAATTCATCTATAATATATAATTTTAAAGAATAATTTATTATTTCATTAATTATAATTTAAAAGACTGAACTAGTGATTGATTTCATATTTTAAATCATTTATATTTCCAAGAGTCAAGGCTGAGAAAATTAATTATGACGTGTTGGAATAAAATAAACAAAAATACCAAATTGGTTACCGCCTTCTGCACTTCTGCCCCCCTCATGAGTTTATCTCAAATTCGCTATGTAATATTGTAATTGACTATTCTTATTATCTTAAATTTGTCATTGATTTTCAACGTCATATTAAAAAGATATAAAAGAATTCTTTTTTTAAAAATATATTATATTTTAAAAGTATAACGATAGATAAATTCTATATTTAATATATAAAAAGATGAACAAATGAACAAATGAATAATAATAATAATAATAATAATAATAATAATAATAATAATAATAATAATAATAATAATAATAATAATAATAATAATAATAATAATAATAATAATAATAATAATAATAATAATAATAATAATAATAATTTTAATAGAGTGTATTTTTTAATTTGAATAAATAAATAGTAAGTAATCAAATAAAATAAATAATAAAGAAAAACACAATTTATGCAATTTATTATTTTTTCACCCTCTTCAATTTATCTAAATAAAAGAAGAATTTTTTTTTCAACTTTATAATTTTATTTGTCTTAATAATACTTTTTATGGCTACGTAAGAAACTTTTCTAGTTTTCTAACACTTGTAATCTCCTCATGAACGATTATTGCGGTTGTTCGAACAACCAGTGTGTTTTTATTGTTTCATTCGGTAAAACTATTTGGCTTAAAATTTTAACTTTTCTTTATCATTCATCTGCTATTTAATTAAAAGCAACATTTGGAATAATTCTCGCGTAGATTTTAAGTTTAAACAGTGAGGGGTAGCATTTATCTATTTTTTCTTTAAAATTTCAGCTTTTAATTGGACACTTTTTAGGTGCTTAACAGAGACATGGGACTTTCATTTTAGATATTGTGAAATGTTCAATTTTGTAATAGACTTCGACATGAGTCTTGGAAAATTACAAGGTAGCTATTTAGAGTTTGCACTTATTGTTTAATACATCTGTGTAAATGATGTTGAATACATGATCAAAGAACTCCTAGTCATATGTGATAGCGAAAGCTTATTATTTATAAAGAAAAATTGTAAATTTATTAATTTTATAATAAATATCTAAAAAGTTATATCATTTGTAGTTATATAAAAAAGTATAAATTTTTATATTTAAAGTCAACCAAACACATGTTTTAATTATATGAATTAATATAAAAAAATCCCAATAAGTTTTAACGGTTAATTGAACATATTTTTTTAAAATACCTAAAATTATTATTCCTATATATATTTCGAAGAATAACATTTTTGGGAAGAAAAAAATAGTTGAAATAAACACATTTTTAATTTATATTTGTAAAAATTAATAATTTCAGAAAATATTTCCTAAAAATTTGTATCAAATATAAAAATGTGATATTTTTAAGTTTACTTTTATAAAAAAAAAATGGTATCCAGAAACAAACGCATTGACGTTGATGTTGTAAAAATATATATGTTAATGTTAGTAAAAAAAAAAATTCTCTATATATACAGAAGAGGAAGTTATACTGATTTTGTATGAGACACGATCATAACATAACAGCTTGCCGTTTACACGATCATATACATGCTCACCACTGTTTACAGCACGTATACTACGTACATATTCTATATCCATGTCTCCTTGGGTTATTGGCTTTGCTACTATCGTAGCATCTATCCTTATTTACCGGCTTTTGAAGGTCACAACTAGGCCCTCGTTACCTCTGCCACCAGGGCCGAGGCCATGGCCCATCGTGGGAAACTTGCCCCACGTGGGCCATCTGCCACACCAGGCCTTGGCAGCCTTAGCCCGCACTTATGGCCCGCTCCTGCACCTCCGCTTGGGCGTAGTTAATGTCGTGGTAGCGGCTTCCGCCTCTGTGGCGGAGCAGTTTTTGAAGGTCCACGATGGCAATTTCTCCAGCCGACCACTGAACTTCATAACCACATATATGGCCTATAACAAGAAAGACTTTGCGTTTGCTCCCTACGGCCCACGGTGGCGGTTGCTCCGGAAAATAAGCTCCGTTCACATGTTCTCTGGTAAGGCCATGGATGACTTTAGACAAGTGCGACAGGTGAGCATCCTTTCCATAATCCATATTGATTTTGCACGAGGTGTGTGAGTTTGTAATTAATTAATTAATGCGCACGAGTCTTATAAGTACTAGGTCGTATATTTACTTTTTTCAAACTATACAAACATTAAAGACGAACACTATTTTTATGCCTGTTATGGTAAATTAGTTTCCTAATGAAAATATTTAAAAAAAAATATCTTCGTCATATTTCTTAAGGATTTAGATTATTTGATGTTATTTTTTTAATACAAGTTATTTGATGTGATATATATATATATATAATATTAGTTTTTTCGATGAGAATAAATGTCCCTGGCATAAAATAATTTTTTTAACAATCGTAAACATACTGACATAAAACCTAAACACTTTTTTCCATCGACAATGAATATTGTTAACATAGAATAGTATATTTTCGAACAACTTCAAATTATATGCATTGGGAGTGATCATTTAATGTGACTGGGATAAGTATAGTTTTTCATGTATGTAATATTGATTTTGTTGGTAAAAAAAAAATTTATTCCAACAAAATTTTAAATATTGTTGTCAAATGTTTATCTTTTGTTAATGAAAAAGGTTACTATGAATAATTTTTTTTTCTTGTAGTGTGAATTTATATAGATATTAATTATTATTATTATTATTATTATTATTATTATTATTATTATTATTATTTATGTTTTAACAGAAAAATAACATTATTTACTAATTTGAAAATATATGATTAAATATATTTTTTATCTCTAGACTTTTTACAAATTTCACTTTTATTTCTTAAACAAAATAGGACCAAACTTAAATACAATACCATAAATACAATTGATATTTTTCTCTAATAGTTTCACCTTATAACATGCGTTGCTATTTAATGAAATCCTTATAAAACTCCAATTTTAACTGGAGAACAACCCCTTATACCTTAGTTTTATTCAACAAAATATTGACCAATCTTAGTTTTTATACTTTTATTCTATTAATATTTTTTGTCTTTATAGTTAATTTTTAATGACGTAATAACCACGTTGGAATCCACATGAATTTCCATGTCATCATCTAGTGTGACATAGTAGCCATATATGATTATTTAAAAAGAAATAATTTATCAAAAAATTACATGTAAAAATACGTCGTATTAATTGATTACATAGCAATTTATATATTTTACTTAATAATAAAAACTAAAAATATTAACAAAGTAAAAATATAAAAATTAAGATCGATTAATATTTTGTTTAAAGATTAAAAATAAAATTCATAAAATATTTATAGAAAAAAAAATTAACCCCAAATGTAATTACTTTTCAGCACTTATTGTATCATTTGGCACACGAAAATGAATGGAACATTTTGTCAATTTTTTCCTTTAATTTCACTAAAACATGGAGCTAAAAATTTAATATTTTAGTAACTTTATGTGTTGTTATGTCCTCTTTTAAAAATATACCAAGCATGGACATAACTCCTATCTTATATCCCATCTTATTTTAACTCATTTATTAAGAAAATTACTTATCAACGAAACATTTCTATTAAATTGCAAGAATCCTTTGTTTTTCATCAAAAAATATTTTACACCATTTAAAAAAAATTAATGATTATTTTGAAAAAAAGAGTACCTATCAATGTTTTCTTACTTTTCGCGTCATCTCCTTTCAAAAAGAGTACCTTTCTTTTCATATTTTCTTTCTTTTCTTTTATTCTAAAGAAAAATTTTATTTAGAGAAAAACTCCACCTTTGTTTTTTAAAAAATTGGATGAAACATATTAATGTTAATAATAGAAAATTTAATATTCATCTCTAAAATTTAAAATATTAGTAAGATTTAATATGACTTACATTTATAATTCTGAGATATTAGAATGAGATTTTTACATTTTGTTATCAAACTTCTTATCATTTTCATATGCTTCTTCCGAACTCCAATATAAGAGAAAAAAATATTATGATGATTTAAAATATAAATAAATTTTAATTAGTTTTATTTTATTAAACAAAATCATCCTCAAAATACTATTTATTTAATTCAAAATTTATTTTCAATGACCCATGTAATTATCGTGATATCAGCACCATGACTTTTGAAATGGAGAAACAATATTCACATTTGAAACAACTTTCTCATAAAATTAAAGTCTTCTATCAATTAGCTTGAAGGGTAGTGTAGGAAATAAAGCTTATTTTTTAAATGATTGAGAAAGTTAACTATGAAGTTTACTAACATTCTTAATCCGCAGGAATTATTTTTTTTTTCTTATATTTGAGTGTAGAAAAAAGTAGTATATCAATAGTTAACTAAATTATTTAAAAGATGAGGCCTAAAAACATATTTTGTAACGTGTCATATATTAGTGATAAAAATTTATTAAAAAAACTAAATAATAATGGCTATGAGTCATTAAATAAGAAAAGTGACAAAAATTTTGTGATTTCTTATAACTTCGGTCAATAAAAAAATATGTTACAAATTTTTAACCCCCAATCCAACCATGGATTTGAGTATTCAACAGAAACTTAATGCAAATTTAAAACTTGGCACCCTTAACTGCATCCATTTTAAGGTAGTAACAAAAACCCACCTTTTCCTCTAGAAAACAATGTTGTTTAATTATTTTAATATAGGAATTTGTTGTGCAAAATAAGAGAGTTCCAACAATTTAGTTTAATTTTTTTGGGGGGCTCATGTATAAACAAAAATTAGACAGTATAGATGTGTCTGACATAATAAAGATGAAGAGGTATTAATGGGCGTAAAATTGGTGTAAAAAAAAAAAGCAACACTATATCGTACGAAAAAACGGTCACTAATAACTTTTCATTCTACACTCAACTACATATATTATTTTTAATAATATTTTATTATAAAAATTTACCATTTTTTATTAATAATTTTTTATATTTTTAATAACATTTACTTATTGTTAATAATGATATTTTTAAATATAATTCAAACATAATATGTGTTAAAATGTTAAAATATTAATATGGTAAGAAGTGGGTGAATCTAACCATGATTACCGTTACATTATTCATTCAACATTTGCCAAACTGTATTTGCATGTGATTTGTGACAAAAGTATTAACATTAAAATTTAAATTATCAGAAGAATGACAAAGCTTCCGATAAAAGGTTTCATCAGGTTCAGGATATGCTTTATTAATATTTTTATTATAATATTATTTTTTCTATCTCTCTTTTCTTATTTTTTTTTTATATAAATATAATTTCTCTTTCATTGATAATTTCTCTTTGAATTCTCTATTTAGAATTTAGGCTCAGGATCTTAAAAAATGACATTCCTATATATTTTTTGTTGTTGATTCCTATATATTTTTTGTAGTTGATTCCTATATGTGTGTGTAGGTATAAAATGCTTATATAGTCAATTTGAAAATTTTAAACATTCATTTATCCCGCATGTTATCTAATAGAATAATTCAAACTAAAGTTTATTGTAAAAACAATATGGAATGTAATTAATAATTTAAATAATTCATTAAAAAATAAAATATTACTAGTTAGAACTAATGAAAACACTAATTTAAACCCAAAATAAATATGCCTAAAATAAATTTGTGAAGCATGAATTGAGAAAGCAAAAGTGGTAGGCTACACGTTCGAAAAAAAAGTCCACTTAAGTCTATTCAATTTTTCAAATATGATTAATAAATCAATATGTAACCAAAATGCACACATATTCAGGAAGAAGCAGAAAGATTGATACGTAATTTAGCAAGTTCAGGCTCTAAAGCAGTAAATTTGGGACAATTGGTGAACATATGTACCACCAATGCATTGGCAAGAATAATGATTGGACGAAGAGTTTTCAATGATGATAGTAGTAGTTATGATCCTAAGGCAGATGAGTTTAAATCTATGGTGATAGAGCTTATGGTATTGTCTGGAGTTTTCAATATCGGTGACTTCATTCCAGCTTTGGATTGGTTAGATCTTCAAGGAGTGAAAGCTAGGGCGAAGAAATTATTGAAGAGGTGTGATGCATTTTTAACCACTGTTATTGAGGAGCACAAGATTTCTAAAAATGAAAAACACCAAGACTTGTATTTGAGTATATTGTTGTCGCTTAAAGAGACTCCTCTAGAAGGATTTAAGCTTACTGAACCAGAAATCAAAGCAATACTTATGGTACGTATATTCTCAAGAGACAATATATAATTCTATATCCTTTTAACACCTTATGTAGTTTTCTAAATTTCATAACACATGATGTTTGCACCTCACAAGTTTAATTACTGCGTTAGAATTGAGTCACATCATCATGTTGATTGTAAAAATCATATTAACACACATTCAACTAATGAATTAATGACTACATATATTGACATACTACTTTTGCAGAACATGTTTGCGGCTGGGACAGATACATCATCAAGCACAATAGAGTGGGCAATTGCTGAACTAATTAGAAACCCCTTAATTATGATTCAAGTCCAACAAGAATTAGATACTGTTGTGGGTCGAGATAGGCTTGTGACTGAACTGGACTTGTCTCAACTTCCTTACTTACAGGCTGTGGTGAAGGAAACATTTCGTCTCCATCCACCTACTCCTCTTTCCCTCCCACGAGTTGCAGAAGAGAGTTGTGAGATATTCGATTATTATATCCCCAAAGGTGCAACTCTTTTGGTCAACATTTGGGCCATAGGACGTGACTCCAAGGAATGGTCCAACCCCTTAGAATTCAAGCCTGAAAGGTTCCTCACTGGTAATGAGAAGGATGGTGTTGACATTAGGGGTAGGAACTTTGAAGTTATACCATTTGGTGCTGGACGTAGAATATGTGCTGGTATTAGCCTCGGTATAAAGGTAGTTCAGCTGCTCACTGCTACTCTAGCCCATGCATTTGATTGGGAGTTACAGAGTGGGCATGACCCAAAAAAGCTCAACATGGATGAAGCGTATGGGCTCACCCTTCAAAGAGCAGTGCCTCTTTCCGTCTACCCTTGTCCTAGACTCTCACAACACGTATACTCATCAACTTCTTCATGATTTGGAAATTAGGTTTCTTTTGTTTTTTCCATTCCCTCCTTTTAATAATTTGGATTCACTAAATCTTAAATCCTAAAAAAATAAAATCACTACTTTAGTTCATTTCATGAAGTCTTAAAAAATGGGTGGAGTAATAATTAGTTATAGTATCTCTAAGTTTGTATGTGAATGTGCTTTAGTTAAAGTAATTGTAATAAGTTGTAAAACAATAATGAGATAATATGAATATTTTTATATATTTTAGATAGAATATGAGAGCATGTTATGGAGTGATGAAATATAATATAAATAAATTCAAATGGTACAAACTATATATAATTTATAATTTTTTTTAGTAGCATTTATTTCGTATTTGGTAAATATCGTGCTGCATTGTAAAAGAGAGAAAATGTGTTTAATTGATAATAGGATAACAACAAGAACATCACAATCTCCCAACAACATTGCTTAACATAAGTAATAGTTTTTTTTTTTTTGTCTTCTAATCAAAATTTGTTATGAGGAATTCAAATTCTCGCATTGATTATGAAAAAACTATATTAGAAAAAAATACTTAAAAAAATCAAATTCTCATATTGAGTATAAAAATATTATATTAAAAAAAACACTTACAATTTGATGGGCTCGGAAAAAAAAAAAACAATCCAAAGTAAGTTATTGTCGGGCAATTAAGCCCCGACAAACATATGTTCACGTAACTATTAGAGAAAAAATATGATTTAACATGTTATGTTATAAGTACAAAATATTTTAATTGTTTTGGATATACTCCCCCCTCCCCTTACATCAATTTTCTTGGCCCCAATTTTATCACCTCATTTAAGGTAACGACGTAAGAAAAATATATATGTTTTTCCTTGTATATAAATATTACGTGCAATATCAAAATAATATAACCCACAAGAATTTTGTTATTTATTATGAATAAATTATTAATTTGGTCCCTCTCCCTCTATTTATTTATTTGGTTTAGTTTGATTTTTTTATTATACAAAAATTCAATTTTTTAAATTGATGTAATGACTGTAACACCGTTAGAGCTATGAATGTGACATTTCAAGTTACAATCAGCAATGGTTAAAAACTACCGGTATAACAATTTATTTTTTAAATTTAGAAATAATAATAAAATGTTATAATTTAATAAAAAAATATTATTTTAACACAGTAGTGGTTAAAAATTTCTGCTATAATAAATTTATTTTCTAAATTATAACATAATAATAATAAATTATATTTCATAATATAATTATATATAATTGAATATTTATAATATAGTTTAATATAATATAATTTAAATGATAATATTTTAAAATTAACAAAATAAAAAATATAATTTAAATTATACTATAATTATTTTATTTTATAATCTTATATTTTATTATATTATTAAATAGAGTTAAGAAAATTATAACAATTATTTTTATATTTATTTTATTTTTAGTCTTAATTTATTAAAATTTGTATTATAATAAATATAGCAAAGGTAATATATCTGATTTCTACATAGATACTTGAATCTATCATTCACCTTATTTGGTATTGTATAAAAGTAAGGAATGTTGTGTGTGGTCTCCTAAGTAGAAGATATCTCCCTCGATTTCTTTTTAGATAATGTCATAGAGTGAGTTTATGTGAATTTTAGGCCAAACAAATATCTTCCAATACAATGAGACTTTATTTTCTATTGCACTGGATTGTATATGGAGAAATAAGAATAATTTGTGTTCAAGGGTAGTTGAGAGGATAATGCAGCTATTGCAATAAGATCACAAACTATAGTCCATCATGTAATCACATGTGAATCTTTTGACAAATTCTTCATGAAGGATACTATGTCTCATCTCATTGACAAAACTATTAAATGGCTCCCCCAACACTATACTTCGTTAAGGTTAATTCAGATGGGATAGTAGACACAACTAACATATAAGCTACATGTGGAGGGGTGTATCATATCATAGTTTAATGTATATGCTGGAATATTCAGCTCATTTTGACTCTTACTCCATTACTTTAGCTGAATTATGGGTCATTAAGAAAAGGTTAGTACTTTCTTGTTTTAGAAGGTTTACCAATATTTGCATGGAATCAGATTCCTAAGTAGTCATCAATTTAATTACATATGGATGCACTTCGAGATCAAATATTAAAGAACTTGTTTATTAAAAATCCAAGATGTTCTTATCCCATATCTATCGTGGGGAAAATCAAGTGATGAATGTCCTAGCCAAACATGTATTATTAATCAATATAGAAAATCATGTTTTTTTTATTTTCCACTTGAATTTTTATCGCTTCTTTTTATTGGCTGACTTGGTTAGTTTAACTCTCAATAAAAATAAATATTAATATAAATAACATTATAAATATTATATAAGTAAAAATATTAAATTATTATAATTTTACGGTATCGCAACTGTGGTCACAACAAAGTCGGCGAAAATTGAAGGTTTGACATCTGACTTCCTTTCAGGAAAAAGAACATGGAGTCGGGAGTCGCTACTGTTGGGTTTCAGATAATAGCATAAGAACACACAACTAAAATAAAAGATGAGAAAAACATACTACCCAGTGGCAAAGAATGTAATTTACTAATAAAGTAATTACAACAAAAGAACAAGGAAACAATTTGGGAATTTTCTCCCACACTGCTGGGACACTCTTTGTTATTTTTCTCTCGGTGGTGTATCTTTCCTACCGCCTACGCTCCCCTTATATAAGGGAAGGAAACCGCAGAACGGAAGAGGAATTAAAAAGAAAAAAAAAAAAAAGGTCGTTTATGGACAATAAAAACGGTGGCCGTTTTATGGACAATAAAAACGGTGGCCGTTTATTGACAATAAAAACGGTGGCGTTTATTGACAATAAAAAACGGTGGCCGTTTTTATTGGCTTTTCAACAATCTCCCACTTGAAGATTTTGATTAGATTAATCAAATCTTCACACCTTTATTCTTTATCCTTTGCCATACATGTAGCTTACTTTTTCCGATAGCCACAAGAGGATCGACTCCATGCGAACTTGTCAATGCTAACCGGGCTTTGTCATAACATCTGCTAGGTTCTCATCGGTGTGAATCTTTTGCATATCCACACTTCCTTCTTCCACCACTTCTCGACAAAGTGATATCTTATGGCTATGTGCTTTGTCCTGGAATGAAAGACTGGATTCCTTGCAATGTGTAAGGCACTCGATCATCACAATACACAACAATTTGTTGCTTTGCTTGTGCCCGAGTTCCTCCATTACCTTTTTAATCCAAATAGCTTCCTTACATGCCCGGGTGGCTGCCATGTACTCAGCTTCGTAGTAGTAGACAGAGCTATAACATCCTCAGAACTTGGATAACCAACTTACTCGCCCCTCCTGCAATTGTAAATACATAGCCAGTAGTAGATTTTCTTTTATCCACATCACCTGCAAAATCTGAATCGACATAACCTCTGACAAGTAGTTCTGATCCTCCGTAACATAAAGCAACACCTGAGGTCCCTTTGATATATCTAAGGATCCTCTTAATAGCATTCCAATGTTCTCCACTGTGGATTTCCCATGAATTTACTAACCACTCCCATTTGCTTGTGCAAAGTCCTGGTCTTGTACAAATCATGGCATACATAAGGCTTCCCACCGCCGATGCATACGGTACTCGAGACATCTCCATCCTCTCTTCTTCACTGCTAGGGCTCATCTTGGAGGATAACTTGAAGTTAGTAGGAAGAGGGTAGAAATTGGCTTACAATCTTGCATGTTGAAGCGCCGCAAGATTTTCAAGATAAGTAATTCTTCCGAGAAAGCCAAACCTTCCTATCTTTTCTGTCTCTTGAATTTGCATCCCTAAAATCTTGTTTGCCGGTCCCAAATCCTTCATATCAAATTCCTTAGCCAATTGTGCCTTTAATTCTTGGATTTGATCTTTGTTGGGGCCTACCACCAACATGTCATCCACATACAATAGCAGAATAACAAAATCAAGATTACCAAACCTATTGTAATAAGTACAATGGTTTGAGCTCAGTCTATTGTAACCAAGGCTAATAATGAAGGAATCAAATCTCTTGTACCAACACCTAGGCGCCTGCTTTAGACCGCATATGCAGATTTGGTCAACCTGCAAACCAAGTTTTCTTGTGTTTTAAAGCCTTCCTATTGGAGCATATAAATTTCCTCTTCAAGTTCTCCATGAAGAAAAAGCAGTCTTTACATCTAATTGCTCAAGATGTAAATCAAATACAGCACACATAGCTAGAACAATTCTGATTGTCGTCATCCTGACAACTGGTGAGAATATCTCATTGAAGTCAATGCCTTCTTTTTGAGCATATCCCTTTAGTACCAATCTAGCACGATATCTTTCCACTTGATCATTGCCATCTCGCTTGATCTTATAGACCCATTTACAGCCGATGGCTTTCCGACCCTTTGGAAGTTCCACAAGATTCCATGTCTTGTTCCTGTGAAGAGCCTCAATTTCTTCCTGCATTGCAGTCATCCAAAGAGAAGCATCTGAACCACTCACAGCCTCCTGAAAAGTTGAAGGTTCTCCTTCTTTATTTAGAAGACAATACGCATCATGACTAGTCATCACATATTGTGAATGCCAAGATGGTTTGCTCCTTTCTCGTGTTGATCGTCGGAGTTCTCCATTGCCAACCTCATTTGGCTCCTGTTCTTCATGCTGCCCTTCTAACTCAGAGGAAACTTCTGAAGTCTTCTTCTCAATTGGCACTGTAACCTTGTCCTCTATCAAGCTGTTATTTGTCTGCTCATTTTGCAGTTCATTTTCTGCAAAGACTACATTCCTGCTAACAATAACCTTGTGGGCAGTGGATCCTACAAGCGATACCCCTTCACATTGTCAGATAGCCCAAGAAGATACATTTCCTGGATTTTGGATCCAGCTTTGTTCTTTCTTGTGAGTTGTACATTACGCATACGGGACATCCAAAAACCCGTAAGGATGAATAATCAGCCGGTTTACCATTCCACACCTCCATTGGTGTACACAAACCAATTGCTGTTGATGGAGATCGATTTATTACATAACAGGCAGTTTTTACTGCTTCTGCCCAGAAAGACTTGGCCACTCCTGCTGTTTGCAACATAGCTCTTGTTCTTTCCAGGAGAGTTCTATTCATCCGCTTCTGCACACCATTCTGCTTGAGGTGTATGTGGGACGAAAATTGTCTGACAATACCTCTTGCTTGCAGAATGCTAAAAATTCTCCATCTACATATTCTCCTCCGTTATCTGTCCTCAAGCACTTAATTTTCCTCCCAGTCTCAAGTTCTACTTGTGCTTTGAATTCCTTGAACCGAGAAAATACACTTGACTTCGTTTTGATAGGGTACACCCACAATCTCCTGAGTAATCATCGATAAACGATACAAAATATTTTGCTCCTCCTAGGGATAATACCGGTGATTCCCACACATCTGAATGAATCAAGTCTAATTTGTGTTTACTCCTGGTAGTCGTCTTAGCAAACTTCAATTTGTGTTGCTTACTTATCACACAGTGTTCACAGAAGGGTAAACTTACTTCTTTAAGCCCGGTAAGAGATTACGCTCCGCAAGAATTTTCAGACCACGCTCGACACATGACCAAGTCCGCAATGCCACATAAATGTCACATCTTCCTGACTTGGTGCTGCAACTGATGCATTCGCTTCTTGCAACGTATCTCCAGCCAGCATATACAAATTTGCCAAGATCTTCTTAGCCTTCATGACTACCAAGTTCCCCCTCACCACCTTTAAGATTCCATCTTCAACATGGATCTTACATCCGAGATCATCTAATTGCCCTATGGACAGTAGATTCTTCTTCAAGTCCTTCACATGTCGTACTTTTGAATTGTGCGAACAGTACCATCATACATTTTTATTTTGACAAGTACCTACCCAGCAATCTCCAAGGCATGGTTGTTTCCCATGAACACGGATCCACCCGAGATAGGCTCATAAGTGTGAAACCAATCTCGATGCGAGTCATGTGCCAAGTTGCACCTGAATCCACTATCCATTTATCATGAAACTCCCTTTTACTGTTAGGACTCATGACTGTATCACTCACCAGAATGTCTCCATCTTCTAAGGTATTTGCAACATTACCTTGTGAAGATGATTCTTCAGAGTTCTTTTGTTCATTCTTCCTCTTCCAACACTCTTTCTTCGTGTGCCCTTTCTTGCCACAATAAGTAGCATTTGAAATTCTTCTTGCTTCGAGAGTTTGACCTATAATGATTTTGACTCCCACTTGAGCCACGCCCGCTGATCTTCCTCTCATCATTGTTAAAGCTTCTGCTTGTTTGGAACTTTCCACTTTGCTCATCCTTCCTCCGGATTCTTCTTCAAGAATAGCTCCAAATGACGTCCCTCAAAGTGTAAATTCCCATCAATATTATTATTTGTAATATTGATGATGAGTTGATCATACGAGTCGGTAAACTCAAGTAGAAGCTCGCACGCTCATTTTCAACTATATTGAAATCTGCTGCTGATAATTGGGCAAACAAGGTGTTCAACTGGTTGATGTGGTCCGTCACTGATATGGACTCACTCATCCGAAGAGTATAGAGTTTTCTCTTCAAGAATATTCTTGTGTGAAGTGATTTTACCTCATATAGTTTGATGAGGGTATCCCAAATCTCCTTCGCTGTATTCTTTTCCTGCCACACTGGATAGAACTGAATCCGCCATTGCTAAGTGCAAATTTGCAATAGCATTGTCATTGATTTCTTTCCACCGCTGGTCCGTGTGAGCCGCTGTTCTTCCTTCAATTGCCTCTATGCAATTGTCTTTCCTCAGAATGGCCTTCATCTTTAATTTCCACAATGAGAAATTACTCCCATTGAACTTCTATCTCATATTTCGTTGTCATGGTTTTAAACCGACTTATGCAACCTTCACTTATGAATAGTATTGCCTACTGAACGACAACGGTAGACCGTGAACAAGTTCACACTACCACACTCCAAAGAATAAGAATAACTCTTTTTCTGATGTGGAAGATCAGATTAACTGCAACCACAGAGCATACTAAGAATTTTCTCCAACACTATTCTAGTGACTATAGCAATGAGCACAACCGACCGGCCTCGATACCACTGGTTGGGTTTCGGATAATAGCATAAGAACACACAACTAAAATAAAAGATGAAAAAACATACTACCCAAATGGCAAAGAATGTAATTTACTAATAAAGTAATTACAACAAAAGAACAAGGAAACAATTTGGGAATTTTTCTCCCACACCTTTGACACTCTTTGTTATTTTTCTCTCGGTGGTGTATCTTTCCTACTGCCTACGCTCCCCTTATATAAGGGAAGGAAACCGCGTAACGGAAGAGGAATTAAAAAGAAAAAAAAAACGGTGGCCGTTTTATGGACAATAAAAACGGTGGCCGTTTTATGGACAATAAAAACGGTGGCCGTTTTATTGACAATAAAAACGGTGGCCGTTTTATTGACAATAAAAACGGTGGCCGTTTTATTGACAATAAAAACGGTGGCCGTTTTTATTGGCTTTTCAACAGCTACCAACGTTTTTAAGGAAAACGTCAGAAAACTTAAAGATGGATAAGGCTGGTCTTTCGAAGTCAGATTTCAGGTTCAGAAGTCCATTAAGCATAGGGAAGATGTTAGCACCCCACAACATCTGTCCTAAGACGGTTTACCTTAATCAAATGTGCAAAATTTGTCATGACTTCTAAAATGTTATTTTACCTTTCAAACAAAAAATGGATTTTTATTATGAGGAAGAAGAGATGTATTTTTTTTGTTTTTGAACTTGACAAGAGTTGCCTCTTGCTCCTATGTATCTTCTAGTGTAATGAAGAATTCAAAATTTACATAGTTCTTGAGGTGACGTTAAAAGGAAAAGGGGTGTCTATTTACCCTACAAGTTGCTAAGGTTGACTAGGTGTCGGTGGATGCAAAGAGAGGGATAAGGCCAACTAAGAGTCGACCAACAAAAAGAGAGGTAAGGTCGACTAGGTGTAACATCCTAAAATTTATTTAATTATTTTTAGAAATTAATTACATTATTATTATTATTATTATCAATTTTATTTTAATAGAGGGGTTAATGATTTTATAAACTGATGAGGCTTTATCTAAATTATTTTCATTTATTAATTTAATTAATTGAATTAATGGGGAGATCGATTTATGGGCCGGGGGTTGACCCGACCCAGCTAGAATATTAGACAGGGGGTAATCGTTTACATCTAATTGGTGTTTTTTTACGCTCGGACAATACGCTGCACCTAGAGAGGAGAGAGAACGCCGACCTGCAAAGAAGAGGAGTTAGGGTGTTCAAACCGTCCTAGAGCCGCATTAAATCATCACTATTCTTCGCATCTAAGGTACGGGAGAGATGGGTTTGATCATATATGAATGCGAGTGAATTTAATGATGAGGGCAATCCCTAAGTCCCTCTAGGATCTAAATTCTCAATTTCGCTTTGATTATTATGTTTTAAAAATATTTTAATCCAGAAAAGATTTGTCAATATGCTCGTGGTCCGATTAACGCCTTGTCCTAATGTGATTTTTGTTGGGAAACTATATGATTAATTGCCCTAATTACTTGATTCTTGTGTTGTTTATGGTTGTTCATGATTTGAGGCTCTTGTGTGCAATGATGAAACTGGGTGAAATTCAATGGTGATTTATGTGCGTTTCAGTGCTTTTTGATGAATGATTTATAATAATAATGGTTAAATTAATATGGTTGGGTATGATTGTGGATTGTGCGAATGATGTATAAATAAATCATGAGAATAAGAGTGTAGATGAGAATGCATTGAGCATGGACATAAGAGGCATGAGATGCATGAGAAGGCAGACGTAGCTATAATACCCTGGCCATATGTGGTGTTTAACAGGGACTAATGATGGGGGACAATCATATGCATGGGCCACAAGTGGTGTTTAACCATGCTGCACGCCGACCATAGATGGTGTTTAACGATTGTGTGGAATGTCTTTGCACCTGCCATAGGTGGTGTTTGTCATGCGACACACCGCCCATACGGGTGTTTAACGGTGTGGCCATCATTAGTGATAACTAAGGGGATTGAGGAGGTTCGCCCATGGTGTGGAGTTCCGACTCGAGACTCTTAGGTGTGGTGATAGCATATGCATTGTGCGAGCATGTGCATTTTGTAAACATGAATGAACTGTGATTGATTTTGAATGAATGAAATGATATTGATATATGAGCATCTGTTAATTGTTAGTAATCGAAAGTACGGAATGGGTGGGATTTGGGGCATTATCTGCCTTTATATATGATTGAATGCGCTTTCACCGCACTTTCTTGCTGTTTTTTTAGGTAACGCCGAGGCACCATGATGCCAAGTTTTGAAAAGGCGGGGTCTTGCTCTGATTAGTGTGACATCGGGATTCTAGAAGTTAGAATAGTTGCTCTATGCCTTGATGTTTGAATGACTTATTTTAAAGATGATGATGACTTTAGTTTTTTCAATTATAATGTTTAGATCTAAAACCTCATTGAAAACTTTGTGCCTACCCTTTAATTATCATGTGAACCTTTTATCCTTAATACAAATTGTATTTTTTGGTTTTAACTATTATCCTGTCTTCATTTTATTTACTTGATTATTTTAATTTAAGTATTCGGGGTAGAAGGGTGTCACACTAGGAGTCGGCCAGCAAAAGGAGAAGTAAGGCCAACTAGGAGTCGGTGGATGCCAAAGTAGGGGTAAGGTCAACTAGGAGTCGGTCAACAAAAGGGGAGGTAAGGCCGACTAGGAGTTGGCCAACCAGGTAGGAGTGTTCACCGATTTGAAGTCTACTATGTAAAGGGGAAGGCAAGACCGACTAGTAGTCAACCAGCCAGGTGGTAGCGTTCGCCGATTTGAAGTCAACTAAGATTCTGGAAGAACCTATATGTTTCCTTCCCTTTTGACTATTTTTGGAGCTATGCTAACTCTCTTTTCTCCTTCCTAACAAAAGCTTCTCAGGACTCTCTCAACCTTCTTGTTCTATCTCTCACAATCCTTTTTTTTTTTTTCTTTTTTTCAACCATTTCTCTTTCGTTTTCTTCCCTTTTATAAACCCTGAGGCCACTCTTTTAGTTTCTATTTACTTTTATTTTTGTCACTATGACATTGAGGTAGTTGATGAGGTAGCTTGCGTCTCCTATGTCCATCTATGGAATAGTAACAGTGTAGAGTAGTTGCAGAAAAGTTGGTGGTGGAGTGTGCAGGTGGGAGCAGGTGGAGTGCAAAGGGAGTGCAGAGGCGCAGGGAGGAGTCAACAGCAAAGCTTCCTCAGCACTCCTCCCTTTTTTTATTATTATTTATTTTATTTTTTTTATTATTATATATACAGGGGGGACAGATTTGGGTATCTACATAAGGCTTAATTATGTTTTTTTATTTATATAGTTTATTACACATGTGTTTTTAGTTCAATGGCTCAAATTTGTTTGAACATTTTTTATATGCGTCTAAAAATCTCAGAGTGATGACTAATAATTTTTATAAGTACTCAAGCATTTTGGTAGTATAATGAGTCATCACAACCCCTGTGTTATAGCTATTGCATCCAAAGGAACCAGAATTTGTCTTTGACAAGATAACTATTAGCTTCCAAAAGAACTTACCGTCCATAGATGGACCCTGTCCAAAGTTGATGAGTTATCTCTCTTTATATAGTACATATCATTTTATGTATTTAGTTTATCTCATAACTTGCCATTTTATCTTATGCTTATTCACTATATCATGTCTATTTAAAAACACGTGCTCGAGAAAGTTATTAAATGTTCATACCTATTTATATGTTATACTCTTTGTTTTTTAGAAAGGAAAAGTTTTCCTTATCAAGCTTTGAAGAAACAAGTTAACCTTGATAAAAGAGTATTCTGATCAAGCTTTTACATTATAAGGAACAAGCATGATCTTTTTTATATCAGTCAAAGGAAACATGTTTAAGGAAAAAGAAAAATAATTTTTCTGGTATACCTTTTTCTCTATCCTCAAAAGAAGACAAATTTTGTTTTGTAACTTTCATGTACTTACGTAGTAAATTATCCTTCATAGAACTCTTTTTGTTTTCGTTATAGTATGAAGAGACTAAGTATTAAAAAATACTTGAGTTTGCTTGTAATTAGGTAGACTATAAGTGTTGCATAATCTGGAGAGATTATGAGAATACTTTGTTGTAAAGTAGTTTGACTTAGTAGTTAAAATCTTCGAGTTAAAGAGACTGAACGTAGCTCTATCTGAAGAGTGAACCAAGATAAAATATTTGTGTTATCTTCTCTTTCTTATATCTATTTTTTGCTTTATACATTTTGGACAACTTTTATGAACTGATATTTATTGTGTTTTCGAAAAGTACTTTAAAAATCACACACACAATTCAACCTCTATTTTTGTGTAGTTTTCTATTTCCTTCAAAAAAAAATGTCTCACACTTAATTTACAATCATATTCTTAAAGGTGTTAGGTGACATGAATATTAAATATGATGTGACATATTAACATGACATTTGAAAATTATGTAAAAAAATTAAAAGTATTTAAAGAGAGATTCAAACTCACTGTCCAATACTTTAATAATATGAATAAGAACAAAGAACCACTTAACATATTTAGTATATATTTGAAAAATATAATATATAACTTAAATGTATGGGAATGAGAAATACACGTTTCTTTATTACTACTAAATAAACAATATAACAATGTAAAATCAAATATACAATAACATGTATTTTTTAATAATTTATACCATAATTATAACTTAATTAGTCTATATTAAATAATTTATTTTTTATAAAACTATTTTCTTTTAATTTCTTATATTTTTGTTTGGACATTTTAGTAAATGAAATAAGATATTATTATTAATTTAGCATCCGTTTAAAAAAAACATCTTAATTAAAATTTTATTCAATAAATTTTATATAATAAAAACTATTGTTATTGTTGCTTAAAATTCAATAAGCTTTTTGTATTTTGATGCATTACTATATAAGTGCTTAAAATAAAATCATGGTTAAAAAAATTAAGAATTCAAAAACTAACTAAATAATTATTATACTAACATTAGGTATATTAAAAAATATTAAAATAAAAAATAGTCACCATTCACCTAGTTTTAGTTTTAAAAAAATAAAAATTTAAGTATCATAAATTAAAATATATATATTGTGACATAGAAAAAATTTCAGCATTCACCTATTAATAATTTTAAATTAAAAATATTTAATAATTAAAACATAACTAAAATACAAATTAAGTTGTTAAAATTAAAATCATATATATCTTAAAATCATGATATAAACTTAAAAGAATTTACCATTTACATGTATAAATAAATATAAGTATATAAAAATAGTAAATTATTATAAAGATTCAATTATTATTGTACAAGAAAATATTTATAGTAACGGATAAAATAAATTACTAATAAATGTAAACTATAAAATTATTTAATTAAATAATATTTGATAGTGAAAATTAGAAAATATATAAAAAAAATAAAAAGCTTACTAATAATAATAATAATTATAATTTGTTTTATGTTGAAGATAATATCTATATTAATTTGGATGAATAAATGAAAATCTAAAATATTTAATTTGGAGAAATAAAAATAAAAAATAAAAAATACATGCACTTTATATATTTAGTCTAATCAAGATTTGAATGTGAGTCTTCTTATAAATTCATATAAGTATCCCTATAAGTTATCTTGAGAATTTTATGAAAATAAGATAAAGACATCTTATGAACTAGTAATAAGATATTTTTTCATAAGCTTTTCATAACTCTCTCACAGGTATTTTTAACATAAGTCTAAATAAGTTGTACATAAAACACTCTCACAAGCACTTACAATATAAGATAAGTTTAAATAAATTGTGCATAAGTTCTTCCAAATCATGCTTAATAAATTTGTATGTATTATACTAAACAATATTAATAAATATAATTGTCGTAACTTGGATCGCAATGGGCACGACGAAGACTTTGTGGTTGGAATCCGAGTCCTTTCTAGGGAAGGAATAAGGAATATGGAGTCGTCATTGGCATTTTTATGGGAAACGCTAGGAAACCTTGGACTAGATAAGATTGGTCTGGAATCAGAGTGTAGGTTTGGGAGTCAATTACGTGTAGGGATCACTATTACTCCATCACGTCTATCGAAAGATAGTTACCCTAACTAGATGCATAAAATGAGATATGACTTCTACTTTACAGCTTATGCCTTTCTAAGAATGGAAGATATTTACAAAAGATGAGCGAGGGATGTTTTTCGGTTTTTTGGATGAACTTGACAAGAGTTTCCTCTTACTCCTACGTATCTCCTTCTACAATGGAGAAGTCAAAGTTTACATAGTTCTGAGGCATAGATGGTTAGATAGTAAGAGGGGGTGCCAATATCGACTCGGCCCACTTGGAGGACCGAGACCGACTTGGCCCAGTTGGAGTGCTAAGACCGACTCGGCCCAGTTGGAGTGTCGACTAGGTGTCGACGGGCATGTGTCGAATGGTACTGTGCAATAAGAGTGCCGAGACCGACTTGACCCAATTGGAGTGCTACTAAGTGTCAGTGGGCATGTGCCAGATGGTACTCGACGCGAGTTTTGAAAGTTGGATGGGATGGACTATCTGTTGGCGTCCAAAGAGTTTGATGGAATAGGATGGACTATCCATTGGTGTCTATAGAGTTTGGAGAAAAGTGGATTGTCTAATGGTGTCCAAAGAGTTTGGAGAAAAGTGGATTGTCCATTGGTATCTAGAGAGTTAGATAAAAAGCGGATTGTCCATTGGCGTCCAAAGATGATTAGAGAAAAGTGGACTTTCCATTGGCGTTTGAAGAGATTAGACAAAAGTGAACTTTCCATTGGAGTTCAAAGATGATTAGAAAAAAGTGGACTTTCCATTGGCGTTCGATGATATTAGACAAAAATGGACTTTCCATTGGCATCCAAAGATTATTAGAGAAAAATGGACTTTCCATTGGTGTCCAAAGAGTTGGATAAAAGTGGACTTTCCATTAGCGTCCAAAGAGTTAGATAAAAATAGATTGTCCATCGGTATTCAAAGAGATTAGAGAAAAGTGGACTTTCCATTGGCATCCAAAGATGATTAGAGAAATGTGGACTTTTCATTGACGTCCAAAGATGATTAGAGAAAGGTGGACTTTCCATTGGTGTCCAAAAAGATTAAAGAAAAATGGACTTTCTATTGACGTTCAAAGATTTGGATGGGATGGGGTGCCAAGAGGCTTAAGGTTAAATGTTGGGAAGGGCCGAGACCGTCTCGGCCAAGTCGGGATGTTGACTAGGTGTCGACTGGCTAACGTGCTGAATGATACTCAATGGGTGTGTGTGATTAGCGTGGGAGGGGGGCCGAGACTGTCTTGGCCTAGTCGGGATGCTGACTAGGTGTCGGCTGGTTAATGCGCCAAATGATCCTTGGTGGGTGTGTAAATTGATAGGTGTTCAAGCCAGACCGAAGAGCGTTGACTCTTGATCAGTCTCGATTTCGACTATATGGGAGCCAGTTCGGAATCAGCCCACAACTTGTAGTATGTTGCTGGGCTAAACAATGGAAGCGCGTTGGCTTAGAGCTTAGGGTCACTAAATAGATATGTACAAGGGATATTTCGAAGGTCTTCCCTTGTATCTAAGGATTACTAATTCGTTGAAGAATGGATGAACTCCTTCCATCCTTCTTCAATGTCTTTTTTTCGAAAATCTCTGCTTGCCTACAGGATTGCAATCTTATCTGCCTCTACTGCATTTTTCCTTTTGGCAAGCCACCTACTACCCCCTCCTACATTTGTTTTCTTCTCTTTTATCTTTTTTCTTTTTCTGCCCAAACAGAAATGAGGTTCTACAATAATTATACTTCTATAATCAATTTTTTGCAATCATCTTTTCATTTTTATTTTTGGTAAAGGAGGAATTATAATGACGACATCAACACTTGAATCTAAGAATCTGTGCATGCTACCTAAACCTCTCACCACTATATCAACTCTAGTGATTTATAATTAATATTAATAATAAACAAATTATATAATATTAAAATTAAAAAATTATTTTAATTTCTGAAATATGATATTATTATTGAGGTAATAATTTTTCAATAGAAATACAAAACATAAAAATGTTATTATTAATTTTTAAGATATTATTAAAAAGTTTTTTTAATTTTAATTAAAATATTGAAATACAAAATAAAATTTCAAATTATTAATAAAAAAAAGTTTTTTAATTTTAACTTTTTTTATTAAGATAAAAAAGCTATTATATTAATAATAATATATCTTATTCAAATCATCAAAGTATCGAAAGAAAAAATAATGCAATACAATTTTATAAAAAATTATTTATAATAGGACAAATATTTATAATAAAAGTGTTAAGTTATAATTAAGATATTTAATATTAAAATAATATAAGTTATTATTTATTTAATTTTAAAATATTATATTATTTATTTAGTAGTAGCTAATAAATATGTATTTTTTATTCTCGCCATGTTTAACTCATACATAATATATTTTTATACATATACAATAATTTTTTCAAATTTTAAATTCAATCTTTTAACATCATTTCAATAAGTAAATGTCACGTCATATCTAGTATTCATGTCATTTTAAGTCATTAAGAATTTTATGATAAATTAATTATTAAACTAAATTTTATTAATTTTGGAAATATAACAATTTAATTTAAGCAATTGAAATTATATGACTAAAATTAATTATTTGATAAACTATAAGACCAAAAACATAATTAAGTTTAATTTTAATATATGTATAAAATATTAAATTATACTTTTACTTTAATACTATAATATTTAAATTTTAGAAAATTATTTTATTATAATAACGATTTTTAATCGTCAATGTGTTAAAGTTATAATTTACTAAATTATAATATTTATTATTATTATTCATTGAATGAAAATGGTAATATTATATTAATTTTAAAATTACAGAATCAAATTAAAATTTTTAATGATAAAGTGTGACCAAATTAAACCAAATAAATAAGAAGAGAAATCAAATTATAATGTAGTCATAAATTATTAATGTTTGGTGAAAAATGTATTGAAATGAAAAGTTTGATAAATTTAACATTTTACAAAATACTATGTATTTATTATTTCTTATTTATTAATTAGAAAAAATATTTTAAAAAATAAAATTACTAATATCCAATACACAACGAAACTTGTATATGAAGAGGGAAAAACACACATATGTGACCAAAAAACTCAAGCGAAAGAAATGTTTCTCATTCTTTCACAAATTTAAAAGTAGGATTTTGTATCATATGATCTACGAGGATAATTTCTTAATCCACCACTTCAAGTAATAGTAATAACAATCCTGCCCAATTATTTAAAACGTATTCTTATCAAATGAGTTTTCAAATATTTGATTTATTGCAGGTTTTTGTTTTATGAAATTATTGTACGTTATTCTATATTAGGCATATTGTGTGATTTTAATACACCAGAACATGTACCGTTAGACCAAACCAAAACCTTGATTGAACTCAAAATACAGCGAAGTACTAGACTAGCAGTATATAGGTAGAAATCTAACAATCTTTTTCTTTTCTACACAATAAAAAACAACATTAAAATTTTAAAATATTTTTATTTAGTTAGAAAAATATTAGAGTTAATGATTAATTAGTTGGTTAGGAAGTTAGTTACATGTATGGTTAGGCTAATAAAACTTTAATGAGCCAACAATGTGCAATTACAGAAGTTAATGAGCTAATGTGGAAGTTTTCCTAACCAAATAACTAATCATATACTTCTTTTTGTCACAATGCTATATGGACAGTATTCATTGGTTTTGTCTTTTCATTAAAAAATTTGAGTGAAGTTTATCTGTTTAACTATATTTTTTTCTATCTACAAAATTTCAATAATATGAAAGATAATTGAATTTTAATATGATAAATATTTTATTTTTCAATAAAATCTTTTTATTTTTTATTTTACGGCCGTTAAAAATGTAATAAACACTTGCAAACTCATTGTCATTATTACCTGACAACTTTCAATACAAGAAACTAAAGTTGGTTGGTGAGAAAATCTCTCCTTCAGTATGTAATCACCCAATTTCGTCCACAAAATGAAAAAATAATAACACAAGAAATAGAGATTTACCATCATAATTCTTTTAAAGTAATATATAAAAATAGAAATACAAAAATGAAAAATAAATACAAAAATAAAAATAAAAATCAGCATTATAAATTATTTACATAAGTTCTTTAATTATTTTCACTTAAAATATTGTCAGTTCGATAGTCTAATTATTATTGAAAAGAATGTTATATTTAAGATATTTATGTATCACACCAATAAATTCTTAAGAAAGTGTAATATTATTTTTTTAGAAAAGCTATTGAATTATGATGAGTGAGTTTTTAACATGTGTTTTATCAATTTAAATATAGAAAATGTTGTATAAAAATAAAAATAATAACAATAATACGTTGATAATTGAACAAATAAACATAAATGAATTTCTTTGTAATTTTGGATTGGAGGCGTGCGAAATAAGTAATATCCGATTATTTTATTTTTGATAAAGAAAAGATAGGCATGATTGCTCAACTTGGCAGTGGACTACTCAAAGCACTTATCCCAGATCTGAATACAGCAAAAGTGGCCTATGGTGACGCAATTGGGTTCCTTGCAGTCCCACACTTTAGATTTCTTCAAACTAGAAAATAACTGTTTATACCGTAGGGAGGTCGGCATTAGTGACCAGAGACTTATTTATATATTAAATCTGTTCACATTTAATATTATATCGTTGAATATGTTTTTTATCAGTTGGATTAAGTATATAAATTTTTATATAATTTTAAAATTATTTTATAATTTATTTAATTACTTTATTTTAATATATAATATAATATTCGAAATATATATAAAAGTTTATTGTTAGATAGATATATAAAAAAGTTTAAATTATGTAAGATATACGTGATATAGTTAATAAAAACATTATATTTAATAGTTGGATGAATCAAATTTTTATTTTAAAAATTATTAATATATATATATATATATATATATATATATATATATATATATATATATATATATATATATATATATATATATATATAAAATTAAAGTTTATGATACTGGGAGTACTAATTTTTATAAATAAAATAAATGAATGAGACAAAATACATCCTTAGACCAATATATTTTTAATAGTCATAACATTAGTGTGAGCACTTCATAAAATGTTCAATTTTTTTCCTATAATTTGAAGATATTGATTTTAATATTTCTTCAAATTTTTGTGATCATGACGTAATTGTTTAAGTTTTTACTATAATTTTTATGTGCTTTTGAGACAATTTTAATTTACACAAGTTTCATGGTATCAATGGATGAAGAAAGCTAATATTATCAAGAGATAGATAGTGACATACAATTGATTGAATATTTTAACTAAATTTCAACAACAAATTATAAAGTGAATGACATGTATCTTATGTATTGAAGTTGATTATATTTTTGGTGATAAATTATTTGATAGAATACTTAAAATATTATTATGTTGATTTATATTTGAATGATGAAATAAGAAGAAAATAATAAAAATTAATTTTTAAAGGAATATGTGTATTTTTTTTTTTAAAGCGTGTATATGATTGTGTTAGATATTGTATTAAAAATAGAATTTATTAAACTATTTAAGTTTTTTTTTTGTGATATTTAAGTTTTTTTTTTTAGAGAATCCATTGAATCACTATAAGTGAACTTTTGACATGTGTTTTATTAATTTAAATAGTGATTTAATTATTTTTAATTGATCAATCAACTATAATTTTGATTTTTATGGAAATTTTAGAAGTGATATTGAATATGTGGTGATAAGGGGAAAAAAGTTGTTTTTTTAAAGCCACGAAAGTGTTAGGATTTTTTAACAATGTGAATTGCAAGAAAGTGTGAAATGATGATGGTACATAATTTTATAAATTGAACTTGAAATTAAATGTTTTCGCTTGAAATTAAAAGTTTTCGTAAATCAAATCAAGATGTGTAGTAAGTTTAGAGGAATGATGGATTAAGAGTGGCAGGTGATATTGTGAAATTGAATATTGCTCTATAAATATTTTTGATATGTAAATAATTTTTATATAAAATTCATTAGTAATTATAACTCTCAGGAAGAACATATAAATAGAAAAGTGATATTTTTATGATCTTAGTGAAAGGATGGTTGAGTATAAAAGTTTGATATAAATACCTATAATTAGGATATTTCTATTCACTTCTCATGGGTGCAAATCATAGTTTTACAAGGTTCGCTTTTGAAAGCAATTGTCATTGTGACATGAGATATTTGAGATTGTGTGGCTAATAGATTTTTTTTTTGAAGTATTTTTACTTGGTTATAGCACCAAGCATGATATTCTTATTATTAAAAAATATGCATAACATGAGATGGTTGAGAAATATCATATAATATGATATTAAACATGATGGATTATTTAGGGTCATGTGTTGCAAAAAGGACGACCAAGTGGCTAACAATTTATCAAAGCATGGTATCCAACTTCCAAATCAAAGTCGTATTTTTTATGTAGTGCATAATTTTATTTGTAAAATTCTTTACAAGTAGATTTAGCTTGTATTGGTTTTCTAATAGGTTTTTAATTCCTCCTTTGTCTTTGATTCACCAAAAAAAAAATAGTGAATTTGTTATGTATTAGAATATATAATGATGTTAATTGTATTTTTTTATTAAAATGAGATAAAATTCATTAGTAATTATGTTATTACATTTAGTTATAGTAAAATTATCTAAATATAAGCCAAATAATTAATATTCGAGTCAAAATCTATTGTTTTGGAGATAATTAATTATGAGGATGAGTGATTGAAAAACCTCTTAACAAATATTTCTTTTAGAATAAAAAATCAAGAAATATTAGAATAAAGTATTTACTTAATAAAAAGATATAATTTTTTTGTGTGTATTGGAAGTCTACAACAAATTTAGCTTATCCTTTAACTTAAAATCCAATGAAAAAAATTATATAAAATATTGAGAAAAATGAGACTTAAGTCACTTGAAAACAAACAAAAGTTATGATAATTTAACCCTTGTGGTTGAAAATCTCATGAAGAAAGTTCATATAGATAAAAACAAATTACTTGTTAGTTCTATTAGCATTAAAATTAATTTTAATTTGTTCCTTTCTATGGTGTAAAAAAGTAATAAACCCTGTATTAAAGAGATATTAAACTTCACAATATTTACATGATTATGAAAATGTTTTACAACTTATAAAGTTTTTTAATGATTTTAATATTTCTTACGAGTGGTGTTGATTTGTAATATACACTTAGTAAAATTACCTATATGAGCATAAAGTGAGATCGTTTTTGTGAGATTTTAGCGAAATCTTTAAAACTCTCATGAATATCGAACATGCACATAGTCTATGTATAAGTTGGTTGATATTTCAAAAGGTTGATATTTTTATTTAATTGAATTTAGAAATTTCTCTTTAAATTAACTGAATATTTATCAAAACCAAATATTTTATTTAAATATAATGTTATTGATCTAATCTCATCTTTTTTTACTTAGTATAAGATGAATTATTATTATTTTTATCATAAATATAAAATATTATCATTTTTTATAAGAGTTATTTTTTTTTTGTTTTTTTATCTGATTTTTTATCTTAGGTTATTTTTAATTAAAATCTTACTAATTTTATTATCTAACTATTAGTGGAGGGAGTCCGTCGTATCTTGAAAATGTGCACATCACGTAAATAAATTTTTAAAAAAATAATATAATTATTACACAATATATAGAGAAAAAATAAATCATGATTTGTGACATTTGAATTTGTAAGTTGGTAGTTGAGAAATGACAATCATGGCCAACTGCAACAACATATTACACATGTTAGATGCTCAGCGTTAAGGAGAAATAAGTGTCACACGCAACAGAAAAGTCACTGCTGTCACTCATCTTCCGTTCTCGGCCACAAGTGGAAGGAAGGTTATCTTTTTTTTATATATATATAGTTTCTAGCGCGTTGCCAAAACCTGATCTCATGCATATCTTTCTCTTTCCTTCTTTTCTTTTTATTATTGTTTACTATAATTATTATTGTTGATTTTATCTAAATGTGAATGAGATAGTTTGTTTGGACACGACGAGGCTTCTAGATGCCTCCTTGATGATATAGTTCCGGATTGTATTACTTTACATCCGTTGACTGATATCACTGTTTCCTTTCCAGGCTTCTAAACCTTTTTGTCTTGCATAACTTTTAAGATGCCTTTTTTAATGCAGAGGCCTGTTAATGTTATTTATAAATTTCGTCCCAATAAAAAATAATATTTCAGATTCAGATTCAACCATAAAATAATAATTTTGTTATGTATTTTTTAATTATGTATTTTTGTATTATTTTAACTTATAGTTATAAATAAAATAAATTTTTAATATTTTTAGATATTTATTATTTCAAAATTATAATACAAATGAAATAATATTGAAAGTTAAAATAAAAATAAAGATATAAATATTAATATGTGATACTAATAGTAAGACTCACAATTAAATTAAGAAATTCATTTTAAAAATCTTAGCATCAAAGTGAAATTATGGATAGGGTAGAGGTGAGAAAGTACTCGATATAATAGGATGAGACGATGATTTATTATGACTACATATAAAAATATAATTTAAATAAAATTAAGTCAATTCGACATTATCTGTAATTGTAAATTCGAAAATAGTTAACCCAAAAATAATTCCATCTATTTAATATGATATTATTTTTTCTTTTAATTTATAACTTTTTAACGAAAAAACTCAAATTAACATGATTCATGGACTAACAAAAAAATTAACTCATAAAATTTAGATTGGCTTATTGTTACTGCAACCTATATCACCATCTTTGGTATAAAGTTATTAAAATCATGTGAATTTATAGAACTAATAAATTTAAGATAAGAAACTCACTCAAACAATTATGGATTGTTATATCTTTATAATACAAATTCTAAACCATTTGTTCAAATCATTCAAATATAAATTTCTCTATGAAAAATTAAATTAAATTAACTAAATTTTTGTCCTAGATCAAATTTATTTAGAGTTATTTAACAAGTTTTTATCTAATTTATAAACTAAACTTGTATGATATATGAATTTATTTTAATAGTTCTTACTACTGATTACCTTATAAAAATAAGTTAATTTAAAAACTATTGTTTATTTTATTTTTACTAATTTATTTAAAATATCTTTTTCTCTATTTTTTTTTAATTTAGAAATCATTTTGCCTATTTTGTCATTATAACACCCACACACCTGTAACCAATTTGTCAATTGTCGGCGTCGCATTGGATGTCGCTTTCAAAACTTATAGATCCTTTCACTTAGGGTGATTAAGCAAAATCGTCAAAATTTCACCATTCTTTTAAAACAATAAAATAATTATTGTCCTACGATGATAAATTATTAAAAATAACTTCAAATGTATTTATATATAATCAAATAATTATATTTTATATCATTTTACATCAATCAACTAATTTATTCTAATTATACTAAATATTTTCAATTCAATCAATTAATTTATAAATTTATAAATTTTCAGCTTTTAACATATAGCTTATAAGTTTTTTTTATTAGTAATAGCAAAACTAATTAAATGTCCATTTAATTAGCTTAAATTTTAATTTAGCAAATTTAATATATGACTGGATTTTCTTTTCTGTTTAGTTATTGCAGAGGGTTTTGTCGACCATTAAAAATAATTTTAAACAATTTATACTTACTAATAATAAAGGAGATACCTAATTAGATGAACGCATTTTATTATACAATTTTACCTTTTAAGTACTCCCTAAACCATATCCATTACCCTCTTTTAAACTACACTAACCACATCACCTGTCTCTTTCCTTTCGATGAATAAATAATATATTTTTACATTGTTAACCTTCTTTCTTCTTCTGTTTTTCTATTTTATTTTTAAAAAAATAGAGAGGCACGTTGGGTCTCTCTTTCCCCTGCTAGTAACAATAATAACAATTCCTAAATTTTATTTTATAATAATCTAAAAAGTTGTCGGTGATAGTCATTTCTAATTTTTTTATTAGTTAGCAATGCCTTATCCAATTAAATAGTTTTTAAATAATAATATAACAACAATAATTATTATTAGCAATAATAATCTTGGATCTTCTTCCTGTTTAATAATTATAAAGACCTTAACCTACAAACGTTAAATATCTACACAAAATAATAACTGTAACGATAAGTAATAGATAAGTAATAGTGTCTTTGGTAAGTTGTGGTAGTGACTTATAAATTAGTTTTGATAAAAATAAATTTATATAATATAATTTTAGTAACTTTTAATTTATTTTTATAAATTATTTCAATTTATTTACAAAAACAAATTAATTATTTTTTTTTTGTTTTTTCATTTTTATCTTCATTAATTTTTTAAATATTTTTTTTTTTTTAATTAAAAATTAAATAACTAATTATATTTTTTATATCATTTTATATTTATTAACTAACTTATTAATTAATCTTATCAAGTATTCTCGATTTAATCCGTTAACATATAAATTTTCAATTATTTAACTCCTAACTTATAATTTATTAACGTCAGCTATCTTATAAACTAATTTTATCAAATACATCCATAATTTTTTTTCCTTCTTGTTTACTATTGCAAATACCTTCTTCAATTAAATAATAAAATTAATTATTACAAAAATCTCGTGTCTCTGCCTTTTTCAAAATAAAAAAGTCGATAACTCTTATTTATATATTTTCACAAAATAATACATAACTAAAACGCGTCTAACACAATTTTTTTAAAAGAATTATGTAACCTTCATTTTTTTTGGCCAAAATTATTTTTTTATAATTTAGTTTTTCTTTTAAATAAATGTATTCATTATTTAATTTTTAGACGGGAAATAAATCTTTTTAAATTATATTAATTTTATACATTTAATTAAATGTATTGTCTTAGTATAAATGTTGTAAGGTACTGGCAAATTTCTAAGACAATTTGTTTTTAAGAAATTTTTAATATTTTTTTCAAAATAAATATCAGTGAGCTATTCCTGTTTTTTTTTTCATTGTTTCAATGCAACTCCGGTTGCTACATTAATTAATCCTATTCATATTCTAAAATGTATTTTTTGTAATTAATTAACATTAACATTTATTTTGATTAAACTATTTACAATTCTATTACTATCTATACCCCAAAAATTTAGTAGAAAAAATAACACATTTCTACTCACGGCATTAGGGAATAGACAACAACAGTTGAATATGTCTTCTTTGAAAAAACACAAAATTAATCAAGCTAGATATAAACAACGGAAAATAATAGCCAAAGGAGGAAGAGGTGAGAACTGTGGAGGAAAAAGTATCAAATCTCACTATTAACAAATGAAGGAAATTAACGGCAATATACGTACGTTGTAGGGCAAATTAAATATTATCTCATCCTTGAAAAAGAAATGAGAAAAAGTCTACTTTTCAACTCACATATTCTTATTATATTTTTGATGTGTTTGACATCGATGAAAATACTTTTCTTAGCATATGACTTCAAAACTAGACTTTTTTGTTGTAGGGAGCATTTTTCTTTTTTTATTCCTCGAGTCAAGATTCACACTTGATGTTTAACTTCAGATATTCAATCACCTAACTTACCATTTTACTCCCAACCTTAATACAATATTTAATAAATAATAATTATTATTGAATTGAAATTATAAAAATAGATTGATAAATTTAAAATTTAATTATAAACATATTTTATGAAATTACTATTACCATAATTCTTGATTCTATTATTGTTGTCTCATCATTATCGTTGTTATCATCATTACATGTGGAGACAACAACGATTATGAGATGACAACAATAGGACCAGCAGCGACAGTGATGGAGATAGTGGTCATAATGGTATAAAGCAATAATGATAGTAATATGATGGTGGTGGGAACAATAATAATAGTAACAATGATGGTGGTGGGAATAACGACAATAACAATGGTGGAAGTGGTGACAACGGTGATGGTAGTGGTGGTGCTGATAGAGGGGGTGTTGGTAATGGTCTCGACGGTGACCGCGATGGTGGTGGTAGGTGTGGTGGTATTTGTAGGAGTAGTAATGACAATAGTAATGAAGGCGAGGATAATACGACATTAATTATGATATTTATAATTGAGTTTTAATCATAATAATTTATTATTTTTAATTTTAATCCAATTGTTATTATTATTTGTTCTCATATAAATAATTATTCTTACTATAACATCTTCGCATATATATTTTCTCACACACGCGAAATATATTAAGTAAAAAATAAGTGTTATAATGAGAAAGCGAGATGAATAAATTTGAACCATATATAGTAAAATTAAATCACAAAATCATGTAATTTTTTTAGATAGTTGTATAAACATTTAATAATTTTGAATCTTAACATTTTATATATAGTTGTATGTATTATATTTATTTCTCTTTTCCTTTCATTATAAAACTCAACTCACTTTATACTCACTTAATAGCTAAATATATAAAGTGAACTTATTATTTCTCTTTGTTTTGTTTGTATATACAAACAAATAAAACCCTAAACCTTGAACTTATTATTAAAGTTTACATTTGATTTGTTTATGCAAAATCAAACTTGAGTGTAACTCATCTATAATTTTTTTTTATCAAATCTTTATTGTGTTTTCTTTTGAGTGTTTGTTTATTTAAAATTTAACAAACATCTTAATACAAAAAAATAAAAATGGAAACAATATGTCACAATCTAGGCCACGACGTGGAGTCGGTGAAAAATAGACAGAGTTGAGAGTGGGATTCGAGTCCCTTCCAGGGAAGGAACACGAAATATAGAGTCAACACCGACTGGACCCATTAGAGTGTCGAGATCGACTCGGCACAATTGGAGTTGAATTCGAGTCGGCTCGTTTAGAGTGCCGAGACCAACTCGACACAGTTGGAGTCGCCACCGGTATTTTTTGTGGAAAATGCCAAGAAACCTATGGATGGATAAGACGAGTCTAGAATCAGAGTAAGGACTCGGGAGTCAGTTACGATAGGGATCAGCTAGTATCTCAACACGTCTATCAAAAGATAGTTAACCTAACTAGATTCATGAAAGAAAATGACTCTTACATTGTATTTTACGTCTTTCTAAAAATGGAGTATTTTTACAAGTAATGGACGCGAGATATTTTTTTTGGATTTTTTAGATGAATAACTTGACAATAGTTGTCTCTTACTCTTACATATCTTCTACTACAACAGAGAAGTCAAAGTTTACATAGTTCTTGAGGCATAAATGATTAGAGGGTAGAAGGGCCGAGACCGCCTTGGCCAGCTGAAGTGGAAGGGGGGCGAGATCGACTCGACCAGTTGAAGTGGGAGGGGGCTGAACTAACTTGGCCAGCTAGAGTGGAAGGGGAGCCAAGACTGACTCGGCCAACTAAAATAGAAGGGAGCCGAGATCGACTCGACCAGCTAAAGTGTCAACTATGTGTCGGTAGAGCTATGTGTGTTTCGAAAGTGGAAAGGGATGGACCATCCATTAGTGTCCGAAGATGATTAAGGAAAAGGTGGATTGTCCACTGGTGTCCAAAGGTGGTTAGAGGTAGTGTGGCTAGGAGGCTAAGGCTAGGTCTTTGGAGGGGTGTGACCGACTTGGCCCAGTTGGAATGGAAGGGGGCCAAGATCATCTCTGTTGAGTTAGAGTGCCGACTTGGGTGAGTGTATGACTCGAGTGCGTGATGTTAGAGTCGGACCAAAGAGCGTCGACTCTCGGTCAGTCTCTGTCTCGGCTACATAGGAGCCAGAGCCAATATCAGCCCACAAAATGCAGAATTCGCTGGGCTATACGAGGAAGTGTATTGGCTTAGAATTTTGAGCCACTAAATGGATATATGCAGGAGGGGATTTTGAAAATCTTACTTTGTATCCAGGGGTTACTTGCTCGTTGCAAAGTGGGTGAACTCCTTCTACCTTTCTTTAGAAGATCCTTTCCAGACTCCTTGTTTCTCTACTAGCTATCACGTTCTCTCACGATTGAGATACTTCACTCCTTCTCCAGACCGGGATTCTTCCGATTAGAATGCCTTCCAAAGGTTCCTCCTCCTCTCGAAGAGACCCCTTCTTCATTCAAGCTTGGGTCCTTTTATAGACTCACTCCTCACTCTCAGGTCACCATTCTTGGATCTTTAAGGAGAGTCCCTTCATTAATGCAGTGACCTTTGCATTTAATGCGGTAAGTAACCTTCCTTCCTTGGTTCTAACCCATTCGGCAAAGAGTTACTTCCGCGTCCCTACCTTTCTGCATAGTGGTAGATCTAAGGTGACTTCTTGCAGAAGCCACCGCCCGCCATGGACACCTGCCCAAGGCAGAAAAATGCACGCTTGTCCTACTGTCGTCTATTTTTTTGTCTTTGTTGCTCCCTCTCCTACCATCTGCTTTTCTCCTTTTCTACTGTCCCTTTCCTTTTCTCTATTTTTTTTCTGCTACCCCTCTCCCCTTTTCTGTAACTACACAGAAAAAGAGTACTACATAATATATAATTTTTTTTTTATCAATAGAGATGACTTTACAGTATAACATGAATTATTAATGATAGAGAAATATACTGTTTTTTTTCTATTAAGGTTGATGGTAATTAATTTAAAATATAACTTTTTAAAATCAGAATTTTCTCTTTACTCTACTTTCTCTTCATTTTATTTTTAATTAACCAATGAAAGTTTTCAAAATTAAAAATTACACACAGGATGTAGTATCCGAAAACTGTCCAGGGTTTGATCCCCATGTTGGACCCTGTAAAACCCTGAATCAGGCCCCATCTCAGCCTAGTAATTTCGAACTGGGTCGAGACCGAGTCCACTTTAGTCAGTGCGACCAGTAGAGACCGAGTCTCCCACCACCTTAGCGGATCCCACCAGGCTCTTGCAGAAAGCGAGATCTAGGATGACTCGCGTTGGAAGCGGGATTATGAAGAGCGGAATTGGTTATCACAATCAGATAATATCCACAACTAAGAGAATCTCGGGATCCTGGGAGTTATATTCAACTGGCCCCAAAGCCTATATAAGGTCTTGTGACGAAGAGCTCATGGTTGAAAAAAGAAGAGGAGGAAGTGGAGGTAATTGTGCGAGAAGGATTCAGAAACAAAGGAAGGGAAAACTAACGATCGCGCAAAGCAGACAAGGTAGGAACTCCAGGACCAGATCAAGAGGGAAACAAAAGTATTGGACGGAAGGGCGAAAAGGTTCACTTACTCAAAATACTAGGTTAGTACCGCATATTTCTAGAGACTTTCATGAGTTAGAAACCCCCTCTCTTGAGTAAAATCGAGACTGAACATCACACACCCATACTAAGGCCGACTCCATATCAGCCCATGTGACTAATTCATTCCCCAAACACTACCCCTCTGAGGGCCGAGTCCGTCTCGGTCTTAATAAGGCTAAGCTGGTACGAGTTGGCTTTGCTTTTGCCTGAACCCTTACCAGTCAGAACTACGTTGACTTTGACTCCTCTAAAGCCGAGGTACGTAAGCACAGGAGGCACACTCCTATCAAGTCTTAAATCCCAAAACCCTATAACACCCTACTTGAACCTCATCCCTCTCGTGACCAATACCAAAAAGAGATGACCTAAACACAAGCACCATCCTTATTCCCTCATAGCTAACCAAGGGTAACTATTAAGTGATAGACGTGCTGGAGCACCCTGTGTCCCTTGCGCGTAACCAACTCCTGAATCCATAACCTTGATTCCCAAACCAGCCTTTCCATCAGATTTCCTGGCGTTCCCTGAACCAAAACGCCGATGACAACTCCATGTAGTTAAATCGATCTCAGTCATCAGATGGCTGAGGCAATCTCAGCCCACCTAACCCAACGTCACAATTTAAGTTGTGACACAGAATAACAATATGAGTATTATATATATTAAAATTTCATAGCATGTAAAAATAATAATAACATTTGATATATTAGAATATATTAAAGTTCAGTTAAATAAAAACTCTTCCAACAAAGGCTAATTGAATGTCAAACTACTAGTACTTGGATTTTGTTTTGTATAGTAGCATAACTTGTATTTTAGTTTGTTGATTGTACAAGATTAATTATATTTTATATAATTATAAATTATAATAAATAAATATTTTGAATATATAAATTAATATTTAAAATATATAAATTATATTTGGAATTTATAATGAATAATTTAAAAAGGTTGTTTTTAATAGATAAATTATTTTAAAAATGTACTGAAATTCAATTTAGAGATAACAATACAAAAATAATTATAAATTAAAAAGAATAGACAGTTAGAAATTTCTAATATATAAATAAAAATAAAAGAAAAGTAGTTTGCTATATAGTTAGAGGGGAAAAATTATTAATTAAAAAAGTAATATATGAAATATATATGTGAAGAAGACAAGTAATGTTGAGTGAACAGAGTGATGTCTCAATTTTCCAAACTGTATATTTTAAAATTATTTATATATACATTAGAAAAGTTATATTAAATAACAGTATTTTTAGCTGTTATTTTTTAATAATAATATTTTTAGTTATTTTTTAATGAAAGTGTTTTTAAGACTTTTTTAACTCACTATCTCTCAATATATTATTTTAATATATTTAATTTTTTAAATTAATTTCAATATTTTAAAAAAATATCAATAACTAAAAAGAATATTGTATCATAATATAATTTTTTTATCATAAATCTAAATTATAGTTTATATGTTAAAAAATATTTATGATAATTGTACCAGTCGGTCATAACGACCGAGCTCTGACATGCTCTATATCTGGGCCCAATGACAGATACATCCCAATCCAACAGAGTATTTTGACTCAAGGAAAAAATCAATCTACTCAAACCAGCTCTTTCCTGCCCCAAACGGCCCCTACCACTCCAAGACCAAAATCAGTTAGGAGTCAGTTGAGATGGTTAGGAGTCTGTTAAGAGTCTGTTAGGATAGTCAAGACAGAACACTAGGGAGTCGCTCATGTACAAATAGAGACAAAGAGACATGTCTATAACAAACTGCAATATAAGAGTAGAACAATAATTTTTATATTAAAAAATATTTAGTTATTATAAATTTTAATTATATTAAATAAATATTTATTTTGTATATGGGCCATACTAATTTAATAATATAAGAGTAAATAATAAATTACCTGTGATAAGGGGAGTTATGGGAGGAACTTCTATTAATAAATTATGCATATCTGGACTTGTGTTATACTGTGTTGATTTAATTGATAAAATCATTCACAATAATTAATACCAGGAAAATTCGATTCTGCGACACATAAGAATTTTAGGGATATAATTAAATGACAGTAACTGTTTTTTATAAAGATTATAAAGTGTGTTTAATTTAAAATTATATATATATATATATATATATATATATATATATATATATATATATTAATTTTCCTTTTCATTGATAATCACCACATATTAATCCTTATTGTACTGATCATAAATAAAATCCTTACATTAAAATTTTAACATCTCAAGTCTTAACTATTGAAATCCTTAAATGCAGCATCGTTGTATGGGGAAAAAGTAGTTGGGTCTTAAATCTTGCATGATGTGATGGCAGGGGCCGCTACGTAATGGTTTGATTTATGGAAACGAGGAAATTGAAAAAAAAGAATAAAGAAAACTTTACCATTGAATGCACGCAATATATTTTTTTTTCTTTAATTGATCTTTTCAAAGTTTTCTCTACGTATATAACAATGAGGTTATGCTGTTTTTAACCTATGCTTGCCATTATTTAAAGTACGTACTAAAAATATTCATCAATGTCTCCTTGGGTAATCGGCTTTGCTACTATCGTAGCAGCTATCCTTATTTACCGGCTTTTGAAGCTCACAACTAGGTCCTCATTACGTCTGCCACCAGGGCCGAGGCCATGGCCCATCGTGGGAAACTTGCCTCACTTGGGCCCTCCGCCACACAAGACCCTAGCAGACATGGCCCACACTTATGGCCCGCTCTTGTACCTCCGTTTCGGCTCCATTGACACGGTGGTGGCATCTTCTGCCTCCGTGGCGGAACAGTTCTTGAAGGTCCACGACGCCAATTTCTCCAACCGGCCACGGAAACTCATGATCAAATACATGGCCCATGACAAGGAAGACTTTGCTTTTGCTCCCTACGGCCCACGGTTGCGGCTGCTACGGAAAATAAGCTCCGTTCACTTGTTCTCCGGTAAGGCCATGGATGATGCTAGACAACTGCGAGAGGTGAGCATCATCTCCATCATCCATAATGATTTTGCGTCTTTGATTTAACATTTTCTAGTCTATCATACGCCATGCCACCTAATTTGCACATACTCACTCACTCATACTTCTTTCCAATAAGTCAATGTCTCATTTTTATTTTGACTTTATATTAATTATTAAATATTAATATCAAATATACGGCACTGCTAGATAAAGAAAAATCAAACACTCGAACCTTCAAAGTTCCCGTTCACTGATTTAACTGGTACTTTTTACAAGCGAAATTATTGTACAAATTAATCAATAAAGAATAAAGTATTTATAAATTGAATTTTGAGGTGAAAAAGAAAACATTTGAATTTTTTTTCTCTAATTTGATATTTTTAAAATAAATAATTGATTGGTATAAATTTACTGTTATGTTATATATATATATTATTTTTAATTTAAAAAATAAAACATTTTTCTTCTTTCATTTTACTTGAAATCTTCACTCTCAAGCGAACCTTGAAATAAGAAAACAAACAAATTTATAGCACTTCCCTTGAATATACTCCTATATTTCGGTAGATAAAACATCAAAGATTTAATTAAAGAAAATAAAAATGATGAACCAAGTGTGGCATAGATTTAATAACAGCAACTAAGAGACATTTATTGATATATCACCTAAAGTATGTTGTTAGTTTCTCCTGGCAGAGGGTGCGTGAGTTTGTAATTAATTAATTAATGCGCACCAATCTTATAAGTAATGGGCTGTATATTTACATTTTAAAAATTATACAAACATTAAAGACGAACACTATTTTTTATGCCTGTTACGATAATAAACTTTGTTAAACTACTTATAAAAAATAAAAATAAAAATAAAAATAAAATATATTTTATAAGTTAAAATGATCTTATACATAATTTAATTTGTGAAAATTTTCTTATATTAATTTTTCTAAAAATTAAATTTTTATTTATACATAAATTAATTTTATTTTATAGAGGAATCTATATTCTTTTTATATAAGTTCGATCATATTAACTTGTTTATAAATTGATTATATTCTTCTTTTTTATTCTTGTTTTTCCGTTATTCTTGTTCTTGTTTTTTCCGTTATTCTTGTTTTTTTTGTTCATCTTGTTTTCTTTTCTTCTTTTTATTCTTCTTTCTTTCTCTTCTTAAGCATGCACGTAATTCCTACTTTATATCCCAATATCCCATTGTTTTAATTAAATTGCAAGAATCATTTGTTTTTTTTTTTACACTTTTTAATTTGTTTTCTTACATTTCGCGTCACTTCCTTTCACAGTGAATATCCCTTGTCGATTTATTAATCACTACTTATTATCGATTAGTAATACCTTGCATCTGATTGTCTTTCTTCTCTTTTATTCTAAAGAAAAATTTTATTTTGAGCAAAACTCCAACTGTCTTAAATTTTTTTGAATGAGATGTATTAATCTTTAATAATAGAAAATTTGAATATTTATCTCTAAAGTTTATAACATTAGTAATGTTTAATATGACTTACATTCATAATTTTTAGATATTAGAATGAGATTTTTAAATTTTATCATCAAATTTTCTTTATAACACTTTGAGTTTTGTTTATTCTTTTCATCTACTTCTACTTCTCCTGAATACGAATACAAACAAAAAAAATCATGTGTAATAATTCAAAATATAAGTAAATCTTACTTAATTTTATCATATTTAATAAAATATTCTCTAAAATATCTTTTATTTAATTCAAATTTTATTTTTAATTACTCCTCTAATTATTGTGATATCAATTACATAACCTTCAAAATGGAAAAAAATATTCACATTTGAAACAATTTTCCATAAATTTAAAGTCTTTTATCAATTAGCTTACAAAGTAGTTTAGGAGATTAAATTTATTTTTTAAATAAGATTAAGAAAATTAAATAATATTCTTAATCAGCAAGATTTTTTTTCTTATATTTAAGTTCAGCGGAAAGCTTAAAACATAATTGCTAATAAAACATTCTGTAATACATTTTTTAATAAGATTTTAAACTATGAGCCATTAAATAAAAAGAGAAAGTGACAAAATTTTGTGATTTCTTATAACTTCAGACAAAAAAAAATGTTAAAAAAATGTGTTAAAAAATAATATTTCTCTCCCTTAAAAATGGGATCAGCCCTTTAATTAACCACCAACCCAACCAAGGATTTGAATATTCAACATGAAATTAATTTAATTTTAAAACTCTACACCCATAATTGCATCCATTTTAAGGCAGTAACAATTCACCTTTTCCACAATGTTGTTTAATTATTTTGGTATAGGAAATGATTAATTATTATAATTTAGTTTTTGAGAAAAAAAATAAATGATTAGTTATTTTTTCTCGTGTAAACATAAATTAGATGGTACAAATTATTATAATTTTTGTTATTTATTTTAGTGTGAAAATTCATTTTAGTGTGAAAATTCATTTTAGTTATTTATTTTTAAAAGTTTTATTTTGATATTTTAATTTTTAAATTTGAGTTAATTTATTCTTTCAAAATAATTATCATTTTTCGAATATAAAATATGATTTTAAACTATTTTTTACTTATTCAAAACATGAAACTTGTAAAATTTACTATTTTCATCATGTTTATGACTATTTCTTGAGTGAACTTTAGTTTAAGTTCATTGTTTTTATGTAGATAAATTAAATTATGAGATGTGATAAATTAAATTAAATTAAATTTCATTGTTCTTAAGATATGTTTTGTTAAATTAAATTAATACTTGCATAATTTATTATATTATCTTGATTTATGAGATGTGATAAATTGTGAGAGATATCATATTAAATAAGTGTGTATTATGTAATTTAAAATTAATATTGTTAGTAAAAAATTAACAGAATTATTAAAATAGTCCAGCATAGATACTTTAAGAAACCAAAATAAAATATTTTAGGAAAAAATTTAAATGTAGTTCTATGGGTGTTGTTGATGTTAATGTATATCAGAATTAAAATTTTACTTCGATAATTTCTTTAACATTTAATGGAAATTTTTATTATACAAATTATTATAGAGGTAAAATTTCAATTTGAATTGAAAAATAATATCGATCAATAACACATATAGAACTGCATATAAGTTTTGTTTAACTTTTTAAATTTAGAAAATCAAATTGATACAAAAATTTCAGATAAGAAGCCAAAATTATATTTTAATTTATTTTTATATTATTTTTCTATCTCTTTTTATCATTTATTTATCTTATATATATTTCTTTCTCTTTTTATTATTTTTTTGTTATATAAAAAGTTTTATAAATGTAATGTCTCTTTTACTGACGGTGTAAGTGTTCCTACTTTGACTACTCTGTTTAGAATTTAGGGTTCGAGCAGAATCTGAAAAACGATATTCGTATGTGTGCAGGTATAAAATGTTTTCTTTAGTGACCGTAATATTAGTGCAGACTTTCTACGTATAAAATGTTTATAGATAGCCATTTTAAAATTTTAAACATTCATTTATATAATGCTTTATTAAATAAACTGAGAAAATTATAGACTTGCATAATTTAATTTATCTCATATATTATTTAATAGAATAATTCAAGCATTATACATACATGCATGATTTTAATAGCCTTACTAGTGATTTGAAAGAGATTTCCTGAAAAGCTTTTAGTGTCTATTTCGGTCAACTCTCTATTATTTTTCTTTCACTGAGTGACATGTATTTTCATGATGCTCGATTTTTCAATTATGAAGCATAGTTAACTGAGTGTTCAGATGATTTGGCCAATAGTAGTTCAAGAAATATTAAAACAAGTTTATTATAAAAACAATATTGGATGGAATTAATAATTTTAAGTAATTTAAATAAATAGTTAGAACTAATAAAAACAAATAAAAAGTCTAATTTAAACACAGGATAAATATGCCTCAAATAGATTTGTGAACGTGAATTGAAAAAGCAAAAGTGGCAGGCTACACGTTAAGGCAGAAAAGAAACACCCACTTAAGTTTATTCAATTTTTCAAATGATAATAATAATCAACTTGTAACCTAAATGCCCATACATGCAGGAAGAGGTAGAAAGATTGACACGTAATTTAGCAAGTTCAGGTTCTAAAGCAGTGAATTTGGGACAATTGTTGAACGTATGTACCACCAATGCATTGGCAAAGGTAATGATAGGAAGACGAGTTTTCAACGACGATAGTAGTAATTATGATCCACATGCAGATGAATTTAAGTCTATGGTGAAAGAACTCATGGTATTGCTTGGTGTTTTCAATATTGGTGACTTTATTCCTGCCTTAGAGTGGTTGGACCTTCAGGGAGTGAAAGCCAGGGCAAAAATATTAATGAAGAGGTGTGATGCATTTTTAACCACCATTATTGAGGAATACAAGATTTCCAAGAATGACAAACAACAAAACTTGTATTTGAATACATTATTGTCACTCAAAGAGACCCCTCAAGAAGGATATAAGCTAACCGAAGAAGAGATCAAATTAATACTTTTGGTACGTACTTCTTCAAGATACAATAACTTTATATCATTTTAACACCTTATGTTGTTATCTAAAGTAATTTTATGACACATTTTTGTACTTCACAGAATTTTAATTACTACATAATAATTAAGTCACATCATCACATGGATTGATGTAAATTCACATTAACACATATTTAACTAATGAATGAACGACTACATTATTGACATACTGCTTTTGTAGACCATGTTTGCAGCTGGGACAGACACATCATCAAGTACAATAGAGTGGGCAATTGCTGAACTAATTAGGAATCCATTAATTATGATTCAAGTCCAACAAGAGTTAGATACTGTTGTCGGTAAGGACAGGTTTGTGACTGAATTAGACTTGCCTCAACTTCCTTACTTGCAAGCTGTGGTAAATGAGACATTTCGTCTCCACCCACCAACCCCTCTTTCCCTCCCACGAGTTGCAGAAGAGAGTTGTGAGATATTTAATTATCACATCCCCAAAGGTACAACACTTTTGGTCAATGTATGGGCCATAGGACGTGACCCCAAGGAGTGGCCTAACCCATTGGAGTTCAAGCCTGAAAGGTTCCTCCCTGGTAATGAGAAGGGTGGTGTTGATGTTAAGGGCATGAATTTTGAGCTTATACCCTTTGGTGCTGGGCGTAGAATATGTGCCGGTATGGGTTTAGGCATAAAGATAACTCAACTGCTTATTGCTACTCTAGCCCATGCATTTGATTGGGAGTTGGAGAATGGGATTGACCCAAAAAATCTCAACATGGATGAAGCGTATGGGATTGCCCTTCAAAGAGCCGTGCCTCTTTCTGTTCACCCTCATCCTAGGCTCTCACGACATATGTATTGATCATTATTTTCCTCATGATTTGGAAAATGGTTCTCGCTTGTTTTCTCCTTTCCCATCTCTGGATCCACTAAATAAAAAGGGTAGGTTAAATAATTAATTACAATGTCTCCAAGTTTGTATGTTAAGTTGTAAAACAATAATGAGTTCATACGAATAATCCTTTTATTTGACGGAAGACATGGAAAAATATTATAGTCTTCAAAGACAAAACAAAAAAAGTTAAATGGTCCATTCTAGATGTGGTTTATATTTTTTTTCCACCAGCATTTCTTTCATGTTTGGTAAAGAATAATGAGTTGATAAGTGAAGAGATAGAAGAAAATGTGTTTAATTAATAGGATGACATCAAACACAAATAATGACAATTACCAAAAAAAAAGTTTCTTTAATTGATTTGGATAAAAGGAACCCCTTTTAGACCCAATTGTTTTCTTACCACTTCGTTTAAGGTAACAAAGTAAGAAAAATAAATATTTTAATATTTTCTAAAGTAGAAAAATACAAAAATAAATATTATTATTTACAAATATTGTTATCCTTTTCCCTTGCATATAAATATTGGTGAAAACGTTCATAAACATACAATATTCTAAAATTGATCAAAATTATATAACATAAAATTTTTGTTATTTCTTAAAACATGCTTTCAATAAATTGTTAATATTTGATGAAAAATGTATTAAAATGAAAAGGTAATAAATCTAATATTTTATCCAAAATACTATATATTTAATATTTTCTTAATTATTAATTGGAAAAGTATTTAAAAACAAAAATTATTAATATTAAATACACAACGTGTCTTGTAAATGGAGAGAAGACAAGAAAAAAGAACATCTCTATTTGAAAAAAAAAAAAAAGTAATGTGAAAGAGACTAAAAGAGATGTTTCTCATTCTTTCACTAATTCAAAAGTAGGATTTTGTATCATATGATCCACGAGGATAATTACTTAATCCACCGCTTCAAGTTACAGCAATAACAATCCTAACCAATTATTATAATTTTAATATTACTGTAGTTTATTAAATACGCGATATTAATTTATTCAGCACTTAATTTATCTTCAAATTCTCAATAAAATTGCGTGACAAGAATATTAAAAATAATGTAATATATTGATATGATATTTAATCTATATATATGTGTGTGGAATAATATGCGCAAAGTATATACCACTGAAAGTAATCACAGGTTTATATCAAAAATTGTAAACTCATCATACGTTTGATAAATGTCTTCACAGGCTGAACAAATACCAAAGTTTATATCAATTACATAGTTGAAAGAAAAAACGACTTAATTAATAAAAGCATAGCAATTTACAAAAGAATAATTAATCCTATTAATGATCCAAAACACAAGGAAGTTGTCTCAAATGATTAGAGCTGACAAATTAAGTTAAGTTAGGACATACCATAGAGTGAAATTGACCGGGTTAAGCTATCAAATGAGATATCAAATTACTAAATGTATCTTACTATGGATTCAGGGGTGATGCTTATATGCCGAGTTGTATTTTAGATTTTCTGTGTACTAGGAAAATCAAAAAAATAATATTCTCATATATAGTTATTTAAATATTGTCATATTTTTTATTTTTTGTTATAAAATCATTAATAATTTGTTCATAATTAAGATATTTAGTTTCATCATGGTAATTATTTTTATTTTTAATGTTTTTTATCATTGTTCTTATCTAGTTTTTCATTCTGCAAATTTTTAGTATTGGAGTTTAAACTATCTATATTTGTATCATTTTGAATAAAGATATTTGACACAAAATTAACCAATAGTCCCTTTTGAGATTCAATACCAATTTGTTTTTTTTTTTTTTTTTTAGATGATCATAATGTTATTTTTTAGGTAACATGTTTAACAATACTATAAGCGTGTTATTTTTCTATGAAATTTTCTATAGTTTTAAATTTACAGAAAAATTTGTAGCAAAATTCGCAGGAAAATATACAAGAAACTGCTCATAATATTTTTTGTAGGAGCATTTTTTATGAAAATTATCATAGAAAAATCCACAAAAAAGGAGTATTTCTTACAAATATGTCTGTAAGAAAATCCGCAAATATATTTTTGGCAAGAGCACTTCTTGCGAAAATTTTCGTATAAAAATTCACAGATATATTTCTTAAAAATTTTATTATTTTTAAATAATTTTCTTACACATTGTGATTCTGCAGGAACTTTTATAGATTTTTTTTTAATTATCCATATAAATTAAGATTTATATTTTTTTTGTAATATTTAAAAATTTTTATCAAATTTATAAAATATTAAAGAAATTATTGAGGTGAAGTTACGATTGAAATTCCAATATTAATAAATATACATCCACCTACGTTGTAAATTTATGTTAATTATATTTTTATTTTAATAATAATTTCTTTAAACATTGTATTAAACATTAGTTGATTATATTTCATATCTTATTTTAACTAATTTTTAATTTTTTATTAACTAAAAATTTTACTAAACCTATTTTGATAAATAATTTTTTTTAAAGCTTGTAATGCTTTTTAAAATACTCAACTTCTAGATTTTATATTATTTCTCTTTTGTGCTAAAAAATTTATTAAAAAAATAAAGAGTAACTCTTTTAAATTTATTTGTAATAACTTATTCCCTCTTCATTAAATTTTTTTTATATATAAAATAGAGTTTTATATATATATATATATATATATATATATATATATATATATATATATATATATATATATATATATATATATATATAATTACATTAAATTACATATTCTCTTACAGAACTAATTATAGGACATAATTATTTCAATTCCTAAAAATAAAATAATAATAATTGTAAAAAGAATTAGATAAAAAAAAAACTAATTCCATCTAGACTAGCAACATTTACGTATAGCATCTTAAGTTGCAGAGTTACCAACCTCTGACAAGATGAAGTACAGATTAAAGATACAAATATAAAGTCTCAGAAACATATTACATAAAATATATAATTATATATATGAAATTATGAATTAAGAAAGTAATTGGAGAGGAGAAGAAAAAATATCATTTTATTTAAGAAATATCGTCTTTCTCTAGGACCTTCCTCTTCTTCATGTCTTTTGCTTGTAGGAATATTGCAGCAAAACAATGTCATTTTATTTAAGAAATTGCAACATGTGCCATGGCCTATCCAAGTTGTACCTGAAGTACCCATCTCATAAAATTCTATACTACATACATATACAGCACAACTTTTGGAGTGTGTCCGTGGTTCAAAGAGAATTTGAGATAGTCTTGCATAAATACTTCATTGAAAAGATGTTTCTTAAAGCATCAAGAAGAAGAAATGAAATATGTCAGATGCTTCAACGGAAGATAAATCTTAACTAGTGTTTTTAAAACTGGTTGCATTGTCAACCGAACACCACACCAATTAGGGTTCAATAACAACTTCTGAACTGGTTCAACAAGTTGAAACCAGCAAAACTGGAGAACCAGACAGTTCTTTAAAAGTTGGCTATTCTCTAATAAAAATTAAAATAAAAAGATACAATATATATCCTGTGCCATTTCGTTGGTGAGGAATAATGAGTGACATCTCAGAAATCTGCCGCTTCAAAACAAAAATCTACATTCTCTTATCTTTGACTTCCAGCAAGATCTTGCTCTGTGGCTTAAACTTCTATTCTGTCTCAGATTTTGCAAAATTTTCCTCCATGTAGTTGCATTCAGCAGCTCCCTTCATTCATTGTTGGCTCTATCTTGTTTATAAGTTATCTTTTATTAAAATAATTTATCTATATATTTATTTCTCTTTATTTTATAGTTTCTTTGCCTTGTAGTTATTTGTCAATTTTTTTATCTTTATTTCAACTTCTGAAGACCACTAAATTGACGTTTTGCATGCAAATATATTTATCATTTCCTGTTCATGTACTGAATCAATCGGTAATACCATGATATAAACCACCATTTCTCTATTATTATCTGGTTGAACCCATTTTTAAAGCATTAGTTTTAACTTCTTTTACACCCATAAATTGAATTATCACATTTAACAACCAATAACGAAACTGAAATATAAACAGGACAATTTTCACTATCATATTACACACTTACAATTCAACACGAACATTAAAAGAATATATTGTTGAGTACTACGTTGAGCAGAATAAGAAGGTTAATGTAGTACTTAAACCATGAAATTTTCCCACCTAATAATATTTAAGTCATAACATATATTTTTTGTTTTCCAAAAATATCAAATTTAAACTAAATAACCACAACGGTCCTTCAAAACATAATCATCCAATATCCCAAAACCTCATATTCATTTAGCATTTACTATAAGTAAATGACATATATACCCAGACATTACAATTTATAATATAAATAAGCAGATATTCCAGCATGCTTGTGAAGCTGCCCCTCACCCCTACTAGAAAAGGGAGAAAATTGCTTTCAAGACCACCACATTACTCGGTAGAACAACAAACATTCAACCAAAAACCAGTTACCACTCATTTTGCATCACCATAAGGAGATGCGAGTATATATGAGATTCAAGAACTACAAATAAGTGCTTAACCCAAACAACAAAAAAGAAAAATAAGTTATAATTTATAAACAACGCATAGATGTTCATAGTATATCCTAAAGTAACATGGCGACCCTCCCATTACTCAAATGGTGTGAAAACAAATCAAAGACAAATTGTAAGTTTTGATTGAAGATTACCAAATAACCAGAAGTACAATAAAAAAAAATCAACATACCACGAAAATTTTAAAACAAGAACATTTTAGTATTCATTACCTCAAAATCAAGCATAAGAGGGCCACTTTCAGACAGTAAAGAGGCATTTAACAGATTGTGGAGACTACATGTAGCCGGAAAAGATATATCTTCTTGATCCTTTTTATACCTGACAGCAGAAAAGATAAATATGAATCTATCCTATAATACCTGTTGATATCATAAGTATCTTCCATATTCTAATTTTATGCGAAAATTTTCAAAGTTAGGAGGCAGTTTCAGGAATATTAACAATAGAAGTCATTGCCTAAAGGAATGTAATGCAATCTGAGAAACATGACATCCAATTTCACTTAACATGATATACATACAAAACTCTTAGATACCAGACCAAGACAAACATGAATTCAACAAACCATTTGGAATATTGACAAATTCGTTTCAGCAAAGCAAAGAAATAAATGGAGAAAAGATAGACGTGGAAAAACAATGAGCAGCATATTCTAGTAGTTGATATTTTTCAGATTTTGAGTAATCACGTCAAATCAATGGTAATTCGAACATATGCAATGAAGAAGAAACACATGAAAATAAGGATTAGTTGAAAATGAAGGTATTAACAAAGAGAGAGAAATGGCGGAGAGATAGTCAGAGGTAGCCAGAGGAGAGAGATCGGAGATCGGAATTGAGAGAAGAGAAGGCAGAGAGAGCATCAATTGAGAATGGTTTGGTGGAGAGAGAAGACGTCATTGGAATTGGAAATACACCTCACGAAACTAGCCAGAATGAGATGAGGAACAAAAACACAATGAATGATCTGAAACTGTAAGTTTGAAAAATAAAATAAAATAGTTTTATATTATGATATATTAATTTTATTTATTTCACAATGCAATGAAATTAATTTTATTATATAATTATTTTATAATATATTTAATTTAATAAATTTAGTTTTATAATATATTTTATTTTATTCATTTATAATAGTTATTAATTTGAAGAACTTTCCTATAAATTTGCAGATATTATTTTTTGCTAATTTTAAATTTGTATGAAATATTTCTTGCAAATATTTATTTTCAAATAAATCCGTAGGAAACAAAAAAGATCTATGAAATTTTGTACTATTTTTTATCCGCAGAAAAAATTCCTATAATTATTGAAGTGATAGTAAAATTTGTAAGAAATTTCTACGGATATATTTTGGTAGCAAAATTAGTAGGAATTTTTTACATATTATATTTCACAACAAAATCTACATAAAGTTCCTGTAAATTATTTTTCTCAGGAAACTTTATAAGTAAATAATACATTTATAGTCATTTAGATAATTATACAGACAATAATACAAAAATATAATCTAAAAATTAAACAATGAGCATATATGAGTAAACAACAATGAGATGGAACAATAGTACTTAATTGATGATTTTAAACCTTCAACTTACTCTCAATTTGTTACAAAAAAAATTTAATAACAACAAACTTCAATTTATTGCATACTATTGTAATTTCTATTACATATCCTTAGATATTCTTATTCGCAATCTATTCAATGCTAGAATTAGACCCGCTATTAATGTTAGTATTTTTGTTTTTAGAGTTGGATCGACAACTCAAATTAAAGCCATGAAACAAATAGTTGGTAAATTAAAATTGGAATTAGCACAATTCGCAGAATTAGAAGCTTTTGTACAATTCACTTCTGATCTCGATGAAGTTACTCAAAATCAATTGGTAAGATGTCAACGATTGTACAAACTACTTAAATAATCCTAATTAACTTTATACGTTCAAGTAGTTAATCACAACGACAAAAAAATTAAATGAAAGATCACATATGAAGAAATAAAGAAAAATAAATAAATTTAAAGACGTTATTTACATTAATGATAAAATTTCTTATTTACAAATTGATGCTAACAAAAATTAAAAAAAATACCATAATATCATTTATATATTTAATATTATACATAAATAATAAATTATATTATTACTAATTTATTTTCTTAAAGTTATGAGTATATTTTTGTTAAAAAGTAAAAACATATTCATTAATTGATTAATTATTGATGATTATTTTATTTTATAATAATTTTTTATATAAAGTTTTTACATAATTTTAATTATATAATACTATTTATATAGATTAAATAAATAAAAAGTTAACGCCTCTAAAAAAATGAATCCTGAGGAGTTGCCCATCTGGACAGTCCTCCTGGCAGCAGAGCTTATATGTCCCGGTGAACTTGCAACACACTCACTGGATGCATTGCTGCAGGCAGTTTCAAACAGGCTCCAGTTGTATATTAGTCCTCATCATTCCCATAGCCTCTACATTTATAATGGTCCTTCTACTTGGCTTTTAATGGATTTCATCAGATCCACAGTAGCCTACAAAATAGGATCAGTTTCCCCTACAAAGTCCTGCAGGTGCATAGGAGAATGATGAGCTGTACTATGACCCAGGATCCCAACACATACAAGTTAAACATAATGGGAATATAATCATTCCTTCTTAGCGCTTTGTTTATTTTGGTTTTTTTTAGTGAATTAATGTTTCACTTAAATTTAAGGAGTCCTTTAAATTTTGATAAAAATTTATTTTTATTTCATGAATTTAGAATTATTTTTTATTCTTAGACTATTGTCTTACGTAATAAATAAAATACAAATTATCATAATTGATATGTATAGTTGAAAATAAAAAATATTAAAAAAATTATGTTTAATAATATTTTTTAATTTTTTATTATAAATAATAAGGTAATTTTTTTTTACATACTATAAGAAACTAAAATCAATTCTTTTTAAATATAAAACTAAAAAAAATAATTTCAAATTTAGAAAATAATTAACAAAATTAACTCAAATTTAATCTATCAAAATCATATTTTCTCATTATCTTTGTGTCGTTTGCGCATCAACTCTCAGTGCAGTGGTTATTGTGGCCCTAGGGACAGTGTTGTATGCTATCAGCTTAAATGTCTTTTCCATTTTTGGATTAACAGGGAGGTGAAAGTTTATTGGTGGAGATCATCTGGGGCAAGTGTTTTTGACTAATATTTCCTAATAAATAAGTAATTAACTACGTAATGTCTATTTGTTCTAACTATTGTTTTTCAAGACATAATTTCTGGAGATCTTGTGATACCGACCATATCAGAAAGACGTTTGAGTATAGGGACTCAAAATGCCTTTTGATATACTTAGTAAAGTGAGTGAAAAAAAAAATGTGGCTTAACTGGATAGGGGAGAAGGCATGTATGTGTCTCCTCTTCTACTGGTAGGATCAAATCTTCAAACAAATCTCAAGCCAAAAGCTGAACAGGGCTTTAATATCAATACACACCACTGACAACATTGCTCGTGGCGAGGAGGCTCTTCAACTAGTATGTATATATTTTATAAATTATTTTCATACTTATGATGTAATGTGCATTATTTATAAATTATTTTTAGACTCAAGAACTTAAACGTAATGTTGATCGACGAGTTGTTCCCTGCCTCACATAAGAGGAAGTCAGGCTCTTGGGAGTCGATAATCAATCTCAGTCGACCTATATATGTAAGTTATTTTTAACATTTGTATGTGATTATACAACAAAATAAGAATCTAGTTATGTTATTTTTATGAGAAATGACATGTACATCACATTTTACAACATTATAATGAAGTGAGATAGACACATATGATGCTATATAAATAGTATGTGTATTACATTTTTATTTTTATTATCAATGCACACAATATCAAGAATAAAATATACCATTACCATATATTTATTAACCACATTTTTTTATCTTCCCATGTGTACGAAAAAATATTAACGTGTACGGTTATATTTGTATGAAAAAAATATTAAAAATTAAGATGATAAATTTATTTATGAAATATTTTTGTATAATTTAAAATATATTAAAATATTCAATAAATAAATTTATAATATATTATATAATTTAATAATTAAATTTATATAGTTGAAATAAAATTATTTAATAAATAATTTGTTCATTATCTTAACTTATAATATTTTTCATAAAATAAATATAAACATATAATTGGAAAACCCACTACAATAAATTTTAAAATCTGTTACAAAATAATAGTTAGAAAATTTTTAAGTCAATAACTATTTTGTATCCATGTTATAATAAAATAATTAGTGACAACATTACTATAGTATTTGTGATAGCATAAAATAAGTAGAAAATTAGTTAAGAAAATAATTTTAGTTAATTTGTAGTAAATTTTTAAAATTTGTAACTGTTTTCTAATTAATTTATAGTAATAAAAAATATAAATGAATATAATTTAAATTTAGCTAGGAAAAATAATAAGCTAGTTAATTAATAGTTAATTAGTTAGGATTTAGCTACTAATTTAAATGGTAGCTAAAATTAGTAGCAAAATTAAAAAAATCTTGTAGTGACCAAAAATGAAATTAACAAATGTAGTAATATATGTAGAATTTTAGGAGTGAAAATATTTTCTTCATACATAATCATGAGAAGAAATTACGCATAGAAGATTAAATACTGAAAATAGGAAATCCATTAAATCTGGAATTTCATCAATCAGTTTATCTCTAAACTAAAAAAGGAAAAGATATCTTAATAAAATCTAAAATAATGATTTTAGATCTTTCCTATTTTATAAATTATTCTTTCATAAAATTCAGAATAGCAAATATTCCTCCTAGAAATATGACATTCCCCCTTAAGTTGGAGCACATACATTTAACATGCCCAACTTGCTTACAAACATTTCAAAACTAGGCTTGTGAAGTCCCTTGGTGAATATGTCTGTTATTTGCTGCATTGAAGGAACAAATGACAAACAAATAACTCCACATTCAATCTTCTCTTTGATGAAGTGTCTATCAATCTTCACATGCTTTATGCGATCATGCTGAACAGGATTTTGAGCAATGCTTATAGCAGCTTTGTTGTCACAATACAACTTCATTGACATGTGTATGAGCATTTGCAATTCTTCAAGAACTCTTTTCAACAAAAACATTTCACACACCCCATTAGCCATAGCTCTATATTTTGCTTCTGCACTACTCCTTGCTACACCATTTTGTTTCTTGTTTCACCAAGTTACTAGATTTCCCCAGACATAAGTACAATATACTGAGGTGGATCTCCTATCAGTTATTGAGTCTGTCCAATTCGCATCAGTATATGCCTCTATATTTTGTTGTGAGGTCTTTTGAAAGAGTAAACCCTTGCTTGGAGTAGACTTTAAGTATTAAGGATCTGATATATTGCTTCAAGATGTCTTTCAGATGGTGAATGCATAAACTGACTTACTAAGCTTACAACAAAGGTAATATCTGATCGAGTGTGTGATAAATAAATCAATTTTCCTACCATCCTTTGATATTGGGTTGTATTAACTATATTACCTTCCTTCTCGTCATAAAGTTTTTTATATGGGTCAATAGGAGTGTCGACTAGTCTACAACCACTCATTCCTATTTCCTTAAGAAGGTCAAGGATATACTTCCTCTGTGAGACCATACTCCCCTTTGATTTCAAATGTTATTGAGGTCAACAACCAAGGAAGTACCTAAAGGATCCTAGGTCTTTGATTTCAAATGTTGTTGAGGTAGAGCTTTTCAAGCAATTCATTTCAAACACATCTCTTATAAGAATTATATCATCTACATATACAATTAATATGGAGATCTTCCTATCTTGTGAATGTTTGAAGAACATTATATGATTACATTGCCCTTGAGTGTATCCTTGACTTTAAACAAATTGAGTGAATTTCTCAAACCAAGCTCTTGGTGATGTTTCAACCCATACAAAGCCTTTTTTAGCTTACGCACTTCTGTTCCAAACTTCTCTCCAAATCCTAGAGGAACTTTCATATACACCTCTTGTCACAACCAGATTTGTGACGAAGCGACATAGGAAAATTTTTAGGATGGGAGTCGCCACCAGCGTTTTGATTAGGAACGCTGGAAAACCAAGGATGGATAAGGCTAGGTTTGGAACCAGATATATGGGTTCGGAAGTTGGTTACACACTAGGGGCACAGGGTGTCCCTAGCATGCCTGTTACCTAACAGTTACCTAGGACTAGCTTTTGGGTTTGGTTTCGGTGTGAGTTGTTCAATTATGGGATTCCTATGTATGGGGGTAATTTGATTTGGGGTAATGGATTGACGAACTCGCAAGGGGTGTGCCCCCTCTGCCTACGTACCTCGAAGAGCGAGGATTCAGAGCCCACGTAGTTCTAGCCGGGATGTTGTTAGAAAGGGTGAGGCCGGTCAATACCAGCTTGGCTATGGGAAAGGTTTGAGAGATTTGGGAGGCTTGGGAGAGGTTTGAGCTTGGCTTAGAGTTTTATAGAGAAGGAAAGAAACTAACTACACAAAAGAGTTGGACAGTTATTACTCACCTGATATTCGACGTCTTCTCCTCTTAGTCCAGGGTATTTCCTCTGACTTACTGACTTCTGCTTCTAGCTTCCTGGTGGAGAGTCTCGCTCCACTCCCGTAGAAAAAAAATGTCTGACCCCTGCTCATTCGCAGTGAGGTCTTATATAGGCTACGAAATAGGCTTGGACCTCTCTCCTGATGAGAGAATATTTTATTATATTTTATTTTGAAATTTGAATGTTTAACAGATTTATCCCCTGATTCTCGGGAGAAGATAATATTTTATTTTTAATTTTGAAAAGCTGACCGGTTTATCTTGGAAGAAAAGAATATTTTATTATATTTAATATTTAAAATTTGAATGTTTAACAGATTTATCCCCTGATTCTCGGGAGAAGATAATATTTTATTATATTTTATTTTGAATTTTGAAAAGCTGACTGGTTTATCTTGGGAGAAAAGAATATTTTATTATATTTAATATTTGAAATTTGAATGTTTAATAGATTTATCCCCTGATTCTCGAGAGAAGGGAATATTTTATTATATTTTATTTTGAATTTTGAATATTTAATAGGTTTATCCCCTGTTTGTTGATAACGTATAAAATCTTCAGGATTTTATTTGTTATCAGTTAAGGAAAAACCAGCTTGTGGTTGTTTGTTGATAACATATAAAATCTTCAGGATTTTATTTATTATCAGTTAAAGGTTGTTTGGGCCGGACAATTTTGGGGTGCTACAGTTGCCCCCTCTTTATTTGTGTTCATCCAGGGGAGACAGTGTGATGAACATAAATAAAGACTCAAAGAGGCATATTTTGGGGATTTGCTGTGGATTTGTGGGTTGGCATAATTGATCATTGGGATATTCTTTGGAAAATGTGGTTGACACTCGTAGTTGATCATTGTGGTTGACCTATGGGTTGCCCTAGGATTGATTATCGGACTATCCTATAGGTATTTAGGGTGGCTTGGTCAATGAGTTATCTAGGCTTGATTTTGTTGGATTGTCTCTTGAGGTCCATGTTTGAAAGAGACACTTGATTATCTATTAGCATTCAGGTCTGAAGTGAGGTACTAGACTATCCTCTGGCGTCCAGGTTTGAATGAGGCACTAGACTTTCCTTTGGCGTCCAAGCTAGAATAGAACACTGGATTTTCCACTAGCATCCAGGTTAGCAATGTGGCACTGGACTTTCCTTTGGCGTCTAGGCTAGAATGAGATACCGGATTTTTCACTGGCATCCGGGTTAGAAATGTGGCACTGGACTTTCCTTTGGCGTCCAGGCTAGAATGAGACACTGGATTTTCCACTGGCATCCAGGTTAAAAATATGGCACTGAACTTTCCTTTGGCGTCCAAGCTAGAATAGACACTGGATTTTCCACTGGTATCCAGTTTAGAGATGTGGCACTGGACTTTCCTTTGGCGTCCAGGCTAGAATGAGACACCGGATTTTCCACTGGCATCCGGGTTAGAAATTTGGCACTGGACTTTCCTTTGGCGTCCAGGCTAGAATGAGACACTGAATTTTCCATTGGCATCCAGTTTAGAAATGTGGCACTGGACTTTCCTTTGGCGTCCAGGCTAGAATGAGACACCGGATTTTCCACTGGCATCCGGGTTAGCAATTTGGCACTGGACTTTCCTTTGGCGTCCAGGCTAGAATGGGACACTGGATTTTCCACTGGCATCCAGGTTAGAAATGTAGCACTGGACTTTCCTTTGGCGTCCAGGCTAGAATGAGACACCAGATTTTCCACTGGCATCCGGGTTAGAAATGTGGCACTGGACTTTCCTTTGGCGTCCAGGCTAGAATGAGACACCGGATTTTCCACTGGCATCCGGGTTAAAAATTTGGCACTGGACTTTCCTTTGGCGTCCAGGCTAGAATGAGACACCGGATTTTCCACTAGTATCCGGGTTAGAAATATGGCACTGGACTTTCCTTTGGCGTCCAGGCTTAGAATGAGACACCGGATTTTCCACCGCATCCGGGTTAGAAATTTGGCACTGGACTTTCCTTTGGCGTCCAGGCTAGAATGAGACACTGGATTTTCCACTGGCATCCAGTTTAGAAATGTGGCACTGGACTTTCCTTTGGCGTCCAGGCTAGAATGAGACACCGAATTTTCCACCGCATCCGGTTAAAAATTTGGCACTGACTTTCCTTTGGCGTCTAGGCTAGAATGAGACACCGGATTTTCCACTGGCATCCGGGTTAGAAATGTGGCACTGAACTTTCCTTTGGCGTCCAGGCTAGAATGAGACACCGGATTTTCCACCGGCATCCGGGTTAGAATTTGGCACTGGACTTTCCTTTGGCGCCCGGGCTAGAATGAGACACCGGATTTTCCATTGGCATCCCAAGTTAGAAATGTGGCACTTTGGACTTTCCTTTGGCGTCCAGGCTAGAATGAGACACCGAATTTTCCACTGGCATCCGGGTTAGAAATTTGGTAGTTAGCAGATACTGATTGAGGTGACTTGAGATGGTATGAATTTGGTCGTGATGACTTGATGGTTGACCACCGTATTAGAAGATAGTTTGAAATTTAAGGGATAGTTTGAAATGAGATCACTGAACTCTACTCAGGCGGCCAGGGGATCTCTTGAGTTTGATAACCGATAAAGGCCTTCATGTCGGATTGTGATGGCTTGTTAGTTTGAGTCTTTTTTCTTTGTTGAACCATGGTAGAGCTGTTTGACCGAGGAGAATTAGTTTCGAGTCCCGTATGCGTCTTGACCGAGATGAGGACGACTTTTGCTTTTTATTGTTATTTATTTATTTGTCTATTTATTTTATTTGATTTGAAATTGAAACATCGCATTTGAGGAGTTATTTGATGTAATGCTATGCTTAAGTCAATGGGTTTATAACGTAAATTGGATAGGCTGTAAATTCTTTTGTTTAAGTTATAGGTCTTAAAACGTTTCATGTGATAGGTTCTGTAGAGGTCTTTGAGTTACCTTTCTCGGGTTTGTTTATAAATTTTCTAAGCCTTGAAGCCTTTTGAATTTTCCTAAGTTCTAAACTGAAATAACTAAGTTAGCTTTCGAAATATTCTGAGTCTTTTAGACCGAAATGGAGTCTTTTTCCTCAAAGGGAGTCAGACTGGCCGAAATGGAGTCGGTCCTTGGGAGATGTTGATTTGGCTGACATGAGATCGGCCTCTCAACGCAACTAGTCTGACCGAGATGGAATCGGATTTGGGAATGATTTGAACCTGGTCGTTGCTTTATCTTATTGAGGAGGGAGAAGGAAAAGAAGTGAAAGATGGAAGCTTGAGTGTATGCATGTGGTCTTTTATTAATGGGAAACGTATTACAAAAATGCCTTATTTAAACAGAAAAGACTTGCTAGAACTAGAGTTGGCCTCTTGCGTGAGTTAGGCTTCATGGATAGAACATTTTGACAGAGTCTGCGTTAACGGGATAGCGAAGGTCCCGCCCTTCGATGTCAGTTAAAATTAAAGCTCCTCCTGAGAAGGCGTGCTTCACAACGTAGGGTCCTTCGTAGTTGGGCGCCCATTTTCCTCTCTGGTCCTTGACATTTGGTAGTATCTTCTTGAGTACCATATCTCCTTCTCTGAAAGTAAGGGGCTTGGTCTTCTTGTCGAAAGCGTTCTTGATTCTTCTTTGGTAGAGTTGACCATGGTAGAGGGCCGTTAGGCGTTTTTCATCGATCATATTTAACTGATCGAGTCTTTGTTGAATCCATTCTACTTCGTCCAGTTCTACCTCTGGTAAAACTCTGAGGGAGGGTATTTCAACTTCCACTGGAAGTACAGCTTCCATTCCGTATACCAAAGAATAAGGGGTTGCCCCCGTAGATGTGCGAATTGAGGTGCGGTAGCCATGTAAGGCGTATGGTAACATTTCGTGCCAATCCTTGTAGGTAATTACCATCTTCTGTACTATCTTCTTGATGTTTTTGTTGGCTGCTTCTACGGCTCCGTTCATTTTGGGGCGATAGGGTGTGGAGTTGTGGTGGCGGATTTGAAATTGCTCACATAACTCAGTCATCATCTTGTTGTTCAGGTTGGTTCCGTTGTCTGTGATGATGTGGGCTGGGAGACCATACCGACATATGATGTCTTTCTTGATGAATCGTACTACCGTGCTGCGTGTAACAAGAGAATAGGAGGAGGCTTCATCCATTTGGTAAAGTAGTCGATAGCCGTGAGGATGAATCTGTGTCCGTTTGAAGCTTTAGGCTCGAAAGGCCCGATCACGCCTATGCCCCACATAGAAAAGGGCCACGGGAAGTGAGATTGTGTAGGGCGGAAGGAGCTAAGTGAGTGCGATCAACGTAAGTTTGACATTTGGTACATCTCTTCACGTGTTGATGACAATTGATTCCATCTTGGTCCAAGAATATCCTGTTCGGGGATTTTATGGGCAGGGCATGGCCGTGGCATGCGTCATCGAAGGTTCCTTCGTGAACTTCTTCTATTATCTGTTTAGCTTCCCCGTTGGTCTATACATCGTAAAAGTGTCATATCCACGCTTCTTTTGGCCAACGGGGTCCGCCAAGAGGAACCCCCGTGGGCTAACCTTCTTAGTGTTCTCTTACTTGTTTTCCGACGCTCCTTCCGGGTATTCTCCTTTTTCCAGGTATCTTTTTATATCTATGTACCACGGCTCTGAATCTGATTCCTCTAGCTCTATGTTCAAGTACTGGCAGTAAGCTATGCGAGGTTGTTGCCGTACGTGGATGGTTAGCTCTTGACCTTCATTTACTTGGACCATGGCTGATAGCGTTGCGGGGCATCGGCCATTTGGTTTTCTTCTGAGAGACGTGGTGAAAGGTGATTGTATCGAAGGAGTCTATTAGTTCCTTTATGTGCTCGTGGTAAGGTAGCAACTTGGCATCTCGGGTTTCCCATTCACCGCTGGTTGATAGATGACCAAGGCTGAGTCACCAAAGACTTTGAGTTGCTTAGCTTGATATTCTGCTGCCATTAAGAGTCCCATGGTGCAGGCTTCAGATTCCGCCATATTGTTAGTGCAAACCCTAGCTTGGCTGAAAAGGGGAAGCATTGGTCTTTGGGGGAGACTAGGACAACTCCTCTTCCATTTCCTAGTGTGTTAGAGGCTCCATCGAACCACATTCTCCATTCTTCATCCTTAGTCTCGGTGGTTGTCATGACGTGTTCGTCAGGGAACTCATGAAGTAGGGGTTGGAAATCTTCCAGAGGGTGATACGCTAGATGCTCTGCTAAGACACTCCCTTTAATAGCTTTCTGACTTACGTAGACTATATCTTATTCCGATAAAGCCATTTGCCACCTTGCAATTCGTCCTGTTAGTGCGGGCTTTTTGAATATGTACTTGATGGGGTCCGTCTTTGCTATTAGCCAAACAGTGTGGGCTAGCATATACTGCCTGAGCCTCTTGGCGGCCCAAACCAATGCGTAGCAGGTTCGTTCTAATGCTGAGTATCTTTGCTCGCAGTCCGTGAACTTTTTTCTAAGATAGTAAATAGCATGTTCCCTCTTTCCGGTGTCGTCCCGTTGGCCCAACATACAGCCCATGGATTCTTCTAATACGGTCAAGTATATAATTAAAGGTTTACCTGGGACTGCTAGGACAAGGACTGGTGGATTTTCTAAGTATTTCTTGATCTTTTCGAACGCTTGCTGGCATTCGGAGTTCCAACTGAGTTCATGGTTTTTGCGGAGAAGTTTGAAGATAGGGCTGCATGTGGCTGTTAATTGAGAGATGAACCGAGCTATGAAGTTCACCCGTCCTAAGAATCCTCGAATTTCTGCTTCTGTCCTAGGAGTTGGCATTTCTCTGATGGCTTTAACTTTGTCTGGATCGACCTCTATGCCCTTCTCATTTACCATGAAGCCGAGCAATTTCCCCGTCTTTACTCCGAAGGTGCATTTAGTCGGGTTGAGTCTTAACCTATATTTGCGGAGTCTAGTGAACAATTTCCGCAAGTCCTCGATGTGTTGTTTTGGGGTCTTGGACTTCGCGATCATGTCGTCTACGTATACTTCAATCTCCTTGTGCATCATGTCATGGAACAGTGTTACCATGGCCCTTTGATATGTTGCCCCCGCGTTCTTAAGCCCGAAGGGCATCACCTTGTAGCAGAAAGTACCCCATAATGTGATGAAGGTCATTTTTTCTAAGTCCTCTTGAGCCATGAGGATTTGGTTGTATCCTGAGAAACCATCCATGAAGGAGAAGAATGCATGTTGAGCGGTGTTATCATCGAGTGTGTCGATGTGGGGCAAAGGGAAATTGTCCTTAGCACTAGCACAATTTAGATCCCTATAATCGACACACATACGAACCTTCCCGTCTTTCTTTGGTACAGGTACAATGTTTGCCACCCATTGTGGATATTTTGAGACTGCGAGGAATCCTGCGTTCCACTGTTTTTCAACTTCTTCTTTAATTTTTAAGGCTACTTCGGGTTTCATTCTTCTTAATTGTTGACGGACCGGGATGCAGTTAGGAAGTAAAGGCAACTTGTGTTCTACAATTTCGCGGTCCAATCCTGACATGTCTTGGTAAGACCAGGCGAATACGTCGGCGTATTCCTTCAGGAGTTCAATCAATCGTGATCTTGGCTCCGGTGGCATTAACTTGCCCACCTTTACTTCTTTCTTGTCTGTTTTGCCCCCCCAAGTTTATATTTTCAAGCTCCTCTACAAACGGTTGGAGTTTTGGTTTATCCCATTCCATGCGTTTCTCGATCTCCATTAGTGCTTCTGCTTCTGCATTTGTGTCTTCGATTGGTGCGTTAGCCAGGTCATGGTCTTCGAGCGTAGATTTTGTATTGTTTGAAGGCGCTATTATTATTTTTCTGGTTCATTTTAAGAGGAACTTTATCTTAGCGGAGGTTTAATATATATACGCGTGAGAGTATAGGGGAGAAAAAGAGAGGACATGAAGAAGTGGGAAGAGAGTATAAGGGAGAAAAAGAGAGGTCAGGAAGAAATGGAAAGAGTGTATAGGGGAGAAAAAGAAGTGGAAATAGAGGTTTAATATGCATGTATGCATGAATGTCTTGCTTGTGGATCATTTCATAAAAATTGGAAAGAGAAACCTTTTACTAATTCGAACTAAGATTTACATAAAAAATTATACTCCAGAGGGCACTAGTGGCATTACAAAAATCCCTATTACGAAAATTCTAAGAAGGCCCGCGGTGCTTACAAAAATCTCTACAAAAATATTTCTACGAACGCCCCTGGCGTTTACAAAAATTTCCTACTACAAAAGTCTAAGTTTCCGAAGAAGTGCTGGTGGTGTCGCGAAATTCTTCACATAGTTCCAGAAGTTGGGCTAGTTCCTTTAAAATCTTGGAGGAATCTTTGGTTGCTTGAAGGGCTTTGAGGGCGTCAACCATGTGTTGGGCTATCTTAGACGTTGCTTGGGCTTTGGGTTTCCCATCTTCTATAGTTGCTCGTAATTTGCGGATAGTATTCTGGGTTTGTGTTTGAGTAGCGTCGGCCTTAGCTCGAGCTTTGGCTAGCTTGAGCAAACTCTGCCATCTTTGCTCTACCTGGCGTTCCATAGCGGTTTGAGCTTTTGATTGCTCGTCCTCCATCTGGTGTATCTTTTCCTGAAGGGATCGAAGTTGCTTGTCTTTCTCCATTTCGCTTGCTTTGAGGGCGGTCAATGTTTCCTTCAGATACTCGTTTTCTAAGGCTACCTGGTGTCTTTCCATTCTTCGGAGGCACATTTCTTGATCGACAGCCTGTAGGCAGCTAGCCATCTTTGAACGGTGTTGTTGCTCGCTTCGTGCTTTCTTGATGCTTTCTTCCTTTAGCTGCCTTTCTTGGAAAACTTCATGTTGTGTTTGTTCCAGCTTCCTCTTAAGGGTCCACTACTCAGTTTCCATTTGATTTAAGATTTGTTCAAATTCTTCAATTTCGATAGTCTCTAGGAGTTCGATCTCTTGGTTTGGTTGCGAATAGGGGAGACCTCCGGTCAATCCGATTGCTTGTATTCGTTCTTGGAGCCACATCTTATAACTTTGGGAAGCGCCAAAACTTCTGATTACGCGTCCCCAAGCCAGCTTGATCTTTCCGAGGTTACTTATTTCATGGGCTTCCGATCCATGAATTACGAAAAGGGTCAAAGCTTCGTCCGAGGGAGGTTGCATTATAGGGTATCCTGCTTGTCGTAACGTTAGTTGGGGGTTATAGTTGATGACCCCTTGCATTCCTAGCAAAGGGACGTTCGGGTGTGACCCGCATCTAATGATTACTTGTCCGTGTGCGTTCCACGTGGTGTACCACCGTATCGTCCGTTCAGAAGCTTCGTCTAATAGCCGGATCCACTGCTTTTTAGGGGTTATCTTTATCCAATTCGCTTGATAATCTTCGAAGGGGCAGAGAGCGTGTTCTTTATTATGGAATAAGTGGGCGGTAATCCAAAGGTATAGCAATGGAATGCAACATCGGAGAGTTCCTGCCCCCTTTTCTCCGCGGTAGTTAAGGGTATAGTAGGTATTAGCGAGGACAGCCATAGTTGGATTTTCTTGCCGATCTTTTTTGAGCTAGGAATGCTTCTACTGCTACCACATCTGTGTAGTTTTCTAAGCGTGGATACAGCAGGACCCCAAAGGCCAACAATCCCAATGCGTCTATGAAGGTGGGCCAATTTCCCATTCTTTCGAGTTGTCCTAACCTTCCTTCTAGGGTGGACCTGCATATTCCTTCTATGCCGTTGCGGCTCCTTCGTACCCCTTCTATTGCCGTTTCCGGTAGTTGTAGAAGTTTGGCTATGGTGTTCCATGGGACCAGGCGCCCTTGCGGGAAGTAAAGGAGTGGTTCCTCTAGAGGGATACCTAATAGACGCTCATATTCTTCCAATGTCGGGGCTATCTGGAAATCTCTGAAAGTGAAGCAGCGTAACGGCGGATCGTAGTACTAGAACAGTGCCTCGATGGCCAAGACTTGAGTGTCTACCTCAATGAGCTGTAGGAGCTGACCATGTCTTTTTTCGAATGTTCGACGGTGATACCCTTTTAGGTAACTAGCCCAACAGCGAAGTGAGCGGAGCTCGGGTTCCTTGACTTGAATGGGGTGCCAACGTCTATTCCTAGAAGTTTCTCTTTCCATTTTTTCTGAAATATCCATGATTAATTATTTTAGTTTTTTTTTTCTATGATGAATGCTAAGGTTTCTGAAGTATGCATGGAATGCATGTCGTGTGTGGGAGCAGAGTAGAATACGATAGAAAAGTAGGACAGGATGACATAGGAGATGACTTCATCTCGAGTTAAGGTTTTTTTCACTAGCCGACTTCATGTTGGTTTCATCTTCGCCGGCTCCATCTCGGCCAATATGTTAGTTCATTCAGTTAAGGCTGACTCCATGTCAGCCTCAGTTAAGTCTTAAATTAGGGTTTCACGGCTGACTCCTTTTCGGAGTTATGCCGAAATTTTTAACGTAAAAGATGAAGTTTCCCAAGGCGTGCCAGCTCCATCTCGGAGTCGGCATTCATGCCGGCAAAAAAAACTAACCTAGTGGTAAGAAGGATTTTTTCCCAAGAATTCTCACAATTAGGCTGCTAAAAGAAAATCCTCACCAGGTCCTTGGGTCTATAGACCTCCTAAGGAACGCAACCATAGACAGGAGAGTGTCCCAGAATATGATCGTTTCCAAAGGCTGTCAGCCCCAGGTGGAACTATCGTGATCACCAGTACAGAGGGAACCCTCCAGCATGGTTCCACTACACATTCCGCACTCCTTAACTCTCAGGCCCGGGAATAGGACCCCACTCAAAAATTTAAAAAAAAAAATATTAGCATAAGCACACCCAGCGACTACCCCTTAATTATTAGAATCTTATGAAGGTTTGTACAAACGAAAGGGAAAACTACCTATGCTAGGGGGAGCATGCATATTTGAGTATAATTGATCCTATGTCAAGAGGGAGGTTTTTTTTTTTTTTTGGCCATATGTAGCCCTAAGCTAAAATAAATACATATATAGTGCAATCTGAAAGGACATAAAGTAAAATGCATGAGCAGGCATGTACAATTTAGAATAGCGTAATAAGCAACAATTAAAATACATATATAGTGCAATCTAATGGGACATGAAATGCATGAGCAGGCATGTACAATTTAGAATAGTATAATAAGTAACAATTAAATAACGCCGAAATTACAATGCTAGTCAATCTATTCAGGCTCAACTTTCTAGGAACCCAGAAACCAGAGACTCTGGGTTCGATCCCCAGTGGAGTCGCCAACTGTCACAACCAGATTTGTGACGAAGCGACATAGGAAAATTTTTAGGATGGGAGTCGCCACCAGCGTTTTGATTAGGAACGCTGGAAAACCAAGGATGGATAAGGCTAGGTTTGGAACCAGATATATGGGTTCGGAAGTTGGTTACACACTAGGGGCACAGGGTGTCCCTAGCATGCCTGTTACCTAACAGTTACCTAACAGTTACCTAGGACTAGCTTTTGGGTTTGGTTTCGGTGTGAGTTGTTCAATTATGGGATTCCTATGTGTGGGGGTAATTTGATTTGGGGTAATGGATTGACGAACTCGCAAGGGGTGTGCCCCCTCTGCCTACGTACCTCGAAGAGCGAAGATTCAGAGCCCACGTAGTTCTAGCCGGGATGTTGTTAGAAAGGGTGAGGCCGGTCAATACCAGCTTGGCTATGGGAAAGGTTTGAGAGATTTGGGAGGCTTGGGAGAGGTTTGAGCTTGGCTTAGAGTTTTATAGAGAGGGAAAGAAACTAACTACACAAAAGAGTTGGACAGTTATTACTCACCTGATATTCGACGTCTTCTCCTCTTAGTCCAGGGTATTTCCTCTGACTTACTGACTTCTGCTTCTAGCTTCCTGGTGGAGAGTCTCGCTCCACTCCCGTAGAAAAAAATGTCTGACCCCTGCTCATTCGCAGTGAGGTCTTATATAGACTACGAAATAGGCTTGGACCTCTCTCCTGATGAGAGAATATTTTATTATATTTTATTTTGAAATTTGAATGTTTAACAGATTTATCCCCTGATTCTCGGGAGAAGATAATATTTTATTTTGAATTTTGAAAAGCTGACCGGTTTATCTTGGAAGAAAAGAATATTTTATTATATTTAATATTTAAAATTTGAATGTTTAATGATTTATCCCCCCTTTCTCGAGAAGATAATATTTTATTATATTTTATTTTGAATTTTGAAAAGTTAATTTGACCGGTTTATCTTGGGAGAAAAGAATATTTTATTATATTTAATATTTGAAATTTGAATGTTTAATAGATTTATCCCCTGATTCTCGAGAGAAGGGAATATTTTATTATATTTTATTTTGAATTTTGAATATTTAATAGGTTTATCTCCTGTTTGTTGATAACGTATAAAATCTTCAGGATTTTATTTGTTATCAGTTAAGGAAAAACCAGCTTGTGGTTGTTTGTTGATAACATATAAAATCTTCAGGATTTTATTTATTATCAGTTAAAGGTTGTTTGGGCCGGACAATTTTGGGGTGCTACACCTCTTCTTCTAAATCTCCATTGAGGAATGCATTTTATACATCCAATTGTTGTAAGGACCAATCTAGATTGGCTGTAAGGGATAGAAGAACTCGTAAGGAGTTTAACTTAGCAACTAGAGCAAGTCTTCGAGTAATCAATGTCATATGTCTGTGTGAACCCCTTGACTACTAAATAAGCCTTGTATCATTCTAGAGAACCATCTGATTTATACTTGACTATAAAAACTCATTTGCACCCCACAGTTGTCTTCTGTGACACCCTTCTACCCTGAATACTTAAATTAAAATAATCAAGTAAATAGAATGAAGACAGGGTAATAGTTAAAACCAAAAAGCACAATTTGTATTAAGGATAAAAGGTTCACATGATAATTAAAAGGTAGGCACAAAGTTTTCAAGGAGGTTTTAGATCTAAACATTATAATTGAGAAGACTAAAGTCATCATCATCTTTAAAATAAGTCATTCAAACATCAAGGCATAGAGTAACTATTCTAACTTCTAGAACCCCCGATGTCACACTAATCAGAGCAAGACCCCGCCTTTTCAAAACTTGGCATCATGAGTGCCCTCAACGTTACCTAAAAGAAAACAACAAGAGAAAGTACGATGAGAAATCGCATTCAATCATATATAAAGGCAGATAATGCCCCAAATCCCACCCATTACCGTACTCAATTACTAACCCTAACCGTTAACAGATGCTCATATATCAATCACATTTCATTCATTCAAAATCAATCACAGTTCGTTCATGTTTACAAAATGCACATGCTCGCACAACGCATATGCTCATCACCACACCTAAGAGTCTCGAGTCGGAACTCCACAGCATGGGCGAACCTCCTCAATCCCCTTAGTTATCACTAATGATGGTCACACCGTTAAACATCCCGTATGGGCCTGTGTGTCGCACAGTTAAACACCACCTATGACCCGTGCGAAGACATTCCACACAACTGTTAAACACCACCTATGGTCGGCGTGCACCATGGTTAAACACCACATGTGGCCCATGCATATGATTGTCCCCCATCATTAATCCCCCCTGTTAAACACCACATATGGCCAGGGTATTATAGTCACGTCTGGCTTCTCATGCATCTCATGCCTCTCATGTCCATGCTCAATGCATTCTCATCCACACTCTTATTCTCATGATTTATTTATACATCATTCGCACAGTCCACAATCATACTCAATCATATTAATTTAACCATCATTGAATTTCACCCAGTTTCATCATTGCACACAAGAGCCTCAAATAATGAACAACCATAAACAACACAAGAATCAAGTAATTAGGGCAATTAATCATACAGTTTCCCAACAAAAATCACATTAAGACAAGACGTTAATCAGACCACAGAGCATATTGACAAATCTTTTCTACCGATTAAAATATTTTTAAAATATAATAATCAAACGAAATTGAGAATTTAGATCCTAGAGGGACTTAGGGATTGCCCTCACTACCCGTACACTCCCACATTCATATATGATCAAACTCATCTTCCCCGTACCTTAGATGTGAAGAACAATGATGATCTAATACAGCTCTGGGATGATCTGAACACCTAGCCCCTCCTTCTTGCATATCTGTGTTCTCTCTCCTCTAGGTCTGGCCGTCTGATGCGCAAAACACAATTAGGGTAAACTGATTACCCCTTGTCTAATATTCTAACTGGGTCGGGTCAACCCTGACCCACCTGTCAGCCTCCCCCGTTAATTTAATTAATTAAATTAATAAATGAAAATAATTTAGATAAAGCCTCATCGGTTTATAAAATCATTAACCCCTCTATTAAAATAAAATTGATAATAATAATAATAATGTAATTAATTTCTAAAAATAATTAAATAAATTTCAGGATGTTACAATTCTCCCCTCCTAAAAGAAAATTCGTCCTCGAATTTACATAGAGTAAGTACTTCCAATACTCTTACAATTGCCCTCCCCTTACTCATTTAGTGTTTCTAACGACAGTCCTTACTCGATTTGCATTGGCTAAATAATCATCTCACCTCTCTAGACCAGTTAACCTTAAATCTTTCACAATTTCTAGTATCAATTCTCATACCTAGTCTTCTTTTAACCTTCAAACAAGTTAGTTCGGTTACTTGCCAGAATAACAATGTACGTCCAAAGTTGAAACATGTGCAATTATTGTGTACATGGCACGGGTGAAGTGGTAGACTAAACCCAATCCAATTAGATTCCTCGAGTTTAACATAATCTCTCCCCCAAGTTCTAAAATAACTCTAGGATTCCAACCTGTCAACCAAATAGGTGCTCGCACTTATCCACTCTTCCCATGATTTAAGTTGCCAAAACATCTTCCAAAGATCCTCAGGCATCTATACCACCTCGATTCGATATTAAATCTACCGTACGATCCTCTTCTAAGACTTACTAAATACATAACTTCATTTCTAAATTACTTAATGTCATCTAGAAAATCATATTCCCTCGTCTTATGGTTTCTCTTCTATCCACTAAAATGGGTGTTCTAACTAGTTAACCGATCATGCCCTCTAATCACACCAAAGTATGCGAAAGGATTTCCTATTTACGACATATTTTACTGTCTTGATTTTACCTAGTGATGGCTTCCTAAAACCTTGGTCATTTGGAAATTCCAATCACCTCATCTATTTTAGGTTCCTCTCCTACTAGTTGAATTTCCACTTAGTGTTTCTACGTCATTGGGAATATCAACTTAAAATCATGCAAGTGGTGTCTTCGAATCTTAAGAGTAGCCATTACTGCTACTACCTCCAAGCTAGGGGTCACATAATTCGTCTTACAACTCCTAGTTGTCTGTAAGATTAAAATACATCCTCACTATCTAGTAACAACACTCTTCTCAATAACTAAGGTCAGGTATTACTAAGGTTGGCACGCTATATAATGCTTCTCCAAGACATTAGGAACTAATTCCAAATTATCAATCCACCTAAACTTTGCTCCCTTCCTAGATTCTTGAGTTAAAGACTATGCTAACTTAAGGAATACGTCAAGGAATTCACCACGGTATTTGTCCAATCCCAAGAAAATTTATAATCTTACTCACTAATGCAAGGTTTTTAACTTAAGAGAAACTCCTACCTTAAAAGGCTGACTATTGGGTTCTCACACTAAAGATCACATAACTTAAAGAACTCATCTTCCATTTAACTTTTATTAAACAACTATATCATGACTCATCTCAATAGTACGGACTAGTATCCTTAGATGCTACTCAAGCTTTTCTCAAACTAAACAATCATTAACAAAATCCGCTATGTCTCTTTCCATTTAGGCCACCACAATATCAAGAAGAGTTAAAAGAAATGCCTCAATAGCTCCCACCAAAAGAGTTCCTTTGTTTTCAAATGAAGTCAATGGGGAAAGCAAAACTGTCAAAGTAAGAGGTAAGGTTTCTAAATGCACAATGGCACACAAATATCGTACCTTTCTTACTGGCCTTGATTCTGTGAAATTTAAAGCAATGACTGTTATTGCAAAAAATGTTTGATAGAGAAATCTAACTAGTTGTACTACTCTCTCTCGGGAATTTTCATCGTTGAGCTCTCATTCTTGCATAAATGGCTCCACCTGTTTGTGTTCACCTTACAGCAACTTTACTGAGTTTTCAATAGTGAAAAATGATACCCCTAATAGCAACTCTTCTGCTTGCAATTGTTCCCTTATCCCTCCATCTAAGCACAGAATAATAACCAACGAAATCACCCCAGAAAAATGTTGTCACCCAACTTATTCATCTGTTAAAAAGAACCGTTGTTGCATGTCACTTTCTGTATCCACTGATGGGTTCTCTCCAACGTCATCAATGGGTGAAAGCAATGGTTCCCATGAAGATAATGGAATCATGGCCATAAATCCTTGTAGTGAGATAAAGGGAAGAAATTCTGTTTCTTTGACACTTCAAGAACTTTAAAGCCTTCTGGTCTCCAAATCTTAAGAATGAACACTACAGCCGCCAACTCAAGATCATGGGTAGGGTAATTCCTCTCGTGGATTAGAAGCATAAGCTACCACTCTACCCTCTTGCATCAGCACTCCACCTATAGACATCCTAGAAGTATCACAATATACTACAAAAGGTTCACTAAGGTTTGACAATACTAAAACTGGTGGACTAGTCAACTTCTCCTTAAGGGTTTGGAAGCTATACCACACTGACTATTCTACCCAAAACAACTCCCTTCCTAACCAACTCCATCAAGGTCAAGCTAACTTAGATAAACCTTCTCTCATGACCAACTAGTCCAAGAAAACTTATGTGCTCACTCACTGATTAAGGGATCTCCCACTTAAGAACAACTTCTGCCTCAGAATGATCTACCCCTATACTTCTTCTAGAGATTACATGACCTAGAGAACTCACTTCTTCTAACCAAAGGACACACTCAAATAATTTAGCATGTTAATCTCTAAGAGTCTAAAGCACTACCCTCAAGTATCCCCTCTAACTCATTAATTACATAAGGCCCTTGCCATGAGCTGTGAAGCTTGAATCTTCACACTCTCTTTACTGCCATCTTAATCTATTAAGATTAAGATAATAGTAAGCACCAAAAACACAATAAACAATAATAAATACAGCAATAAAACACATCATCTCATCACTTTCCAATTTTATTAGAACAAGGATGAGGAACTCATTCCTCAAACTTCACAGACATCCAAAATAAATAGCTACTTAGGCTAGTCACAACAAAATGTTCATTCTTCAAAATAAAACATTTCAAATCAATTGATCCACCGGCTCGCCAAGAGTCCTTTTTGCCTTTAACAACATATTGAGGTGATCAGGCTCAATAGATCGTAGTTAGCAATAGGGATGCTTGATACAACAACCAACAAAGGAACATTTATATTACCTCAACACTTCCTTAAAATACACTAGATTACAGCACTTGTACATCACACTTAACATAAATAAACACTAACACATGGTAGACACATAACTCACTGGTCGAATAAATCACCCAGAATTCAACGCAATGCAAAACAACACAAACAATTTACTGCCATCTTTCAAATCAGTCCAATCACATTAACAAACGCAATGCAAATCCTGTTAGACACATAACTCACGGCTGAATGAATCGACCTGCTCTGATACCACTAAATGTGACACCCTTCTACCCCGACTACTTAAATTAAAATAATCAAGTAAATAAAATGAAGACAGGGTAATAGTGAAAACCAAAAAGCACAATTTGTATTAAGGATAAAATGTTCACATGATAATTAAAAGGTAGGCACAAAGTTTTCAAGGAGGTTTTAGATCTAAACATTATAATTGAGAAGACTAAAGTCATCATCATCATCTTTAAAATAAGTCATTCAAACATCAAGGCATAGAGCAACTATTCTAACTTCTAGAACCCCCGATGTCACACTAATCAGAGCAAGACCCCGCCTTTTCAAAACTTGGCACCATGAGTGCCCTCAACGTTACCTAAAAGAAAATAACAAGAGAAAGTACGATGAGAAATCGCATTCAATCATATATAAAGGCAGATAATGCCCCAAATCCCACCCATTATCGTACTTAATTACTAACCGTTAACAGATGCTCATATATCAATCACATTTCATTCATTCAAAATCAATCATCATTCATGTTTACAAAATGCACATGCTCGCACAATGCATATGCTCATCACCACACCTAAGAGTCTTGAGTTGGAACTCCACACCATGGACGAACCTCCTCAATCCCCTTAGTTATCACTAATGATGGCCACACCGTTAAACACCCCGTATGGGCCGGTGTGTCGCACAGTTAAACATCACCTATGGCCCGTGCGAAGACATTTCACACAACTGTTAAACACCATCTATGGCCGGCGTGCAGCATGGTTAAACACCACATGTGGCCCATGCATATGATTGTCCCCCATCATTAGTCTCCCTGTTAAACACCACATATGGCCAGGGTATTATAGCCACGTCTGGCTTCTCATGCATCTCATGCCTCTCATGTCTATGCTCAATGCATTCTCATCCACACTCTTATTCTCATGATTTATTTATGCATCATTCGCACAGTCCACAATCATACCCAATCATATTAATTTAACCATCGTTATTATAAATCATTCATTAGAAAGCACCGAAACGCACATAAAACACCATTGAATTTCACCTAGTTTCATCATTGCACACAAAAGCCTCAAATCATGAACAACCATAAACAACACAAGAATCAAGTAATTAGGGCAATTAATCATAGAGTTTCCCAACAAAAATCACATTAGGACAAGACGTTAATCAGACCACAGAGCATATTGACAAATCTTTTCTACCGATTAAAATATTTTTAAAACATAATAATCAAACGAAATTGAGAATTTAGATCCTAGAGGGACTTAGGGATTGCCCTCATTACCCGTACACTCCCGCATTCATATATGATCAAACCCATCTCCTCCGTACCTTAACCTTAGATGCGAAGAACAGTGATGATCTAATACAGCTCTGGGATGATCTAAACACCCTAGCCCCTCCTTCTTGCATATTTGCGTTCTCTCTCCTCTATGTCTGGCCTTCTGATGCGCAAAACACAATTAGGGTAAACTGATTACCCCTTGTCTAATATTCTAGCTGGGTTGGGTCAACCCCGACCTGCCCGTCAGCCTCCCCCGTTAATTCAATTAATTAAATTAATAAATGAAAATAATTTAGATAAAGCCTCATCGGTTTATAAAATCATTAACCCCTCTATTAAAATAAAATTGATAATAATAATAATAATGTAATTAATTTCTAAAAATAATTAAATAAATTTTAGGATGTTACATCTTCCCTCTTGGTAAGTCAACCAAGTCCCAAGTGCCATTTTTTTCAAGAGCTTTCATTTTCTCAAAAATAGTCTCCTTCTACTCAGGAGTTCTTAGAGCATCCTACATAGTATTAGGAATCTCCAAAATAGATAGTTACGAGATAAAAACACGAATGTAGGTGAGAAATTTTTATAAGACGCATATTTAGAGAAAGGATGTTGGGTGCAAGATCTTACACCCTTTCGGATAGTAATGGGAAGATTGGAATCATTAAATTCTAATTTTGAACCAAGTTTAGGATCAGAGTAAACAAATTTAGAATTTGAAGAAGTGTGCAGAACATGAGGTAACAAATCAGTGTTGACATTACCTAGAGGACTTGAGGAGTCTAGGCCTTACAAAGGATTAGATGATCCTTTCTTTTCCTTACATGAATAAACATTATCAAAGGGCATAATAGTAATATTTTTTTAACTGTTTCTCCATTAGTAGTCATGAGATCATGAGATGGCTTTGTAGGTGAACCTACTTCTTCAGTATCTGAGACATCTGATTCTTTTGCCTCGGGAACATTTAGGTTGGAAATTTCAGTTTGTAAAAACTCTGAAAAGTTGGAATTTTCAGTTTGCAAAATATCAAAAGAATATGAAAGATTATACAAAAACGAATTTTGATTTTGGTTCCCCCTTGAAAATGAGGCTTGAAATAGGGGATTAATTCGAAGAATGTCACATCCATGGTTACAAACATTTTCTTTGAAACTGGTTCAAAACATTTAAATCCTTTTTGGTTTGGAGCTTATCAAACAAACACGCATTTTTTGGCTCGAGGTTCAAGTTTTCCTCTATTATGATTATGAATATGAATAAAGACAGTGCAATCGATGATTTTTAAAGGTAAAGAGGAAGCAAGTCTATTTGTAGGAAAACACTTATGAAGCACATCAAGAGGAGTGTCAAAATTCAAAATCATATTAAGCATTCTACTAGTAAGGTATGCAACGGTAAGTACAACTTCACCCTAAAGATATGTCGGTACTTAATGTGAAAAAAAGTAAAGCTCGAGCAACTTTCAATAAATACTTGTTTTTTCTTTCAACCAACCTGTTTTGTTGTGGAGTATCTACACAAGAACTCTGACGAACAATTCCTTTCTTAAGGAAAAAATGACTCAAAACACTATTGAAATATTCTCAACCATTATCACTTTGTAATATGTGAATATTTTTTTTGAAATTGGGTTTGAATCATGATGTAAAAATTAATGAAAATTGTTTCTACTTCATATTTTTCTTTCATTAAGTAAACCCAACTCAACCATATGTGATCATCAATAAAGGTCACAAACCATTTTTTGCCAGAGATAGTAGAAGTTTTATAAGGACCCCAAATATCACTATGTATAATAGTAAACGGTGCAGTTGGTTTATACGTTTGAGATGAAAAAGGAGTATGATGATGTTTTGCAAAATGGCAAATTTCACATTGAAGAGAAAAATGACTTTTATTTATAAATAAATTTGGGAACTAGTATTTTAAATATTGAAAATTGGGATGCCCTAACCTATAATACCATAACACAATATCATCATCCTGAGAAACAAAAGTAGAATTCAAGTAAGTGATTGGACATTGTTTACTCAAATTTGGTCCATCATCAAAATAGTAGAGTCCATTCCTTTCCTTAGCACTGCCAATCATCCTCCCAGTGGTCAGCTCCTGAAACACATAATAAGAAGGATAAAAGTTGACTTAATACTGATGATTAGAAGTGATTTTACTAATGGACAACAAGTTACAAAATAAATTGGGGACATGGAAAACAGTGAAGAATTATCAAATGAGTGAGTTTGATAGTTCCTATCCTAGCAATTGCTGAAAGTGAACCATTTACAATTTTAACTTTTTTATTACCTGCACAAGGATTATAAGAAGAAAACATTTTGGAAGAACCAGTCATATGATCAGTTTCCCCTAAATCAATTATCCAAGAATGAATAGAAATAGGAACAACATCATAGAATGCAATAACAAGAGTGTTACTTTTCTGAACCACGGAACCAGGAGGATTTAAAGATAGTTTTGAAGATTGAAATAACTTATGCATGGGCTCTAATTACTCCTTACTAAAAGAGACTGAATCTGGGTTGATAGAAAACTCTTGATTTTTCTCTGTAAACGTTGGGTTGACACAATTGTCACGTTGGGATTTGCTCTTCCAATTTGTAGGTTTTCCATGGAGCTTCCAACATGTATCCCTTGTAATGCCAAGGTTTTTACAATGGTTGTACCATGGTTTTTTCTGTCCAACATTGTTAGAATCATCACTTATACCCACCATGGCTTTGATACCATGTAGAATTTTAGAAGTAAAAATATTTTCTTCATATATAATCATAAGAAGGAATTACACGTAAGTAAAAGACTAAAGGCAGAAAATAGGAATTCCATTCAATCTGAAATTTCATCAATCAACTGATCTCTAGACTAAAAAAGGAAAAAATATCTCAATAAAATCTAAAATAATAATTTTAGATTTATCCTATTTTCTAAATTATTCTTTTCTAAAATTCAGAATAACAAATATTCCTCCTATAAATTCGAATATATATATATAATATTTTTTATATATAAACTAAATAAAAAATAATTTAATAGTAGTGGAAGGAAGGGATAAAGAGTTTACACTCTATCTTCAATATTTTTGTATCATTTTTAAATGTTTAATTGAATTTGATAGGTAAAAAAAAGATGTTCGAAAATGTGAAAGTAGAGGCCATCCACTAAACGCTGGGACAAATTTTCATGAAATTATATAGTTCATGATCGAAATGTGGAAAAAAAAAAAAAGAGGAAAGAAAACTTTAGAAACAATTAGTACAAATTTAAAAGTTAAGAGAGAAAAGTTTAATTAATATTTTTTAATTTTAAGAATTAATTTAATTATTTATTATAATTTTATAGACTATTTTATTATTTTATTAATTTTAAAGATTAATTTAGTTCATCATTACAATTTTAAATAATAAATTAATCATTCATTCTTAATATATCTAATTCCATTAAAAGTTTTGTAAATTTCTCAGTGACCCTTCCTAGGATTTTAAAATTTTCTAATTAGTCTTGAAGAAATTGGTGATCAGTCCTTAATAATGTTCAAACCCCACATATAAAAAAAATAGTCCCTGGGGTTAATAAAATTTCAAATTTTGACTAATATAGTAATGTATAAATAAATAGGAAAAAATAGAGATGGTAACCTTAAAAATCTATGTTGCTTAAACTTAGTAAACCCTAGCTAATTTATCTTAACCATAGTTAGGAAAATATTTAAAGACGCTTTTTTAAGCCAATATTTAAATATGTTTAGACTTAATTAAACATTAACCAATGATTATGATCACTTATTTCTCATTCAATTACACTAATCTAAGGTTAGAAAATATAGGTTTAATTCACCCATAACATCTTAATCACTCTACTTTGCACCTTAAGCATCTTAATTTTTTTTTGGACCTTAAATATCTTAATTAGCACCTTAATCATCGGTTAATGTAATTTTCACACTTTTGGCATAGTATATATCACGTGGAATTTCGTAAGTGACATTTAAATCCTGCAATTAACTTTTGTTATTTATATTCCATTTTCTAACTAATATTAATTATTTACTTCTTGTTTTTATCTATTTAGAATTATGTTTTTATTTATTTACACGACTGTCTTTAAATTAATTTGTATCCTTTTGTAACTATTTATTTAATTTCTGTAATTTACTTTTCTAATTATTATTTTTTTCAAATTCCTATTTTAGGTAATTTAATTATTTATAGCTACTTTTATTTTTATCATTCATTTTATATATTTTGTCTTTAATTTTCTTTACATTTTATGAAAATATGTAAATTATTGTCTTTAATTATTTAGTTTTATGTATCCATTTATTTACCTTATTCAAATTATTCATTTTTGTTTTAAAATAATGTATTTTCCTCCCTTTAATTATTTATGATCATTTTATTTTTTATTTACTCTTATAATAACTGTCTTTAAATTTGTACATTTATGCAGTTATTTATATTTCTATTTTTACATATTTTGAACTTTATCATTAATTATTCAGTTATTCTTATTTCTGCAGTTGATTTTATTTATTAAACGTGTGTGTCTAATTTTGTCCAGATAAATAAAAAATTATATAAAAGGTAATTTAAAAAGTGTCACAAGCAAAGAAAATACAAAAAATTGAAGAATGAATAAAAAAAAAAAAAAAAGTATTCAGACATTGGCCAAAAAGCAAAACCAGTGGTTTTTACCCAATGAAAACCACCCTCTTTTACAGTCACTGGGGCACTTGTGCTGATGGGAGAGCACAATGCAGCACTTCATTTTCTTCTTTCTTTTCCCATTCAAATTACACAGATTCTCTCAATCCCCTCCGAAAATCTTGTTGAACCCACTCAAGGCATGAAAAAAAAAATTGACAGTAAATTAAGTCATTTTTATTCTAATTAGTTTTAACGATTTTTATTATATTATATATTAATCAATTAAAATTAATTAACCGTAAAATAACTGATTTATCTTTTAAAATGAGATTTATTATTTTAGAGAATACAAATTGCACGGAGGACATGACCTCCAAAAACTTCAAGCTGTTCTGAACCGAACCACAGTCTCGTCTGCTATCAAACTCCCCAAGGAAGGGATGACATGAACCAAAACTGCAAAAAATCATGCCATAGTTATGAGCTTGTGAAGAGATATTACACATGCTAGATGCTAGTGGTTCCTCAGCGTTAAGGACAGATTAAGAGTCACAGGCAACCAAAGTCACGGTCACCGTCGGTGGAAAGAAGGTAATATTATATTTTAATATATAGTTATAAGGTGATTATAATTTTAATGTGGTCGAACTTAAGTCATCAAATCAACTTAGAATTCAATATGGGTTCTTAGAATTCAACATGGGTTTAATAAGTGGAAGATCGACTCGATCGGAGATAATGAAACCTTATATATAGGCTAACACACATCAGAAAATGTTATAATCCTCAATACACTAAATCAAAAAATACGCGCTATTCTTCCATCAGAAGAGAGAAACAAAGGTCCTTGAAGAGACTATGGTAATTTAATTGAGAAAAACCACAAACCAACGACTCACAATTATTAAAGAATTTGCTGCAATCTCTTGACAACCGTAAATGGATCAAGGTATTTATATAGCTTTCTTTTATAGTTTTGATGATCTTGTATAATGGAATAAAAAAATAAAGAATCTAAGAGTAAGAAATATCCAACAAGTGGTATATGAATCACCGTTAGTATTAGATCATTGGGGTAAATAATAAATTGTATAAATATTGCCTCAAATAGTTAAATTCTATAATAATTTATCAATATTGTGTCTAATTATATGAATTGAGTTAGGATATAAATACGATTGTAAATCGTATTTTTTGTTTGTGATCCAGGAGTAGAATTTCATCATTGTTGTTGCATAAATAATAAATCCAATTTTGCTAGATTTTGAATTGCCTGCAAAAGGATCGAGGAAGAAGTTGAGAAGCATGTTGAAATATGAGCAACATTCAATTTTGAAAAATTGGCAGTCGGAGCATTTATGCAATTATCAAATTTTTTTCAATTGGATCCTTGATCCAGATATTCAATTGCATTTTTCATATTCAATTTTTCGTTGCATGTTTTTTATCAATTGGATCCAGTGGGCAGGCTGCATTTTCTATCAGGAATTGCATTTTCATTCCGCATTCAATTTGGAAATTGAAGTTTCAATTTGAATGATTCGTTTTTTTGTTTGGTACAGTGTGACCAAAGGTTCTCATTATCTTCTAATGGGTCAATATGGTATCCACTCATCAAACTCATATTGAGTCCTAATAGAAAGTTTATTTGATTACTTAAATTAGATCACTTTAGAATTATAATCACCTTAAATAAATAATTAATATAATTGTTTCAAGAAAATATAAAACTTAAGGAGAAGATGGTTATAAACTTATAATTTCTTTTAATATTTTAGGTATTATATTTTAATATACAGGTACATTAATTATTTATTTAAAGTGATTATAATCCTAAAGTGGGTCAAATTTAAGAATCAAATGGACTTCCTATTAGGACTCAATATGTACTTAATAAGTGAATATCCAAGTTAGTCAGTTAGGAGATAATGAGAATCCTAAGTTAACACATCAAGAAAAATTATAATCATCAATACATCAAACGAAAAAATATGTTATCTATTCTCCCTATTAAAAGAGAGAAACAAAGATCCATGAAGAAATTAAGGTGATTTGATTGAGAAAGATCACTAATCAACGACTCACAGTTAATCTATTGCAATTTCCTAACAACTTGTAATGAATCCAGGTATCTATATACTATTCTTTTATAGTTTCAGTGATCTTGTATAACAGAATAAAAAAATAAAAAATTTAATTGTAAGAAATCTCCAATACCTTTTCTTATTTTTATATATATTTTTTATTTGTTTCAACTTTGAAGTCACATATCACCGACGTCTCTGGCATGTTGTCAAAACCTGATCCCGTCCCTTGCCTTCTTTCCTTTTTATTATTGTTGTCATTATTGACTTTTATCTCTAAGTGAGTGAGATGGTTTTGGTTTGTTTGTACATGACGCTGCTTCTAGATGCCTCTGATTCATTTTTTCTTATATATGCATACAAATCGAAAATATTATCTAGTCAGATTATGATATAGTTCCGAATTGCATTACTTTACACATCTTGACTGATAAATTAGTCACTGTTTTCCTTCCAGGCTTCTAAACCTCACGCGCTTGCTTAACTTTTACAGTCGTTGGAGGATAGCAAGATATAAATATGATAGACTTTAATTTTATTTAATATTTAATGTATATTAAATAATAATAAGATATGATATAAATTATGTTTAAATAATAAATTTATTATTTTATTAAAAATTTTATATATTTTTAAAAATAAATTTTAATTTAAGTTTTTTATTTTCTAAATTATAAAGTTATTTTTTATAATTTTAATTAAATTATATAAAAATATTATTTTATTTATACATTTACTTGTTTACAATTATAAAAAATTATATAAGATTTTAAAAATTATAATTACTACTCAAATATATTTTTAAAAATTTTTTGTATGATATACATTTAAAAATTATTATAATTATATATAAGATAATGTTTTCTATACAAACTATATATATATGTTATTTTTAATATATATTATTATATTTGTTATTTTGTATATAAGTTATATTATTATATAAATTACTATATATAAATTACTATATATAAATTATATTATTATATATAATATATATTATTGTTATATATAATATATAAATTAATATATATTACTATATATTTATATTTTTGTTATTTCGAGATATATATATATATATATATATATATATATATATATATATATATATATATTATAAATCATTGTATATTATATATAATAATGTTATATATTTTTATAATATATTATATGTTATATGTTATGTTATATAATATTATATTTATATTATATAGAGAGAAAAAAAATATCATATTTTTATTTCTAAATCAACTCTCCTTATCATAAAAAATATATTAAACTAATAAAATAATATAAAACTTTCGTATTCTCCTCATGCAATAACAACAAATTACATTATTACATTATGATAGGATAATTATACTATCATATCTTAATGTATAGGAGTAAATGATGAGAATTTTTTTATTCACGTCTTAAAATGTTATTTATACATTTTTGTTGCAATAAAAAAATATATCTCATATCCAAATTCAATAATATCGATATGTGTATTCTTTATTATTTTTAACTTATAGTCATAAATAAAATTTGCAGTATTTATTTATTTTACATATTTATTATTTTAAAATTATAATCTAAATAAAATAAAATAAAAAATATAAATATAAGTGTCAATACGAAAGGTCAATTGTAGGACTCACAAAAATAATTTAATAACTCACATTAAAAGCCTTAATATTAGAATAAAACTGTGTAGAGTTCTTGAAACTATATGATATTGTAAAATCTACAAATTTAAGATAAGAAACTCTCTTAAACAATTATGGATTGAAGATGCCATAATCTCCCTTGTAATTTCTGTTTCTCCCACAAAAAACAATGAAAATATTACTTGAATGTATATCTACACCTAATACAAATTCCAAGCCACATGCACAAATAATTTGAATGAAGTTTCAGGAATTGGTTAATTTTTAAGAACTCGTGGTCTTTAATTTGAGTGCTCAATCAAATACTTAAATCATTAATTCAAATACAAATTCCTCTATGAAAAATTAAATTAAATTAATTAAATGTTTGTCCCTGATCAAATCCATTTAAGGGAAATGATTTTTCTTATTAGTAACTGCAAAACTATTAAATGTCCATTTAATTAACTTAATTTTTAATTCAGAAATTTTAAAATGTGGGTCCTCACTTGATTAGTTATAACTATTTTAGATTTATTTTTTTTCTGTTTGGTTATTATGAAGATGTTGTTGGACATTAAATTTTTTTCTTAAAATATTTTAAAATAATTTATACTTATTTAAAATTATATATAAAGAAAATATAGAGTTTGGTGTGCATATTTTCATGTATATTTCATGTTACAATCCATTATCGCTACAATGAGATAAACAATTATTTTAAAAATAGATCAATTACTTATTTTAATTTAAAATTTTTATTCAATTATTTTTTTATGAAAATATATTTAATTTTTTCTTTTGAAGGAGGATACAAAAAATCTACGTATAAATAAATATTTCTTTATTATAAGAATAATTTAATCCAAGTCAAACATCTAAACAAATATTATAATATAATCATTAGAGTCTATTGATTTCTTGCAAAATTAAAGTCTTATTACAACTAAAAATATTACACACATAAATAAGAAAACAGTACAACAGGTCAACACTTTTACAAAGGTAATAGGATAACAAGTCTTTATATCTCGCGACATCATCTTCACACTCCTAATTATAAGTCAATCTTGTCCAACAACTTGCTCCTATGAACACGACCATAGCAATGACATACACATTAACACACAAGCAAGGATAAGCTTATTTAAATAAAAATTAACTACAAGTTTTTGAATACATAAAGTAGTAAAGCACATAGGGAAGAGATACGTTAACATTTGAATAACACTTTATATATGCATGTGTGTATATATATATATATATATACACATCATTTTTATTTCAAAAACATGTTAACAACACCGTTTCATAATAACAAAAATGTCATGACTCTAAATATTTACTATCAAAATCATTTCAACTTTGCTCATTGAGAGGAATAGCCATTTCAATATCATTACAGTTCAACAATTAATTGTCATCATGCAACAATGATGTTTATCATGAAATGCTACATTGACACAACTTTATGGAGACTTTCACCAACTGAGCGATCAATACTGATACATTCCTTAACATAACTATGAACGTTTGTAATGGGCCCTTATGGTCTCTACTATTGGTTATTAGGGAAGTCGTGTCGTAATGAACAGATGAGATAAATGGTTTGTCAAGATAGACATATAGTGACTCACCATGCCACAAGGTTTGTAATGACCTTGGACTCTTGTGAAATTGCACGTCTCTTTCTCCCTAAGACCTAATTGTCACACACCCCCTTATACGACACTAGGCTAGGAGGCCTAGTCTAAACAGTCAGCCAAGCTTATGTACCCCTCACAACACAGTTATTGCTACTAAACTTATGCATAATGTATGCATGTCATGTTATCATCAACAACAACTTCAACTCATGCAAGGAACATTAACACTTAGTTCCCTTGCAGCAATTACTTATTATGATCAACCTTGTAGTGCTAAGCATTAATAACACAACAAAGTAGAGGTCTAATAACCAATTTTACAAAGTGTAGGTCATGGGTACACCCTACTCCAAACATCATAATCATCTACTATTATACAGATAAGAGGCATTTTCAAATCTTATGAAATTCATCTTAATTAGTATTTTCCTTTAGTCTTTTATACATATCCTATCCATAATCCATCTTTTGCAACATCTCAACTAAGTATTTAATACATAAATTAAATCAAATATTTCACTTCTCCAACCTAACAAGTTTTCTATCTTACTATGTTTAGTAGTAGCAAGCGTGTCACTTGCTTAGCAAGCCAAGCCATAATGGCTAAAATTATAAAATCCTTACATCCTCACTCAACAAGTACACATCTTTGCTCAACCAAAGGATCCATAGAGAGCATCCTCTAAAAATTCTCACTTATTCGCTCAGGGAGTGAGACTTTTCCCTTAATGAATGGAGCCATAAAAACTTCACACTCACCACTGTACCTATCTCACTCAGCAAAGGTATCCCTTCAGTCAGCGAGAAGAGCCACACAGAGCTCCCTGACATCTCACCTCTTAATCTCTCAGCCGGTGAGAAGTCTTGCCTAACGAATGAAGTCACATTGACTTTACACTCTTAATTGTGTCTAATTTGCTCAACTAAATTCTAGATTCGCTCAGTCAAATGTTGTATTCACCTAACCAGACACTAGAATCGCTTAGCCAAACACTGGACTCGCTCAACCAAAAGCCGACTTCGCCCAACAGATGTTCGTTGTGTTCATGTGTTCTTGAGCTTTCGCTCATGAGAGAGACTCTCACCTAGTGAAAACTAATGTTTTCTATAATCTATCCAAAAAAATGCAAGGTCACCCAGCTAGAGTCTCACCTCACTCAACGAACCTTGAGTAGAAACCCATAAAATAGGCATTCACCCAACTAGACAAGGGGCTCGCCCAGTGAGAACCTCTAGGCAGCAACATCCAAAAACATTGAAAATCACCAAAATTCAACCAAATCAACACATAACTCCATCAACAACTCTAGATCAACTCATAAACATTATATAAACATGATTTTAACAACAAAAATGACATTCATGAACAAATCATCACCATTCTCGTCAATTTGCATAAAATTCAAAAACTTATAATAATGACTACTGAGCTTCAATTGTTTACTACACATGCATTCCTAACCATTTAACAATGTATAAAACAATAATATAACCACATGCAAGCACAAGAAAACTAAAGAAAGCTCCCCTTACTTGGTGTAGACAAAAGGAATGGAAAACTTTAAGAGAGGAAGTGGGAGAGCTTGATCAACAATTGTGATTCTTCTTGGCTTGAAGGAAGGTGAGGAAAATTCCTGCAAGGGATGTGAAGGAGATATGAAAACTTCCCAAGCTTAAACTTTAGCCATGGATGGCCTTTTGTAGACTAGGAAATGTGGTTTTTTTACCACTAATGTGAGAAAGTTGGTTGGTTAGGATTTACCATAATTGATTAATTTTACTTTTGAATTTTACATTATAAATGGTAAGGTGATTAACTATAAATGGTATAATCACGTTTTGTCAGAAATGGAAAGTCAACTTGTTATTGACCTCAACGTACATGCTAATTGAATTGGGAGTTGTGTCGATGACAATAATTGAAATGAGTCAATTACCACAATTCATCAACTCAAAAAGTTTTTCAACTCTATGATCCAACTTTGAAAGAAAACCATGCCTTGATAAATGTACATCTAGCTGTTTTGGTCTCATTCAAGACTTTATCGATAAAATGTGTAACACAAGTCAACATAACTTATTATTAATTATTTTCTACAAAAATTAAATTTAATTACTCTTACAGTTCATCTCAACCACTTAATTAATCACACACGAAAATCACAATGGTAGATTTCACCTCTAAAACTATCTATATAAATAATTATTTCTCTTTCACTATTTTATATTTTTACCTTTACAACTACTTATCCAAAATCATCCAAGATGTATGGGTTGCCTCATAAAAGTTAGTGTAATAAAGTATTAATATAAAAATTATATATAATAATAATAATAATAATAATAATAATAATAATAATAATAATAATAATAATAATAATAATAATAATAATAATAATATATATGAATATATTCGAAACATAAACAAATTAAAAGCTTAAATCAATAAAAATTGAAAAATTGATTCAAGAGAAAAATAAATAAATATTATAAAAAATCTTATTAATAATAAAAGAAATACCTACCTTGATGTACACCTTTTAACTACTTCCTAAACCATATCATTAGATAAATAATATTTTTTACATTGTTAACTTTCTTTTCTCTTTTTTTTATTTTTAAAAAATATAGAAAAGCATTGTGTCTCTCTTTCTCGTGATAGTAATAATTCCTGACAGAAAAATTATAAAAATCTAAGATTGTCGGTGATAGTCATTTCTAATCTCTTTCTTGTTTAGCTATTGGGAATGTCTTATCCAATTAAATATTTTTTAATAATAACAACGGTTATTAGTACTAATATCTTCAATCTTTTTCCTACTTAATAACTGTGAGAACCTTAACAAAGGTTAAATATCTAAAAAATAATAATAATAAATAAATAATAATAATAATAATAATAATAATAATAATAATAATAATAATAATCACCGTCATTAATAATAATAATAATAAATTATCAATAATAATAATTTTTCTTCTTGTCGAACTATTGCAAAGACCTTCAATTGAATAATAAAATTGATTATTGCAAAAACTGTGTATCTCTACCTTTTTTAATATAATAAAAATCTATAACTCCTTTTTTCATATTTTCACAAAATAATACATAATTAAAACACGTCAACACACAATTTTTAAAAGAATTATGTCATCTTGAATTTTTTATTGCATGTGGAATACACAGATTGTACACGTAATAGCTTTCAAACTCAAATTTTGACTTTTCAAGACAATTTGAAAAAAAAATATTTTTTCAAAATAAATATGGGTAACGACTATTATTTTTTCTTTTTTTTACCATTTCATCACTGCGGTTCCAATTGCAACATTAACTAATATTATTTTTTTTAAATATATTTTTTAATTAATTAAAATTAATTTATTTTGATTAAACTATTTACAAGTATGTAACTATGCAGAATAGGCGCTCTATGTATAACTTCTTACAATCGGTTTTTTTTTCGAATTTTACTTTAGCATTTTTTATTTCTTATGCTATGTGGAAAAAGTATATATATATATAAAGTATATATATAAATGGATGTCTCTCTCTTTTTTATCCTATCCTAAAAAATTAAATAAATTCATTTACAATAATGAACCAAATACAGGAAGAACTTATAAAAGAAATCAAAGTAAAATTCGCTTTATTTTGATTATACGTAAATATTTTAATACTGGGAATATGAATTCACAGAAGATTCTGATGTCTCCCTTTTATTATTTATATTGTCACAATCTAAATTGTGACGTGACGTGATGTGAGATGGGTATAAATAGTCCGAGATCGGAGACTATCTCGACCAATTCATGGTCGAGACCAACTCGACCATTAGGAGTCGCTACTGACATTTTGGTTTAGGGAACGCTAGAAAACCTGGTGAAAAAGGCTAGTCCTGTAAATCGAGTTATGGATTTGAAAGTTGGCTACGTCTATCACCTAATAGTTACCCTCGGCTAATCACAAAGGAATGGAAATAATGCTCATGCTTGATAGTTATATGGCTCATGGAGTGGCAGGGGTAAAGGTAGAGTTTTTGGTTTTTTGGATTTCATGACTTGACAGGAGTATGTCTCCTATGCCTACGTACCTCGACTTTAGAGGAATCAAAGTCCACGTAGTTCTGGCAGATTGTGAGTTCAGGAGAAGGCAAAGTCGACTCGTGTCAACCTAGCCTTATTGAGGCCCAGACGTACTCGGCACTAGGAAGGGTAATTTTGAGAAGGTGACTCATCACGTGGAGCCGAGATAGACTCGACCTTAGTGTGTAAGGCTTTGACAAGACTGTCTCATCCCAGCAAGTGTGTCGAGATGGATTCGGCTAGCAAATGTTGTGATGGATTCAAGTGATTTGCTCAACAACAGGGTTGTTTCGTCTTGGTCAGTGGGTCGATGGACTCGACCCTTGCAACAAGAGAAGAGGATGGGAGATTTGGTTTCTATTTTACTCAAAACGGTCTTAAGGCTTCAATTTGAGGTAATATTCACACGTTTATTTTACTAACCTGGGATCCAAAAAAGTCTTACACTTTCTTCCCTTTGTCTGACACCTCCTTTCTCCTCTCGATTTGGTCCTCGGGTCCTGCCTAGTCTCCTCCGTGCGATCGTAGTTTCCTCCTCTTTCTGGCTTGCCTAATTTCTCTCTTCTCACTCGTCAATTTTCTCTTTTCTCACTAGCATCTTCTTTCTCTCAAATTTTCAACCCCTTTTCTCTTTGTCTCGAGGCCTTTTATAGACTTCTGGACTGGCTTGATGCAACTCCCCATGATCCCATGATCCCCTCACAGTCATGGTAGTTACCTGGTTGTGGAAGCCGACTCCACTACCTCATGATCCCTTCCTTAACATTAGTCATGGTGGAGCCCTCGAAGACGTGTTGGAGACTTAGTCCCGAATAGTTTTGAGGTTTGTACAATCTCTTCTACAGCTTGCCCGGCAGTTGTGCCTTGACCAACCCTTGGTCCAATAGAAGCAAGCCCTATCGCCAACTCAGCAGCAATAATGAAAGCAGGAGAAATAATTGGATTCATGATAAGTTCCTCGTAACCTAAATATAAAATAAAGAAATAATAAATAAAGAAATAATTAATGATATAATCAACTAATAAATTATGACTTAATTATTCAATTATCAAGATTTATTTTGTTAAAGTAATTAAGAAAATTTTCTAATTAAAATAATAATAGTTATTGAGCTATACGAGATTTCTTTTTTAATTTCTACTTATGTAATTTTTTTTTTAATCTGTATAACCTTTGTTCTTATTTTATCTTAAATTTTGAACTATTCTTTGAATTCTTTTTTTTTTTAAATTTTTTTAATTATTGAATATTCAATTCTTAATTAGAGATGAAAGAGAGGGAATAATTCCTATACAAATTTAGGATAATAACGAGATAATTTTAGATATAAAATAATAGTTATTTAAACATACACCTTTAAAAATTAACACATTTCTGCTAAAACCATTAGGGAATAGACAACAACAGTTAAATAGTCTTTTGTAATTAATTATTAATATATGTTTCTTTGTAAAAACAATTAATCAAGCTACATGTATATAAACAAACGGAAAGTAATAAACAGAGGTAGAAGTGGGAATTGTGGATGAAAAAGTATCAAATCTAACTATTAATAAAAGAAGGAAAATAACGGCAATATACCTACGTTGCAGTGTAAATTAAATATGAAAAATAGCAGCCCATGCATCCACTGTTTTATACTGCAATTAAATTACAAAATGTTATATATAATAAATTTATTTATTAATTTTTATAACAATTATCTTAACATTGTATTAACAACAATTTATAATTAGAAGAAAAGTATAAAATTTATACTCGTAAACTCATAAATATTATCTCGAAAAAGGAACGAGAAAAGGTCTACTTTTCAACTCACATATCCTCATTATTCTTTTGATGTCATTTAAGATGGTGAATACTTTTCAAAACTATACTTTTGTTGTAGGAGTTTTTTTTCTTTTTTAGTCCTCAAGTCAAGATTCGTACCTGATCTGATATCATACTTCAATAATTCAATCGCCCAACTTATATATCATTCTACGCCCAAAAATTCAATCGCCCAACCTTAATATAACAATTATTCAAAAATTAATATAATAATCTCTAAAATTATGTCCAATTTTTCACTATCAAAATTATCACAAACTTATTTAAAAACATATATCAATAATTTATTTGTTAACAATCGTATTGAAAATTTATTTCTCATCTATTTAAATATATATACAGAGAGAGAAAGAAAGAGAATTAAGTTTTAACAAACCTGCAATAAAGATTGTATTTAAACGAGTGAAAGTTAAAGTTTACATTTTATTTGTTTAAACAAAATGAAAATTGAGTGTAACTCATTTATAATTTATTTTTTATCAAATTTTTTATTATATTTGCTTTTGAGTTTAATAATTTAGAAATTAACAAACATCTTAATACTAAAAAATATAAAAATGAAAAATTGTATTAATGAAAATGACTTTAAAGTTTAGAGTTAAAACATAAAATTTTAATAATTGGGAGATATAAAGTTGGATCTGATATTATGTAACCTAGGATTTTTCATTATGATAATGAACCATTATTATGATAATCACCACATATTAACCCTTATTGTACTGATCACAGATAAAATGCTTACATATAAAATCTTAACCTTAACTGTTGAAATCCTTATATGCAGCATTGTGGTAAGGGGGGAAATTAGTTTGGTCTTTAATCTGGCATGATGTGATATGATGGGCTGCTGGCAGGGGCTGCTACCTAATTGTTTGATTTATGGAGATGAGGAAATTAAAAAAAAAAAAAACATTACCATTGAATGGACACAGTATTTTATTTTATTTTTTCTTTAATTGATCTTTACAAAATTTCCTCTATATATACCAATGAGGTTGTGCTGTTTTTAACCTATGCTCACCATTGTTTAAAGCACGTTCTAAAAATACTCCATATCCATGTCTTGGTGGGTTATCAGCTTTGCTACTATCGTAGCAGCTATCCTTATTTACCGGCTTTTGAAGCTCACAACTAGGTCCTCATTACGTCTGCCACCAGGGCCAAGGCCATGGCCCATTGTAGGAAACTTGCCTCACATGGGCCCTGCACCACACAAGACCCTGGCAGACATGGCCCACACTTATGGCCCACTCTTGTACCTCCGTTTGGGCTCCATTGACACGGTGGTGGCAGCTTCCGCCTCCGTGGCGGAACAGTTCTTGAAGGTCCACGACGCCAATTTCTCTAGCCGGCCACTGAAATTCATGCCCAAATACATGGCCTATAACAAAGAAGATTTTGCTTTTGCTCCCTACGGCCCACGGTGGCGGTTGCTACGGAAAGTAAGCTCCGTTCACTTGTTCTCTGGTAAGGCCATGGATGATTCTAGACAACTGCGAGAGGTGAGCACCATTTCCATCATCCATATTCTTTTTGCGTCTTTGCTTTTACATTTTCTATTCTTGCATACACCATGCCACCTAATTGCACTCACTCACACTTCTTTCCAACCACTTTTGATTTTTTTGGCTTTATATTATTAAATATACGGCACTGCTAGTTAACGAAAAATCAAACTTTCTAACCTTCAAATTTCCCATTCATAAGTGAAATTAATGTGTAAATTAATCAATAAAGAATAAAGTTTGTATAAATTGAATTTTGAAGTGATCATACAATCATTTGAAAAAAAAAATCTCTATTTTGATAGTTTAAAAATAAAATAATTGATTGGTATAAATTTAATTTTCTGTTTTTTTTTCATTTTATAAATTTTTTATAATTTTTTAATTTAAAATAAAACATTTTTTCTTTCTTTTTATTTGAAGTCTTCACTCTACCTTGAAATTAAGAAAATAAACAAATTTATAGCACTTCCCTTACATTTGGCGTCACTTCCTTTCACAGTGAATAACACTGTCGATTTATTAAACACTTATGATCGAATAGTAATACCTTGCATCTTATTGTCTTTCTTTTCTTTTATTCCAAAGAAAAAATTTATTTAGAGCAAAACTCCAACTTTGTCTTTAAAAAATTTAGAATGAGATATATTAATCATTAATAATAGAACATTTTAATATTTATCTCTAAAATTTATAACACTAGTAAGATTTAACATGACTTACATTTATAATTTTTAGATATTAGAATGAGATTTTTACATTTTGTCATCAAATTTGTTTATAATACTTTGAGAGTTTTATTTATCCTTTTCATCTACTTCTTCCGAACATGAATATAAGAAGAAGAAAAAAAATCATGTATAGTAATTTAAAATATAAACAAACTGTAATTAGGTTTATCATATTTAATGTTTTTTTAAAAATATCTTATTTAATTCAAATGTTATTTTCAATTACTCCTTTAATTATCGTGATATCAACTACATAACTTTCAAAATGGAGAAAGAGTATTCACATTTGAAACAAGTTTCCCATAAAACTGAAGTCTTCTATCACTTAGCTTGAAGGATAGTTTAGAGGATTGAAGTTTATTTTTTAAATGAGATTAAAAAATTAAATATGAAATTAACTAACCTTTTTAACCCACAAGAATTACTTTTTTTTTATTACATCGGAGTATGAAGGAAATATATCTCTAGTTAACTAAATTGTTTAAAAAATAAATAGGATACTCTCTAACCTACTTTTTTAATATATTTTTATTATTAATTAGAATTTATAAAAAATTATAAAATTATGAATATGATTCATTAAATAAAAAGAGACAGTAACAAAAAATTTGTAATTTCTTATAACTTGGGACAATAGTGTAAAAAAAAGTGTTAAAAACATGTCCCTAATATTTCTCCCTTATTCAAAATGAACTTAATTTAATTTTAAAACTTTGCACCCTTAACTGCATCCACTTTAAGGTAGTAACAAAATCCACCTTTTCCCTAAAAGTCAATGTTGTTTAATTATTTTAGTATAGGAATTTGATGTGCAAAATAAGAGAGTTCTAACAATTTAGTTTTGGAAAAATTTAAATGATTAATTTTTTTCTCATGTGTAAACATAAATTAGATGGTTTTGACATAATATAGATGAAGAGATATTAGATTATTAGTGTCTCTAAAATAGTAAAATATAAAACATGCTAAATTTAATTTTTATTATTCTAAAATTTTTTTATCTGTTTTTAGTTTTAAAAATATAAAATTTGTTAATCTTAATCCTTCTTGTACAAAGGTATCGTTCGCATCATTTAAAGGGTTTAAGGTAAGATTTATTATAAAAAAACTAATAATATTTTGAAAGACGAGAAAGTGAAATTAGTGACTTTTATACTTTACTAAAATTCAAAATAAAAAAAAATGAATAAACAAAAATTAAATTTAACATATTTTAGATAAATATCCATAAAAAAAAAAAAAGCAATATTGTATATCGTGGGAAAATGCTTACACAAAACACATGAATTCAAATAAACAAATTAACCATTCATAGGAGAGAAAACGAAAATTGTTCTTCAATAGAATTACAACACATAAAATTTGTTAGATTTTTTACCAATAATCTAATTCCCAAAATAATTACTGAAATTATATTATATAAAAAAACAGAGATATTAAAGGATTTTATTCATTAGTATAAAACGAACAAGTGCGAATGATAGCTTCTCATTCTACACTGTAACCATGATTTCCATCATGTTCTCAATTAAACACTTGCCAACCGTATTTGCAAGGGATTTGTGACAAAATTCAAACTACACAGCAATACTAATATATTAAAATTTAAATCATCAGAAGAATAAGACAGCTTCCCATACAAGGTATTATCAGGTTCAAGATATACTTCATTAAAATTCTCTTTTCATCATTGCTTGTAAGTAAATATATATTTATATTTATTTGTAATCTGTAATTCAAAATTTTTTGGTAAAAGTTATATGATTTATATAATATTTTTTAACTAAAATATCATTTTACTCCCATCTAAATTTTTTGTTTTAGATTGGTATCGTAAATTTAAAAAATTTCATCTCGGTCTCTTAAAAAAATATACTTGTTAGACTATGTTAGTCCTTCATAGTTTATTATATTATTTTAATCAACTTTGTAACATGTGAATAATGGTAAGATATGTCATGTCAAATTGGTGTGAAGTGTGTGCTATGTTATTTAAAATTAATAAGAATACTTAAAATTTTTAAGAATAAAATTTAGATGCAATTTTATAAATGTTGTGATGTTGTTTTCTAATCAGAAATTTTATTTTGGTAATTTGCATTATTATTTAGTGAAAATTTTTATTACACAAATTATCTAAGTAAAACTATAATTCTACTTAGAGAATAATACCAATAACACATATGAACTATATTTAAGTTTTGTCCAACATTTTAAAGAAAAAGCAAAACTAAAACAAACAAAAAAATCAGATGATGGCCAAAATTATATTTTACTTTATTAATAATATTTTCATAACATTATTTTTTCTATCTCTTTTTATCATATATTTATTATATATAAATATTTGTTATATAAAAAATTTTATAAATGTAATTTCTCTTTAACCGATGATATAAGTGTTCCTACTTTGACTACTGCATTTAGAATTTAGGCTTCGTGCAGTGTCTAAAAAATGACATTACTGTATATATGTATGTGCAGGTATAAAATGTTTATAGAGAGTCATCTGAAAATTTTAATCATTCAATTATAATGCTTTATTAAATAAACTGAGAAAATTTTCGACGTGCACAATTTAATTTATCCCACATGTTATCTAATAGAATAATTCAAATATTATAATTCAAACTATAGTTTATAATAAAAACGATATGGGATGTAATTAATAATTTTAAGTCATTTAAATAAATAATTAACAAAAATAAAAATATTACTCTCCCCAATATAAAAAAAAACTTATTTATGATAATTAAAAAAAATTAGTTAAAATATATTTTATTGTATTAATCTCATTTAATAATAAATATTTTTCTAAACTAACTTTTATTTAAATTTGATATTAAAAATAAAGTAGAGTCATTAAAAATATAATTTCTAATAAATTTACTTATATTTGATATTAATTTTTATAATTAATTTTTTATATTTAAAATAAGAAGAAGCGTGAATTGAGAAAGCAAAAAGTGGTAGGCTACACTTTAAACGAAAAAACACGTCCACTTAAAGTCTATTCAATTTTTCAAATGGTAATAATAAATCAATGTGTAACCAAAATGCACATTTATGCAGGCCGAGGTAGAAAGATTGATGAATAATTTAGCAAGTTCAGACTCTAAAGCAGTGAAATTGGGACAATTGGTAAACATATGTACCACCAATGCCCTGGCAAGAGTAATGATAGGACGACGAGTTTTTAATGATGATAGCAGTAGTTATGATCCAAGTGCAAATGAGTTTAAATTAATGGTGGCAGAACTCATGATATTGCTTGGAGTTTTCAATATTGGTGACTTCATACCTGCCTTAGATTGGTTGGACTTTCAAGGAGTGAAAGCTAGGGCGAAGAAATTACTAAAGAGGACCGATGCATTTTTAACCACCATTCTTGAGGAATACAAGATTTCTAAGAAAGAGAAACAAAAAAACTTGTATTTGAGTACCTTGTTGTCACTTAAAGAGACTTCTCAAGAAGGATATAAACTTACTGAAGAAGAGATCAAATCAATACTTTTGGTACGTACTTTCTCAAGAGACAATAACTTTATATCCTCTTAACATGTGTTGTTATCTAAATAATTTCATAATATATGTTTGTACTTCACAAAAATTTAATTACTACATAGTAATTAGGTCACATCATTACGTAGATTGATGTAAAGTCATGTTAACATATATTCAACTAACACATAAATAACTACATGTATTGACCTACTGCTTTTGTAGAATATGTTTGCAGCTGGGACAGACACATCATCAAGCACGGTAGAGTGGGCAATTGCTGAACTAATTAGGAATCCGTTAAATATGATTCAAGTCCAACAAGAGTTAGATACTGTTGTAGGTCGGGATAGGCTTGTGACTGAATTAGACTTGCCCCAACTTCCTTACTTGCAAGCCGTGGTGAAAGAAACATTTCGTCTCCACCCACCAACTCCTCTTTCCCTCCCACGAGTTGCGGAAGAGAGTTGTGAGATATATGGTTACCACATCCCCAAAGGTGCAACACTTTTGGTCAATGTTTGGGCCATAGGACGTGACTCTAAGAAGTGGTCTAACCCATTGGAGTTCAAGCCCGAAAGGTTCCTCCCAGGTAATGAGAAGGATGATGTTGACGTTAAGGGCATGAACTTTGAGCTTATACCCTTTGGTGCTGGACGAAGAATATGTGCTGGTATGGGTTTGGGCATAAAGATGATTCAACTACTCATTGCTAGTCTAGTCCATACATTTGATTGGAAGCTAGAAAATGAGTTTGACCCAAAAAATCTCAACATGGATGAAGCGTATGGGATTGCCCTTCAAAAAGCAATACCTCTCTCGGTTCACCCTCATCCTAGGCTCTCACGAAATATATATTCATCATCATTTTCTATGTGATTTGAAAAATAATTTTTATTTATCTTTTCTTTTTCCTCTCGAGTAGCATAGATTCACTAAATAAAAAATAAAGTTGCTACTATAATTTATGAAGTTTTGTAAAAGAGGTGGGTTAAATAATTAGTTACAATGTCTTCAAGTTTGTATCTTAAGTCGTAAAACAATAACAAGTTTCATATGAACATTTTTTTATTTAAGGTAAGACATGAAAAAATATTATAAGAGTGATCAAGACAAACCAAATAAATTTAAATGGTCTCACCTTAATTATTGAGCAAGATTGTGGTCACTTTTCCCACCTTAATTATCGGGTTAGATTACGGTACTCTTCAGTGAAATTTTTGCAAGCAAAAGACGTAAATAACACTCTGAGAGGAGAGATAAGAATTTAAATAGAAATGAATGGACGAGGAAAGTAAAAAGGGTGAAGTCTTTATGTATTTTTGTTAATAAAAATATGAAATTAAAAATTATTATAAAGTATTTTTTATATAATTTTATTTATTATTACTTTTTTTGTCTATCTAAATAAGAAGAGAAAATTTTCTTCATTACTTTCTTTTTTACTTCTATTCACCCAAAAACAATACATTTTTTTATTCTATTTCTATTATTTTATTTTTATTTTCTATTTCACTCCTAATATTTTTAGGATGACTTTTGACTATATTAAATGACGAAAAATTGATAGCGAATGAAAGAAGGAAAACAACCACGCCGTATCTGCGTTATGTTGAAAACTAAATCTTATTATCCCATCCGTGGAAAAAATAATGAAAAAAATCTAGATTTCAACTCATATGTCCTTATTAATCCACTAAAGTCGTTTGAGTTTGATGAAAGCACTTTTCTTAACATGTGACTTCAAAATTAAGCATGTAAATCGTAACATGATCTTAATATAAAAATTATTTGGAAAAATATAACAATCTCTAACCAATTTTCATTTTGTAACTATCAAAATCATCACAAACGTATTTAAAAACATATCAGTAAACGATTTAACAATAATATTAGGAAAAAAAATTTCCTGTCCATTTAAATAAAACGAGAAAAGTCAAGTTTTTAAGTCTCATAGGGGGGGAAATTTTTGGCATGCTGTGGTGTGATCGTGTGGCTGTTACGTAATGGTTTGACTTACAGAAATGAGAAAGTTGAAAAAAAATCATAAAACTTTTATTTTTAAAGAGGAAAATAACTTGGACATTAAATCAAATGTATTGGGTGTTGAATATTTAGTGTTACCCACACAAAATATCTTTTTTCTTTCATTTATCTTTTCAAAAGAAAAATCTTTATATATACCGATGAGGAGGTTGTGCTGTATATGTATGAGACATGATATATGCATGATGATATATATTTATACATTGTTGTTTGAAGCTCGCATACACACAACAACACAGTGACATACTATATCCAATCCATGTCTCCTTGGATTATATAGGGCTTTGCTATTACTGTAGCAGCGATCCTTATTTACCGGGTTTTGAAAATCATAAGCGGGCCTTCATTATCTCTGTCAGCAGGGCTAAGGCCATGGCCCACGTAGGAAGCTTGCCTCACATGGGCCTTCATTATGGGCCGCTGATGCACCTCCGCCTGGGCTTTGTTGACGTGGCACGGTCCGGGGCTGAGCGGTTCTTGTCTCAGTCTGAAATATAAGTAAAATAATTTTTATGAGTATTAATTTTAAATAAAAATAAATTTTAACTAATTTCATTATATTTAATAAAATTATTTTTAAATATTCTTTCTTTATTGGTGGTTCTATTTCTAATAATTAGTTGCAATTTCTATATTGAGTTTCAATGAAATAAATCAGTTTTCTTAGAAAAAACTTATTATTAGACATAAATCATTTTTTTTAACGTTTGAAACTGAAATATTTAATATAAGATTTGTAATGTTAGTAAGAAAAAACAAAAAAAATAATCTTTCTAACCTTAAAAATTCTCATTCACTGGTTTAACCGTCTGTCTGCATAAGTGAAAATATCAAAACAAATCTTTAAAAGATAAATCATCAAAATAATATTTTATAATAAGATGAAAAAAAAAACTTATCCTGCATCATATAATTCATCATATCTATATTCTTTTATTTTTTCCTTACTAAGTATTAAATGAAATTTTGAGTGTACAAAAATCTTTTTTGTAAAAAGAAAATTTGATTCCCCTTTGACAATTAGCGATATAATAAGAATCTAGGGATATAAATGTCGGTAACTAATATTTGATAATGATAAGAAAGTGTACCCATTCCAATTTAAAAATATCATATTCATGTATTAATACTCCTTTGCACAATAGGATTTTCCATTACCATTACGAACCCTTATCATGATAATCACCATATATTAGCCCTTATTGTACTGATCATAATTAAAATCCTTATATTGAATTTGTAACATCTTAACCACTGAAATTCTTTAATGCAGCAATGTGGTATATTTTCAGGGGAGAAATAAAATAACTAGTTGGATCTTTAATAACTGTGTCCACGTGGCTGTACGAGATGACTTGATTTACGGAAATGAGGCAGTTGAAAAAAAACAAACAAAATTTCAGATCATATTTTAGTATTAGGACGATTGAATTGTATTTTCTCAGGACGGCTGCAGAATGTCTTTTACAAAAGACTAATGTGTAATTTTAAAATGTTACTCATAAAAAATCCAAACCATTGATTATTTTATTATTACATCTAATAATAAAAAATGTGTCTCACAGGTAGGACGGTTCATCACATAACATCTTGTATTTTGAACCTATATACACGACCATATTATATATATATATATATATATACAACACATAAGTGACACATAATCCATATCATGTCTCCTTGGGTTATTGGCTTTGCTACTATTGTAGCCGCGATCCTTATTTACTGGGTTTTGAAGATCATAACCGGGCCTTCATTACCTCTGCCACCAGGGCCCAGGCCATGGCCAATAGTGGGAAACTTGCCTCACGTGGGCCCTGCACCACACCAGGGCCTTGCAGCCTTGGCTCAGAGTTATGGGCCACTGATGCACCTCCGGTTGGGCTTCGTTGACGTGGTGGTGGCGGCTTCGGCCTCCGTGGCTGAGCAATTCTTGAAGGTGCACGACGCGAATTTCTGCAACCGACCATTGAACTTCAGGACGACATACTTGTCCTATAACAAACAAGACCTTATTTTTGCCCCCTACGGCCCACGGTGGCGGTTGCTACGGAAAATAAGCACCGTTCACATGTTTTCTGGTAAGGCCATGGATGATTATAGTCAACTGCGACAGGTGAGCATCATTTCCATCCGTATTTATTTTCATTTTTGCATGACCGGTCAAGAGATAACGTTATTATACCCTAAATTTTGCACTTTATCCATAAAAAATATTTATTATTAATTTTTATATAAAAAAATTATATGTATTGACAAAAATATTAAGTATATTAACAAAAAAAAACTTAATATATAATTTTTTTAAATTAAAAAATCTCTTAAAATTTACTTTAGATTTTTCGTTGAGCCGATCTTGTGCCTTTGTCTCAAGATTTTCTTGTGTCCAAATGCCTTGCACTCACTCGTACTTCTTTCCACCGGCTATTTCGTGGATTTTGTATTACTAGGATTAAAGATTAAATATAGGGTGTTGCTAGTAAAAAAAAAAAAAAAAAAACTTTCTAACGTTCAAATTTTCATTTACTGATTTAACTAGTTGGGTGTATAAGTGAAATTAGTGTATAAACTTCTCCCTCTGTTCTAGATTTTTTCATAGAGAATAAGAAAAATAATAAATATTTTAATTAGTAGAATAATTTTATTAAAATATTTTCATTCTTTTTAATTTATTAACTATATTATTAGGTATTCCAAGATTATAGTTTTTATTTGAAAATAAAATTAAAATAAAAAATTTAATGTATTATTGAAAATTAAAAACATCAATTAATATTATTGTTTTAAAATGCTAAAAGGTCTATCAATTTAAAATGATGGGAGTAATCAATGAAGAATGAGAATTTTCTTATCATAGGACATTTTTAAAGGTGTAATTAAAGAAAATATTGATAATCAACACCACACAAATTCAACATTATTGAGATAGAGATTAGCATAATGAGATTTATAGATTCTTAAAAATAAAAGTGTTTGCCATCAAATTTCTTATAACAATTTTGAGTGTTTTTTTTTAATCTTTTTCACGTATATATTTAGTTAACTAAATTACTTAAAACAGCCACTTAGCCCCCAATCCGATCATGAAATTGTTATGTTATTTTCCTTTCTTTCTGTTATTGTTAGGTTATTGCAAATTCAAAAATGCTATTACATATCCATGATTTTATATCAATTTCTGTTATTATGCAGTATCATTATCAAATGATTTTTTATACAAATAGTACGTGATATAATAATACTTTTTACATATTTATTTTAGAGTACACTATTAAAAATGTTGCATATAACATTGGTCATAAATGTATAGTTATAGTATCTGGATGGACACTTTCTTCCCTTAAAAATAAAATGGCAAGAGGCCGGTTCGAAATGTTTGTTTGTTGCTTCTCTTGGAGTATAGTGTTTGTTTGGGTTAAATTGTTTTGACATCAAAACTTTTTTTAATTAAAAGCTTTTAAAAACAAAATCCAAAAAGGTAATTAACGTTTCCCGGACAATAATTGAGCGTGGTTGGAAAAGTCAAGGTTTTGGAATGGAAAAACTATTCAACGCTAATTCCATCAAGACAAGCAATTAACATAAAAATAAATAAAAGTACGGTGAAGTTTGGATTAGTTTTTATTTTGAGAGTTTTTCATGAAATAAATATTTAATTTTGATCTTTTAACAGAATCTTTATAAATTTAAGTACTTGTTAAAACGTTATAAGTAATTATTTAAAAATTTATAAAGACTTCAAAATTTACAAGTACTTATAATGCAAAATAAAGACAAGTCCTTGATTTTTTATTCTGCATTTTTCTTCAACAAAATGTGCACTAGATGACGAGAATGAGACCTAAATTACCTGTTCTATTTATATTTTTTTGTTCTCATAATTATAACATAATATTTCTCAACAAAGAATAATAATCAGGAGAAAGAATGTTTTATTTGAAAAAAAAAACTGTTTTTAATAAATATGCTAATTTTTAAGTAGAGACAAATAAGAAAATAAAAAGACATTAAGGCTAAAAGATAGACATAAGTAAACAATAACTAACTCTAATAACAAGCATATAGAAGAAGTATCCATACATCCAGATAGCAAACCACCTTCATATTTTCGTAGTAGATGTTTTCAAATCTATTTTATATCTCATTGTAAAATATTGTCATTTACTCTCTTTTTTCTTTTTCTTTTTTCTTTTTTGAGTGTTGTGGCATTTTACAAAAATAAATATAAAAGAATGTAATAATATATACATAAAATATTTCTTTTTCAAAAGTAAAAAATATGATTAATAAAAAAACCCATTGATATGCAGATGTAATATACATAACAAAATTCAAAAGAGCCCTTTAAATTGATAAATATATATTTTGTTATTCTTAAACTCCAAAATTCACCAATTTGTTAAAGTAATTAATACAAAGTCCTCTTGTAAAATCATCAACTTTGTTCTTCTTCATCATCTTTTACTCTACGCATATCATATCGTGATCTGTAACACATGGATATGAAAATTAAAGGTGATAAACTACACACTATACTAAAAAAAGAAAGAAATAATAAGTCTAATTAAGTCTTCCAAATAGGAACAATAAAATAAATATGCAACTAAAATACACATGTGCAGGAAGAAGCAGAAAGTTTGACATGTAAATTAGCAAGATTGGATTCTAAAACAGTGAACTTAAGACAATTATTGAATGTATGTACTACCAATACATTGACAAGGATAATGATAGGACGGCGAGTTTTCAACGATGACAACAATAGTTATGATCCTAGAGCAGATGAGTTTAAATCTATGGTGATGGAGCTTATGGTATTGCTTGGAATTTTCAATATCGGTGATTTTATTCCAACCCTAGACTGGCTAGACATTCAAGGAGTGAAAACCAAGACGAAGAAATTACACAAGAGATTTGATGCTTTTTTAACCACCATTCTTGAGGAACATAAGATTGTAAAGAATGAGAAAGGCCAAGACTTGTTGAGTTCATTGTTGTCTCTTATAGATACTCCTCAAGAAGGATATAAACTCGTTGAACCAGAGATTAAAGCAATACTTGGGGTATGTCCATTCTTAAGATATATTAATTCTAAATCTCTTAACACCTTTGTAGTATTTATGTTTGTACTTCTTACTAATTATTTTACAACATAAGAATTTAGTCACATTATTACATATATTCAACATGTGAACAAATAATTACATGTATTGACTTTTTTTTGCAGAACATGCTTATAGCTGGGACAGACACATCAGCAAGTACAGTAGAGTGGGCAATTGCAGAACTTATTAAGAACCCAAGAATTATGGCCCAAGTCCAACAAGAGTTACATATTGTTGTGGGCCAAGACAGGCTTGTGACAGAACTAGACTTGCCTTACCTTCCTTACTTACAAGCTGTGGTGAAGGAAACATTACGTCTTCACCCACCAACCCCTCTTTCCCTCCCACGAGTTGCTGAAGAGAGTTGTGAGATATTCAATTATCACATCCCCAAAGGTGCAACTCTCTTGGTCAATGTTTGGGCCATAGGACGTGACCCAAAAGAATGGCATGACCCGTTGGAGTTTAAGCCTGAAAGGTTCCTCCTCGATAGTAAGAAGGTTGATATTGATGTTAGGGGCAATAATTTTGAGGTTATACCTTTTGGTGCTGGACGTAGAATATGTGTTGGTATGAGCTTAGGCCTAAGGGTGGTTCAATTGCTCATTGCTATCCTAACTCATGCATTTGATTGGGAACTGGAAAATAAGTTTGACCCCAAAAAGCTCAACATGGATGAAGCGTATGGACTCACTCTCCAAAGAGCACAACCTCTTTTTGTCCACCCTTATCCTAGGCTTTCACAACATGTGTACTCATCATCATCATCATAATTTAAAATTTAACTTCTTTTAATAATGTATCCATGAAGTATTATATGTTAATAAAAAAATGAAGTCATCCCCTTAATTCATAAAGTTTTGAAAAAAGATTAGGGTTAAAATCATTAGTTATAATGTATTCAAGTTTATATATCAATGCTCATTAATTGAATAATTGAAATAAATTATAAAATAATTATAAATTTATATGAATAATTTATTTTTATATATTTAAAATATAAGATGGAAAAATATTATGGAACAATAAAAAATAAAATTAATAAACCTAAATAATTTACTCAGCATGTAGTTTATAATTATTCATTTCTTTTTCACTTACATTTGTTTTACATTAAGTAAGAACAATGAAATAAATAATTAAAAAGAAAATTTTTCTATTATTTATGACAAAAATATATTCACATAATTGTTTTTAACTATTTACAATACACAAATGATAATTTTTTTATCTTTTTCATATCAATTTTCTTGTCCTAGTTTAAATAATAGTAATAATTAATTATCTTACCGAATTATTTAAAGTGTGTTGATGTAAAATGGGTTTTAGAATATTTCGATTTATTTTAGCTTAATCTATTTTATGCATATATTTTGTAATTCTTTTTATTCTAAATATTTTTTGTAATTTTAATACACCACAACATGCACGTTAAGACCAACCAAAACTTGGATAGCACTCAAAATAAATCTTTTATTTTTATGTTACTTCGTTAAAAATATAATAAACACTTGTAAAGTCATTATTAACATTATTACACGGAAAGTTCGGTAACAAGATATGAAAGTTGGTGATTAGCTCCGATTTGGTGACAGAATCTCCATCACCGTCGACTCAATTTGACGATCTTGTTCAAGAAAATTGCACTTTGGCACCGGCCAAACGATGTTCTATGGTTTCCCAAAACCCCCTTTCTTCTGAACCAATCCCAGCCTCTAAAAGCATGTCAAGGAGTACCGAAGACCAAGCTCTGTCGCCACTTGGCAGCGATCTGAAGTGCGATGGCTACGACATCTTCCTTGTCGTTTCCTCGGTTTTGTTCGTTCTTTATCTTACGGTTCACGCCAAGAAGAACGTCAAGAAGCTCTGTCGTGGTCGTGGAGGCTCCCATGTTGTCATTTCCTATTATGCCCTCCTCTGGCTCGTTACGCTTTTAAACCTCGCTTGGTCTTTTCTTCAGGTGCGTCTCATCTTCCCTTTCTATATGCTCTGTTTTCTCTTCTTCTTCGATACTCATTTCAGAAAGTGATGGGGGTTAGTGTTATCAAGTTTAGGTGAGATGATGGGGTGTATGCGATTGCTATTCGTGTGAGAAGGTTTTGCTAGCATCTGTTTCTGTCTGTGGCTATTCTTAGACCATGGTTTTGGTAGTTTCTGTTTGTGGCAGTTTCTCAGGAGTTTGCTAATGTATATTTGGGATAGTGTCTCAGAAATTTTCATTAAATTGCTTGATAGCCCAAAGTTTTAAACCAATCAGAAATTAAATCAGGCTATGGTTGATTTTTAAGGTAATTATTATACAAGTGAAGGTAATTATTATACAAATTAACAAAATTATCATACGTGACAATTTTTTATTGGTTGATGGTATAAAAACCTTTTATACCGGCAGTGCATGTACTATTTATTCTTTGTTTGATGATTAAAAAGGTTATTTGGATGACCATTTTTCTATTAGGTCCCTCTTTTGAATATATTGCTTTTACCATTGCAAGGAAGAGTTCTAGTTGTTCGAGTTGAGATCATATAAGATGATGTGATCACAGTTACCAAATTAGCTTAACCCCTCCACTTGAACTGCAATAAGGGATTCCCTTTCCATTTCACGTTGCATTTTTTATTTTTGTTGCGGAATGCATATTGGGAAGCAGACGTTGATTTTCTGGCAGTACGAGTTTGGATATTTTCATTTTAGTGCTATCTGCATCCTAACTCAACAAAGGGGCATTGTTCTCTGCAATACAAATATATGAGGGGAAAAGGGGAGGGGATTTGCGGACATTAGTTACTCTTTGGTGAGTGAGGTGTAGCTGTTTTGCGGTTCTTGGTCGTGAAAGCTGGGAAGGGGAATTTTGAAGTCCAGCAGCATTTTAGGAAGGAGAAAAAAACTAGCAATACATGGGAGTACATAAAAAAGGAAAAACATATAAATTTTGTGTATATATGTGTATATATTAACTTAGTTACCTCATGCAGAAAACACATATAAACCTATGGCTATAAATATATTATATATTATTACTTCTAAATTTTGTGTGTATAATATATAATTTTTCAAAATTTTAAAAAAAGGGCATACCAAGTAATATTTTGAAATGTATCACAAACCCTAACAACATACCAATTACCAACTAAATATACCCCCACATATAGACATAGTATCGTATCATGCATCGTGTTCCCATACCCATTCTAGAGTATTGAGTACGAGGTAACTATGAATGTGGCTTCTGTGGCTTTTGCTATGGTGTAGCTTCTGTACTGATGCTGAAAACTTGTTTCCTGCCATGTAACTACACGGTAAAAATTCTCATTCAGTTCAAGATTTTCAGCTAGTGGCCACTGTTTGCTTTTGAAGTCCAGTGGCTGAAAGTAATCTGAATGGGTGCAGAATCTACGTCAGTCTTTCCCCTGCTTCATCACAAATTTTGATAATCACTTTTTATTTTCATTCAGTTGGCAATAGGGTTTGTACATTTGCTTCTTTTTCAATTGCTTTTTCTTTTTCGCTTAAACAGGCATGGCAGTGCTCTCCTGGAAAGGAGGTTGCATGGAATCTCCTGTCATTATTTACAGCATCTGGTATGCTGTGTCTAGAGATAAGCTTGATGGCTTTCTTACTGAAGGATAACTACATGAATGGCATGGAAGCTCTAGCACATTCTTTCCTTTCATCAGGAATTATTGTCATTGTGGATACCCTTCTTAAGGTGAGACTGGTTTTCATTCATATTAGTTCTATACATGCATGTGCTATGGATTTTTATGACTGAGTGGTGTCTTGACTTGTTTATTCTTTCTTGGTTTCATATAGTTTTACCCTATATCTATTGCATTTATTTTCTCCCTACCAGTTACTGGTTTGTTTCTTGTTTTCAAATGTAACCCCGTCACAACCTACATCACAATTACAAATATAACAGCCCAGAAAACCATCAACCTTTCTATTGGCAATCTGCAGAGAAGGAAAGTAATCAATTGGCTAATCATCATTTTTCAGCAACATTGATCACTACAATGATTGCAACCTTATTAGCAGGAATAGCAATGGTTGCCACAATTCCCACAAATACAATTTTTAAGAAAGTTTTACAGTATCAGACATGATGTTAAACAAACTTTGTCTTTGAAATGATAAGGGAACTTGTTTCTAGTACTTGTTCATAAGTTCATGGCAACTACTTTCTGTATTAAATAGTCTCTTTCCGCAGTTAATGTCCATGATCTAAATTTCCAAAGGCCACCTCCTTTTTGTGAACTTACTTGAAAAATTTTCTGAGCTTTTTGTTTTTTGTCATATTATTATTTAACTCAACTCTATTATTCTATGGAAAAATTCATTTGTATTTTATGTAATCTTTGTGATACTAACAAAGTGGAAAAGGTATTCTTTATTTAAAAAAAGTTGATAAGCTTCCCAGTTTTTGACTATATTCATCCTTGCCAGTATTAGGCATCTCTCAAACTTATCAGAAGTGAAAACCCATAGGCTTGTAGTAAAAGTTTCTCCAAGTTTTTTTTTGTGTGTATGGCTTTATGTGCCCTCATCACCATTCAATACATAAAAGGAGTAAAGGACCTAGATGTGTCGTGGTCTGACAGATCTAGCTTATGTTCTCTTGATGAATTACTGGCATGCAGTATGGTTCATTTTTTTAAAATTTTCATATATTTCTCTTTAATCACATGCTTTGGTGATGGGGTATTGTTAACTGCAGGGATTTTAGTCTTCAATTTCAAATTTCAATTTGAGGCAGCTTTTCAGATCACTACAAAGCATTAGCTACAATTGCGACACAAGATTGTGAGGGGGGGTGGGGGGGTAGCATGTTATGAACCTCTTCTCGAAAAAGTTTTAGTACAATACAAGACTGTTTGTCTAAAAGATATTGCAGTGCGGATTCAAACATGATATTTTAATAAATGAGAAAATATAATTTCTAGGAACTAGGATTTTAACCATAAATTACTAATTGTATATCTGCATAAATGTCTTCAATATAATCCTCCATTGGTGCTTGAATATGTTAAACTGCAGCTGAAATTTTGCTCCTACCCCCCTCCTTAGGAGATGTATCATGTAGGAACTAGGACAATTTGTTGCAGTTATGTTGGGGACAACATTTTATTAATTGTTTTATAATTTGACTTAGTCGTTTAATTTAGGACCTATTCAAATGGTAATTCTTTGCTTTTCTCCCATTTCTTTTGAGGATTACTTATCCTTGCTTTGTAATTTTTCTTTTCTCCAATATGAATTTGAATTTGCACTTTTCTTTCCTAAACAAAGAAGAAAGGGGAAAAAAGCAATGGTGGTTACAACTTGCAATGGTTTTCCATTCATGGCTTTTTCTCAATGCGAATGAGGCACAGTACCACAATGTTTATGTCCTGTCAGGTGTTGATTGTTCTTTAGATGTTGATTACTCCTTAAACTGCTTTTAACTGTCATCATCTTTTATGCATGGTTTCTTGTCTCGTCTTTTGCTGATTAAGCATTTCCTTATCAGGCAATATACGTTTTTGGATTTGGGGTCCCATTGTTCAATCGCAATGTTGGAAGTACTCATACGATCAAATGGAGTTTGTGGATAGTACATAAATTATTGCTAGCTGCAGCATATGGCTTCATTTTATTTGTACATTTCTCCAAATGGAGAGAAAAGCTGCCTCGTTAGTATAACTTCTAAGTTCTAATTCTGTAGTCACTTGTATTCTAAATGGATTCATATTCGGACTTAACATTTTTTTCATCTTTGCAGCAAGGCCAGCTTTCTACAACTATGTCGCTGTAATGTTTGTTTTCAGTGTGATTACGCTACTTGCTTGTGGGCTGGCAGGAATTGGCGCTGGACTAGGCACTTGGTAAAATCCTATATAACTTCTTTGCAATAAGAACTTAAAAGAGGTACTCAATTATCAATCTCTATAACTTCAGCACCGAATGACAGATATCCTTCTCATATGCAGGTTGTATGATTTCACTGTGCTTTGTTATCACTCTCTGTATCTTCCATTTCTTTACGTAACTTTCCTTGCAGATTTTTTCCAGGTAAGCACTCTTCGCTATCTACTGTTTCTTTTTGGTTTTTATAATATATGCATGAACATCATATTATGTGCTGCAGGAGGAAGATTTCCTTTTGGACAACGCATATTACTCTGAGATGAAAGATGCTGGATTCTTTGACGTTGACTGGGAATAATTCAACAAATTATAAATGGAACCGACATGCACTGTAAATATTATTAGACTTTCTAACTGAATCAAGTTGAACTCTGCTCCGTCAACATCTCATTGATACGTTGGATTTGTATGACCCTACTTCCTGTAAAATGCTTCTATAGAAATAGTGCTTTTGAAATTCATCATATTTTTAGTGTGTTTAGAAACCCCTTAAGAAATAAGAAATCTCGTTTATAATATAAAAAATTATAATTATTAACTTTTTAAAATTATATTCAAAATGTGAAAAATTACCTCCAAGATGTAAAACCAAATATGCAATTCTATCTACCAAGGACACCCAAACCAACCTGGTGCTTGAAAATTATTGGAAAAAATTCAAATTCAAGCTTGAAAGTGCTGGGCGCGAGAGGATATATTGAAAAAAATTCAAGTCTCATATTGGTTATAGATAAAGCTTAAAAGGACTTGGTAAAGGGTAATCATCAAATCTTAAGTTAACTTTTGATGTTGAATTAGGTATAAATATACTTTTTAAAATGGTATTAGAGTTTATCTTAAATTCGTTAAAAAGACACTTATTATATTATTTACGTATCAAGATAGTAATGGGTAAAACCTTTGTATTTTGTATTATGTATCTCTGGCATAGATAACAATTGCAATGCATTGGACTTAAATTTTGAAAAATGTTGGTTTTCATTGAGTTCCGGAGAGTTTTTTTTTTTTTGTTGTTACTTTGATTTTTTTCTAATGAATCTTTTGAAAAGAAAAAAACATGCTTTAGGTTGTTGATCTTCTAGTCTATTGCATTCAAGAAATAATTTTAACAAGATTCTTTTAAGTACAAATTTCTTCTCTTCGGGTGATGTATTGACATAAAGTGTCATTATGTTCACTTAACTAAAAATGATTTATGTAATAAGAATATTTATATTTGATTTTTGGAGTGTGTAAAAATTTTCTTTAATCAATGGTAATTGCAAATTTGTGAAATAAAATTAATCTTTAGGTAGTTGAACATGACTTATTTTAAAAGTTATAATAACAAAAAAGAGTTGAATATGATTTATTTTAAAAGTTACAATAACAAAAAAGAAATATATAAATTTGCTAATCTGATAAATGAATTTTGAGTGATTGATAGGATTTTGATAGTTAATTTAATAGTTTTTGAGAGTTTGTGGTTAGAAACTACATGTATCTTCTATTAAAAATAATTACACTTGAGTCAAATAATTTTTTAAGAACTATAATTTTTTTAAAATAATTAAATGTATTCATGACTCAATTTAATATTATTAATTAAATTAAAATAATTTTGTATTAGTTGATTTATGGAATTAAAAGTTAATTTAATTTTGTACAAATTGTTTAATCATAGACCTCCTTCACTTATAAAACCTAACTCAGATTTGTGTTGACTGATTTGGTCCCGGCTCACGGCCAGAGTTCAGGTCTATCCATTAGGTCCATGCCAATATAGATGGCCCAGTGAGCCATGCTACATATGTGTGGTTCCTCGAGACCTGAGGCTCTAAGCCTATATATAGCCTTGGACGGTGAGGTGGGAAAATAGTTGCCAAATATTTCATTTCTCATTTAATTGCCGCTTTCCTATGTTAATGAATCACAAATGGCAAACAATTTATGCGTTTCGTAACTACTTTTTCTCACACACTAATTATTTTTATTGGTTAGTCTCTCTGCTTTTTTTTTTTTTTGTTTGTTTAAAATGACCGTTGGTGCAGCTGAGATATTCAATTAAGTGGAGAATCGAGGGATAGTTCGAAGTCCAGACTCGTGTCATTACTTCTGGCAACCCACAAGTACAACTAGCAATAACATTGAATTAGATGGGACCATGGTGCGTGGAACATATCCATGTGAGGTTTTAAAATTTTAACCAAGTCCAAAGAACCGTTAATAAGAGACGTGCAACACAAAATCTTAATCTTATATTTCCAGGTTAGTACTTGACATAATTAAAATATTTCATATGTAATTTCAAGAAATTGATAATAATAAGTTTTATATTTTAAACGTGACTTTTTTTATTTTCACGAATTTTTAACGTTATTATTTCTTATATAAAATTTTTTAATATTCTCGCAAATTGCTTAAAAATTATCATCGATTTTAACTATAGCTGTTAAATCCTTCTCACACTTTGCAAAAACCAAGAAGTGAAGAAAATGTTGAAAATTCCCTTTTATTTATTTCCCCTCCCCTGTGAAAGATAAATAGTGACACAATCACTCCTCACTGTGTCTGTTAGGCTTTTGCGACTCCCTATGAAACTATTTCCTTCCTTGATATAGGGTAAAGAAAAGAGGAGCGTGATTAGAAAACACATTATTATTATTATTATTATTAAGAATAATATTAAGTAGTGAAATTGCAAAAGTACAAAAAGCATTGAGAAGCCGACACGGAAGGGGGCCAACTATCATCCCACCGTTTACACATTACACAACTTTACCATCTACTCTCCTGTGTGTTATATTTTGTCCTAATATTCCCATCTCATCTCACACACTCTGTCACGCACCAACCATTCTCCATTCCTCTCTCTTCCATCTCTGCTTCTCCCAACATCATTCGCATGGCTGCTCTAGCTCTCTCACTACTTCTCTTGGCTTTCACCGGCACTTCAAGTATGCTTCTAAACTCTTTCTTCCTTTACTCACCCTTTTACTATGCCTGAAGGGCTCTTCCACCCTAATGTGTTTTGTTACAGGTGCCACTTGGTGCGTTTGCAAGGATGGAAGCGACGCCGTCCTGCAGAAGACGTTGGACTATGCTTGTGGAGCTGGTGCTGACTGCAACCCTCTCCATCAAAATGGGCCTTGTTTCCAGCCCAACACCGTCAGGGCCCATTGTAACTACGCTGTGAATAGCTACTTCCAAAAGAAGGGTCAAGCTCAAGGGTCCTGCGAGTTTGCCGGAACAGCCACCATTACTGCATCTGACCCCAGTAAATCCTCTTTTCTTTTTTCGTAGCATATATTCCTTTGAACACTAATAGTAACTGACCCTTTTATCTGATTCTTGATGAACAGGCTCTAGCGGGTGTGCCTACCCTTCAAGCGTCAGGTATGTATTTTATCCACTCGTTGTCTTCTTCTTCGCCTTCAAGCTTTCCTATTTACTTCTTGTTCCTTTGCTTGGTTTAATATGCTTTTCTTTTCTTTTCTTTTTTGCGTTTGTCTGATTTTCAAGCTTGGTGACGTTAGTGTTCAACTTTTACTTTCGTTTATCATAATAATAGGGACTAGGATGCACTTTTAGATTAGTTATCTACAAAAGAGAGTTCTCTTTGGGTCTAGTGGGGACATTGCTTTGCAATAGGCATATTCGCAGTGTGCTAGTGTAATAGTGTTTTTCCAGGCTTTCATATCAGTGTTCAACTGAGAGAGTTTTGTGAGTATATAGAGGAGAATATCGCATCAGTTTTTGGGTTATAAACAATGTTTAAAAATTTAAAGTGAACTAAATAGGTTAATTTTTAAAATAAAGTAACATTCCTTCCAAGAGTTTTTTAATTATTGTAATTAGCCTTTGTTGCTTTATTTAAATTTATCATTTTTTAACATGGTATTATTAAAATTGGTGGTGATTTTAATATTTAGTTGCAATCTTTTTATTCTACTTTTTAATGCATTTTTTTTAATTGGCGCAAAGTTTATTCAAACACGAAATCGTGTTTCTTTATTTTTTGGACATAAATACCAGATTTATGTTTGAATGGAAGAACTTCACGTTCGCATTAAAGGTTCTTTTTCCGCACTCTTTTTCTGATGCTAAAGCAAGAGAGTACGAGCCTAGTACTCTCTTTTTATCATAAAAGAAAGCAGAGAAAAATTCAAATTCAAATTTTCTCTTTTATTGTTATTGTAATAATAAAAGAAAAGCGCGAAAGAAGTGTGAAAAATGTAAAAGAAACCATACTGAAATAATTATTCTAGTAAATAAAGCTGCCATGCTTCAATAAAAATCCATTCAAATGATGATGAAAAACTGAAAAGCAGGATAAAGGCCAAAAAATGGAACTATGAAAATAAATTCAGCATAATATTTAATTTTTTGGTACATGCAAAGTGACTATTTTGGTTTTTATTCTGATTTAAAATATTTCTTTATATTTATAAATTTATTGGACACTGCCTCTTTGTAAAAATTGAAAAAAAAAAAGAAAGAAAAATTTATGTTCTTTGAATGGTTGTTGATACATATCCACCCAATCTCTTTAGGAAGACAAAAATCCAGCGTCCTTAAATCTTCCTTTTTAATTTCTCTATTTTATTTATTCTGCCATGACATGTGGTCCAATCCAACGTGGACGAACTCGTTTTTATTCATTTCATTTTGACAATGTCGTAATTTCATTATTGATGTCTGCAACTCATTGTCCATTTATTGGTGATTATATTTATAGCCGTTGCAGTGAGACACTGAACTTTTTACTTAATGAAAGATGCCGCAATAATTGGGATCCGATGCTCTAGTATAGTTTGAAATAAAATATGGCCAATATGATTAGGAAATGACAAGTTTGTCCCAATTGAACTCTCTTATCTTGTGGCTTTTTGCTTTTGCCCTTTTTGGCAATAAAAAACAAGCCGGGAAAAGGAATGCCCATGTTTATTTATTTATCTTATTATAGTAATAAAAATAAGTGGACGACAGAGAGCGTTTGAGTGAGCACTGAGCAGTGTGGGAGTATTGTTCCCATATCTCGTGAGTCAGTAACTTTGAATTCTGATCATTGATGATAAGGGTGAAACAAAAGACATTTGCTTCGAGATCTGGGCCATCAACTTTTCAAAAAGTCGAGATATTTTTGATGTGTGTGTATGACCATTCTTCCTCTCCATCGCTTTCATTAGTTTATCTCCCTGTTCTTCTTTATTAACCTGCAAATTTGTAAAAAGTTTTTTTTTTTTTTTTTACTTTTTTACACTACTCGCCTAACCTTTTTATGGTAGGGTAGGGTAAAAAAAATACAATGTCATACGAAAAAAATAAAATGCTAAAATTTGTGTTGGGTTTTGTATAGATCTGTTCTCTGTAACCAAAGACTCTCATTATTGTCAGTCAGTTGAAGCTAAGGGAAGGACAATTGTTTTAAAAAAGCAAATCTTATAATAGATGCTCTCTGATGTAGAATATTGATAAATGTTCTTAAAAACCAAACTTGGTTCATGCTGGAGTCATTATCAACTTAAAAAAAAGTAGTTGGGAATTGAGAATGAATGTGGTAGCAGATCAGTTGTAGTTTATGTAAACTTAATGGGCATTAAAAATTGACAAATTGAGGTGAAGAGTTTTGAAAGTAGTATGTTTCAAAATGGGTCAAGTTATTGTGTTGAACAATAACTATTACATTGTCTTGAATTATTATGTTCTTGAACAAATCATAGAGTCAAGTTATTGTGGTTTTAGAACGTTTGAGACAACACACGTGATTGAGTATTGGTTGGTTCCTTTGTCAAATCAGCGCTGCAGGCACTGGTACAACTCCTGTGACTACTACACCAACCATGGGCACCACGCCTACTACTGGGACTCCAACCACCGGCACCACCACTGGCACTACTCCATACAGCACAACACCTGGAGTATTAGGAGGCATTGGCAGTGGCATGGGACCTTCTGGATCTGGCATGAATGATGAAAGTCACGCTGGCCTTAGACTTGTACACAATAGTTTCTTCTCAATCGCCCTCTTCTCTGCCTTCATGATGCTCTGCTGGGGTTGACAACAAAATTGGCCTTGCCAAATGCTGTATCAATGTGAATGTTATCTTCTAGGTGTTGAACTTGGGACTTAGTTTTTGGCTTCTTATAATATTTTTCCTCCACCTTTCACTAGCTATTTCCTTTTTGATTAATTAATTGAAATTTGGTACCAATTTAGCTCCACCTATTCTTCTTAAGCTCCTACTCTGTACGAAGAAGTACATAACGTTGTCGATGAGATGAATAGACCTGGAGACACTATTATGAATGTTTCGAACGTAATTGGACCTTCCTCTAATTTATCTATGAGGTTTTCAATTAAGCTAATCTTGGTACTAGTAAAAAAATATTCCCGGAAATCATTGTTGATATCACCAGGTTACTCCTTCAAACCAACTTTAAACCGTGAATCTTCTGCGCTTTCAATGAACAAAAGTTGTGCCCAATGCTTGCGGATTTAATAAAGAAACAGATTTGTAATCTGAAATATCAACTTTCTCATTGACCGTAGTAGTATTTTTTTTAGGTATAAAACAGGTATTTTTTTTATAGAAAGTAATTTTGTTCAAATTGGTAAAACTGTTATGATCAGGTAATTTTTTTTTTTGAGTATTTAATATAACTACGTCAAACTATTTAGTTAAAATAATTTTATGCTTGATTCACGTAGCGACCGTATAGTTCTAGTCAAACAGTATGCATTCCTCAAAATTGAAATGTTGAGCTGTAATCATTTGCAGAAAGGAAAAGCATGACAAAATGTGGTACAAGTGAATAAGCTGTTTCTGAAAGCATTAGGATTAAGCATGGAAAATCAGTGGTGATCACATGGCACACCATTTTGAATTTGTCTGTTGCCTGATTCTCGTGTCAGCTTGGGTATGGAGTGTGGAGTCCCAATTAATAGTTGCTTGCTTAAATAATTTTATGTTTGTGTTCCCAATATAATATTTATTTGTCCATTTTATGCAACGGTATCTTTGATGTTTGTTCTGATGTATGTGCAATTCTACATCACGGCCTTTCTGTTGTATTCCCCACATGTCTGTTTATTGTCACATGGGTTGCTAATTCACCTGTACCTACTTTTGCTCATTGAAAATCACGTTGCCGAATCTTCCCTAAATTGCAGCGGGTGTATATTGCTCACTGTTTTTTCTTACAATAAATAGTTTTACTGGAGCTTTACCAGAGTGGCGTGGAAGCATGTAGGCTTTTTTTTTTTTTTCCTTTTTGTGAAAGTCGGGTCGAAGCCCAAGTATGCATGTTGGCTTTTTTGTAAATGCGTTCTGCATCAGCATATGCCATGTGAGGTGAGTTAAGATTCATTTGTTTTAAAGTTTGATAGGATTAGTTTTAGTAAAATTAATTTTAAACAGATGAATGTAATTAAGATGTGTTTTTACATTACAGCGTGTATTTTCATAAGTAAATACGATCATTGATTTCTCAACATCAAAACAAACAATGGCTTAACTTAGTGATTGAATTTTATTTCATTCCTGCTTTTTTGAAAAAGTAGTAAGGGAGGAGACGTTCTATCCTAAAGTCCGACTTTGGTCTTCACTAAGCTTTGAAGTGCTTTGTAGTGACTCCTTCCTAAAGTATGGTTGAGATAGTGTTGATGAATTAAAATACTTATAAAAGCACACTAACACTCAAGTTAATAAAAATTTTGGCTTATTAATGGTAAATACAATAAATGTGTACCTAACATTATCGATGATTTATTTACGAGAATATGTGTTCAGGTGGATGATGTCGGGTTTGAGGACTCTATTGAAAGTTTTTACTGATTTGAGAGTAATATACTATCAGTTCACTCTTAAATTAGATATGTTTTTTTTTGTTCCTGTATGTTTTGAATTTACCTTGCAACTAGGTATTGCGGTGCTATTTGTTCCTGTATTACAAGCGGAGGTGAACTAAGAGTTATAAATTGAGCTTGTGTTTGTCTAATCCAAATACCTATCAACAAAAAATCAAACTCAAATAATTACTTTGATGCATTAATCTTGAAAACTGACCCAACCATCATTTAGCCATAAAACCTTCTCACTTCATTGTTAATCAGATTATGGAATACAGTTAATAGAAATTAGGGAAAAAATAGATGAATTCTAGACTTATTTTATTATTATATTTTAGGCTTAAATATATTTTTTTATTTTTATCTTTAAAAATTTTGAAATCATTATTTTTTATCTTTAATATTTATTTTAAAGATTTATAAATTATCTTTAAAAATATCACATGATATGGTATTGCAGGTACGAGTGAGTATTACTCGAGATTGTTTCTTAACCTTTCTTTTGTATATATATATATATATATATATATATATATATATATATATTATTTATTTTATAGGTACTAAAAACATAATTAAATCTATATTTTATTTTTATTATTATTCTTCATCAGTTTTTTTTAAATAGAGACTAAAAATTAGATGAATTGTATTATTTTTTAATTATAATTTACTTTTTTTATTTGCTTGAATAATTTTTGCTTAATAGAAACTAAACTGATATATAATTTGTGGAGGAAGTGTTGTTGCGGTTAAACACTGTTTAGAGAAATAAAAAACTAAAAATTGAAACAACAAAATTTACATTTCTGAATTATATTCCAACAAATGGGTCTCTTCATATGCATCAGGCATCAGGCATCAGGCATAGAGCTTGTCAAGTTGGTAAATAAGTGAAGAAGGGGCCTATGTTTATTGTGGTGTGTACTATCCTTTTTCCATTGTATTCCAATGGGTCCTGACCCAATCCGGAGGACTTAAAATCAACATTCTTATGGATCACACCAACTTAAAGAATTAAAATTATATTTTGGGAAACAAATATTAAAACTTCAGGGATGTTTCTCATATATTAAAAGCTTTAGAAAATACTTGAATTATATTCCAACAAACCGAACGTCTGCTCTAGTCTTTGTGAATTATCAAGACTCAATTTATTTAAATTTTTGTTCATAACAACCAAATTTACACACATATATATATATATATATATATATTTCGTTTATGTATAATTTATTGATTAAATTACTCGATTCATCTCTAAATTATTTTAATATTTTTAAGTAGGTCTCTAAACTATTTTAATTGGATCCTTAAAATTTTTTAAATTATTATAAATGATTATTTTATGGTGATTTTAAACTGTCATAAATTAATTTCAATGAATTTTTTTTTATAAATTACAGGAAATTTTCACTAGAGACAATGATTATATATATATATATATATATATATAGTTTAGAAACCTACTTGAGAATTTTTGAATAATTTGGAATCATTAGATAATTTAACCTAATTTATCCCTGCAAAGTGTTAGAATTGTCATAGAATTACTTAGTTTCTTAATATTATATTAAAATAAAAATGCAAACTTCAAGTTTTAGAAAAAAACAAATTTATTTAATAAATGCAATTGCAACCATGTTAAGAAATAAAAACTACATAAAACTTCTATGTTAATTGAATCCTAAATAATTATTGTTATTTGTTAAAAATAATATATAAATAAAAAATTGGGATTAGAATTTAAAGATATGATTTTTTTATTATATAAGTTAAAAAGAAAAATGAAAACCGACTTGGTTGTTCTGGAGTTGAATTAAAATCTATAATAATGTAAAATGAAAAACAAAAGTGATTGAAAGTTTTTATGAGTTGTGTAATATATTATAACGTACAAATTGATTAGAATTAAACAAATGTAAGGAAAAATAGAGTTTGCTTCCGTTGGATTTAGCCATTAACATGACTAGTGTGGTGATCCGTGTACCAACGGGTAATTATACTCATATTATATATAAAATCTATGTGTATATTTTTAAAAATTTAAATAATTTATAAAGGTTCAACATAAACATGATACTTTAATTTTTCTAGATTGTTTTATTTCGATATTAAAGTTATGTTATCATCAAACTTTTTTAAAACTTATAAATATCCTCGAACTTAACATAAATATTTTCGATATACCAATTCAATATAACTTATTAAACATTTTCCATTTATTTTCATTCGATAGCACACTTTTTTAAATTAAGAGTATTAAATAAAATCAACACTTTTATGTATTATAAAAATATCAAAACAATAACCCATTCTATTTTTAAGAAATTTATCTTATTTTATTTCATTCCATGAATTATTAACATATAAATTATAAATTAAGCCATTCATGGCATAATAATAAAAATAGGAACATTTTTAACACACCAAACAGATATTTTCAAAAAGTAAAAACTACCATTATTATTTTTTAAATTAGAAAATGTCTAAAAGGCTTATAACCCAACTATTGTTATTAAATGTTATTAGCACTAACACAACTAACATTTATATCATACTTCGTTTTATGGATATATAATTGAAGGTATCCTTTGTTTTTAAAAGACCGATATAATGAAATGAATATGAGTTGAATGAAATTAAAAAAAAATAATATATCTATACTTCCAAATTAAAAAAAAAAATACTATTATTATTAATATTAATATTTTATATTTTTTAAATATATATCTTAATTTTTTAAAATTTTAATCCTTTAACATGTACAATGAAAAAATAAAATTTAAAAAACGCATGGAAATTCAAAATGAAATGGTTGTTATTATTTTGAATAGTGGACAGAAAAAATCAACGAGTACAAAAAATTCAGAACATTTCAAAACTAGTGAAAAACCAATTAAATTAGTAAAAATTGATAAAACCAAGATAGAAAATTGGTAATTTAAAAGATTTTTTTATTTTGTTACTTTTATATTATCATATTATTTTATATATTATTAAATCATTATTATTATTTTATTAATACCGATTTAGATAGGATTAAATTATTAAACCTTAGATTAATGATTTGTTATAATTCTTAAAACATTGGTTACGCAAGATAATGTCTTCCCTAAGCTGATAACTAATCAAATAAACTTATTTTTTTTTTAAACTGTCTGTCTTGTCTCTTCACTTGCAAAGAGAAATGGGGAGAAATTGGTGGCAAGAAGGAATATAAGCGGAAAAAATGTGTTTGAAATTCAAAAGCATTTGTGTCTTGCTTCTATTTTTCTCCACTATCTAGGTTCGACGAAGCAAGAGAGGGGCGAGTGATAGAAACTGAGAAGTAGCTTTAGCTGAGAGAGAAACCATGAATAGCGAGAGTGAGAAGAGTAACAAAAGCAGTGTCAATGGTCAACGCCGCGTGGGTTTACTATACGATGAGAGGATGTGTAAGCACCACACACCGGACGACGAGGACCATCCCGAGAACCCTAATCGCATTAGGGCCATCTGGAACAAACTCCAAAGCACCGCCATTCCCGACCGGTAATTCATGCACGTTTCGTTAGGGTTTCACATCGCAAAAATTGTTCTGATCTTGCTGTTTTACTTTATCGCATTCCAGATGCGTGATTTTGGACGCCAAAGAAGCTGAAGACAAACATATACTGTTAGTGCATTCCAAGAATCATTTAAATCTGATTAAGAACATCAGCTCAAAGCAATTCAATTCGCGGAGGCACAAGATTGCCTCAAAATTGAATTCGATATATTTTAATGAAGGTTCGTCAGAAGCTGCTTACCTTGCTGCTGGCTCTGCTGTGGAGGTGATATTTACAACTATTCTTTATATAACACAAACTTATGAGATTTTTGTGTTGTTCGATAAATGGGAATATGATATGTATCATAATATAAATGGGGAAATAAAGGAAAAATAGAGGAGCTGTAAAGGGAAGAAGAGTGATTATTATTATTCTTGAGTCTCTATCATTCAAACGAAGCCCTCATATACAACTGAATTGAACACAACAAACCATAGCATCTTAACAGAATCAGTTACAGGAAATTACAGAATTACAAAAGAACCCACCAAGGTGATATACAATACACAATAGTATTCCTTCCACAACTAGGGTGCACCAGACCAGAAAACTGAAGAAATTGCTTCTGCTAATGAAACCAAATTTCCCACGTAGCTTCTTCTTCCATTTCATGCTTCCATTTAACTAACGCTTCTGTCACTGCCCTATTCTTGCGCTGGACCATTCTTCTATCCAATATGCATTCTGGTTCCCTTAGCATTTCAACATTGCCCCATTCAGTAGGAAGTTGTTGGTCATATAGATGGATTGGGACATGGTTTGAGTAGGGAAACATGAAAGGTGGGGTGAATTTTGGAAGTAGGAGGTAAATTCAAGTTGTAAGCCACAGTACCAACCTTCTGTACTATCTTCGATATGGACCAAAATAACGTGGTGAAAACTTCCCTGGACTCCGCAAGTGTGTAGAGTGCTGCATATATGGCTGAAGTTTAAGCATCACCCAGTCCCCTTCATTAAACTGTCTATAAGTTCAGTGTTTGTCAGCTAACCTTTTCATTCTGTCAATAGCCTTCTGCAAGTTAAGGTGAAGCTTTTGCATCATAACCTCCCTAGTTGCAAAAATTTGATCAATAACATCCATTGAACAAGCTTGTGGAATGGAAGGAATATGCAGTGGAGGGGGTTCGATCAACATCCATTGATTTCGATTTTGCTAGACCATGGAACGAAGGTAATGTTCAAGACACCGATTGAGAACTTCACTTTGCCCATCTGATTGTGGATGATAGGCCGAGGACAAATTCTGAACTACCCCTAGTTGCTGCAAAAATGATGCCCAAACTTTGCTAGTAAAGAGGAGATCTCTTTCACTTACAATGTTTGTGGGTGCTCCTTGAAGCCTATAAATCTCCTTGAGGAAAACCTGTGCTAATTGTGCAGCATTAAAAGGATGAGCCACCGGAATAAAATGAGCATACTTGCTCAACCTGTTTATCATCACCCAAATTGTATCCCTGCCGCTTGAGGTTGGTAGCTTCTCTATAAAATCCATTGCAATACCATGCCAGATGCCCTTAGAGATAGGTAAAGGCTGCAATAATCCAGGATAAGCCACCGGTTCATACTTACATCTCAAACATGTGTCACACTTTTTGATGTATTCTTCAATATCCTTCAACATTCCCTTCCAATAAAACATTTGTTTTATGTGCCGCAAAGTAGCTTTTATTCCAAAATGCCCCCCATGATATGACGAATGTAACCACTGTAAAATTAAACCCCTAACATGTTGTCCTTGTGGTATGATTATCTTATTCTTTCTCAACACAACCCCTTCCCTGCAACTGTATATTTGATCCATTACTGTGCCATTTTCTAGTTGTTGCTTAAGTTGCTGTAAAGAAGCATCTTGTGCATACGCCTGTTGAATTTCCTGCCATAAATCTGTAGATATTGAGGATATTGCCAGCTGCAATAATTGGCCACGAACAGCTCTAGATAATGTATCTGCTGCAATGTTATCCTTGCCCTTCTTGTATCCCTATATTGCATTCCCATGAGTTTAGTGACCCATTTATATTACTCCAGTGTGGGTAGTCTTTGCTCCAAAAGAAATTTCAAACTTTGCTGGTAAGTTAGAATGATTAATGGTTGGATAGACAAGCATTGGTGCCATTTAGATACTGCTTAGACTAGAGCCAATAGTTCCCAATTGTACACTGATAATAACCTGTTTTGAGGAGATAATACCTTGCTAATGAAAGCGATAGGGTGCTTTTCTTGCATCAGTACTGCATCAATACCAATGTTGGATCCATCTGTTTCCACTTCAAATTGCTTCTGCGTATCAGGAAGGGCCAGAACTAGTGCGCTTGTTAATTCTTTCTTTAGTTTATTGAAAGCGTCCTCTATAGATTCATCCCATTTGAACACCTCCTTCTTCAGTGAGTTAGTAAGTGGGGTAGCTAGGCATGACAATTGAACTCGAACCCATGGGTACTTGTCTGATCCCACCTTGACTTTGATGGAGAAAACCTGCTTTAACCGTGTACGGGTCAGGTTCAGGTTTTCCCTGACTCAAAAGAGTGGAGTCGGATACGGATATAGGATGTAAACTACCCACCCTGCTGTATATATGTACATATATATATATATATTATATATGTACATATATATATATATATTATATATGTACATATATATATTATATATGTACATATATATATATTATATATGTATATATATATATATAATTATATTTATACTTTATTTTTTTATAACTATTAAAATATAAATGAATTATTGTAGTAGTTAATAATTAAAATAATAATAATAATAATAAAATAACAAGGATAAAATTATCATTTAACTAAAAATAAAATTTAATTCTTAAATAATTTTTAAATTCTTTATTATTTATTAATTTTTATATATTGTTTGAATTAAAATTAATTATTAACTTAATATATTGTTTATTTAAAAATATATAAGTAAAATAAATTAGAAAAAATTGTAGAACGGGTTCCCCAAAGGTTTTCCCAAACCTGATAAAATCCGTGAGGTTTGGGTTGAGTATTTATTTCCGTCCCCGCCTTCTATAAACCCACCCTCGCCCCACTTTTTGTGGGGACGGGACGGGTAGAGCCAAACCTGTCCCTGCCTCGTCCCCGTTGCCAAGCCTAGGGGCAGCATCCATACTATAACCTCTAATAAATCTCCTGTAATAGCCCGCTAACCCCAAAAGGACTTCTCAATTGTTTAACAGAATGTGGTTTGGGCCAATCTTATTTTGCTTGTACCTTCAATGGGTCGTTTGATACTCCCTCCACTGAGATTAAATGTCCCAGGTATACCACTTTCCTCATAAAAAAATTACATTTGCTTATCTTCGCTTAGAATAGGTGTTTGTGAAGAATTAATAAACTTGCTTTAACTGTTGCACATGTTGTTTTTCATCCTTGCTGTAAACAAGGATGTCATCGAAGAAAATCAACACATATCTTCTCAGTTGCTGTTCAAAGATGGCATTCATGATTCCTTGAAATGTTGAAGGAGCGTGAGTTAAGCTAAAAGGCATGACTATAAACTCATTAACTAGAGTGAGTTTTAAAAGCTGTCTTCTCCACATCTTCGGGCCCCATTCGGATTTGGTGATATTTGAACCTAAGGTCCAGCTTTGAAAAAACCTTGGCCTGCCCTAGTTGATCGAGCAAATCCTCTATCAAGGGAATGAGGTTGAATGGTACCTGCATTCAAGAGTTCTCTGATCATCTACTCAATGACATCCTTTTGAGCTGGTGACTATAAATGGGAAAATAAAGGGAAAGGAGAGGAGCTGCAAAGGGAAGAAGAGTGACTATTATTATTTTTCAGTCTCTATTAATTTGACGAAGCCCTTATGTACAACTGAATTAAACGCAACAAACTATAACATCCTAGCATAATCAGTTATAGGAAATTACAGAATTACAAAAGAACCTACCAAGATGATATAATACACATTAGAATATACTGTACTGTTTCCTGTTTTCAGTTATCGAATTTTACATTATTGTGTTTAGTTATATTGATAGCCATGATTATGTTTGATATCTTAGATCATTGAAGCTTTTCCTGGTATTGCCTTACTTAGTTTTGTGTAAAAGGAAATTTACTAACTATTATGGAATTTGGACTTGCTAATGTTCATCTCTATGGCTAAGATTTCTTCAGTGTTAAATCCATTAAATTGATACAATTTGACAGGGGGAGCAATATTTTTTGTTTCTATATATTCTCGCCCTCTCTCTATATGTATGTTTTGATGTATAATACGGTTGTTGCCTTGTGATGTGGTGGACATAGGTTTTAGTTGCAAAACTGCCTCTTCTTTTGTAGCAACAGTGCTGCATATTATATGTTGTCCCTCTGCAGACCTTGTGCTTAATCTCATTAAAATAAGCTTTGTACCTTGTTCATATAATTATGAACCTAACTCAAGATGTTTTGACAAGTAGGTTGTTAAAAGAGTATGCAGCAGGGAATTGGATTCTGCTATTGCCATTGTTAGGCCTCCAGGTCATCATGCAGAACCAGATGAAGCTATGGGATTTTGTCTGTTCAACAATGTGGCAATTGCTGCAAGATATCTCTTAGATGAAAGAGTGGGTAGTGTAACACCTACTATCAATTTTTTAATCTTTAATGCTCAGTTGTGTAATTGCCACCTTTATTTTTCTGCTTCTTCCATGTGCATGACAGCCAGAATTAGGTGTGAAGAAAATTTTAATTGTTGATTGGGATGTCCATCACGGAAATGGTACCCAAAAAATGTTCTGGAATGATTCTCAGGTTTTATTTTTCTCTGTTCACAGGTGCGTTAATTATTTTCACATATTTTCTGGTCAGCTTTACTGGTTGGTGATCTTATAATTGTTTCTTAGTACTTATAAATCGGTAAAAAGTTGTTGCTTATGGTTCTTGTGGTTGTTAGTATAGTGTAATGGGGCTTGACTGCTAGATTGTTTCCCCTTTAAAGTGATTTAGGATTAGGTTAGGTCTCTGAGAAGGACTTCCAATTTAAGGATTTGAGATGATATTTGTTTTCTGGTTTGTATCACTTTGTTAGTTGATCACTTGAACCTCAATCGTATCCACTTTTCTATTTATGTAGGCATGAGTTTGGGAGTTTCTATCCAGCTAATGATGAAGGATTTTATACCATGATTGGAGAAGGAGCAGGTGCTGGATATAATATAAATGTCCCCTGGGAGAATGGGAGATGTGGTGATGCAGATTACTTTGCAGTGTGGGACCACATCTTGCTTCCTGTTGCCAAAGAATTTAATCCAGACATAATTATAGTTTCTGCTGGATATGATGCAGGTCTGTCATTGTAAAATTTGACATTTTCTTTTATTCTTTTGGGAGGGGGGAGGGTTTACTCGTTCTTTATACTGCATTGGAATATTGTTAGCCAGCATTTGTTCTTGAAGTGTAGTTTATGTTTTGTGTAAGAAGGGACTAATCCTTGTATTTGGGTCAGTTGATATGGTAATTTATTATTTTTTAAGTGTAATAAGTAATAACTACTTACTTTTTTTAAATGTAACAGCTGTTGGTGACCCTCTGGGAGGATGTCGTGTCACACCATTTGGTTATTCTGTTCTGTTGAAAAAGGTTACTTTTAAAGATTGTTTTTTCATGATTACTTCCTTCTTTTGTTTATTGTAATGCTAGTATGCTACTTTCTTGATAAAACAAAACTGCTATATTTTGAAGATAAGTGTAGTTAGTAGCAAACTGAAAATTAAATATGTAGGCGGCCATTTTTTTAATATTTATAAAGCACTCATAATTTTAAAATTTTAAAAAACATGTGACAAATTAAATATGCTGATCACTGTATCTGTAACACTCATGCTTTTTCCTTCTATATTTCAGTTGATGAATTTTGCTGAAGGTAGGATTGTACTGATTTTAGAAGGAGGATATAATCTTGATTCCATTGCAAAATCAATGCATGCATGTTTGGAAGTTTTGCTAGAAAACAAGCCTGTTGTTGGATCCTCTGAGGCCTATCCATTTGAGTCTACATGGCGTGTGATTCAAGCGGTAATAACATTTGATACTGATATATGTTGTCTCCCTCTCTTATAGAGATAAAAGAACTTATTTTTTCTTTTCCGGGGTTTGGGGGAAGGTTATCCATTTCATTCCTACCAGTTACACATGAGATTTATGTTACTTAAGATGTAGGAGGTTCTTTTAGTGCTAAAGTGGCATGCATATTTTACAGGTACGTCAGGAGTTAAGTCCCTTTTGGCCTACACTTGCATGTGAATTGCCACAAAAGTTAATCTCTCAAATAGCACCACCTCCGGTAATGTACTTTCCATAATTGTTGTTTTTTCTTAGTTAATTTAGATAATGTGGTACATCATACATATACTTGCTTTTTTAGTTTTCAGTATAAATAACTTACAAAGTTTTGTGCACTGCCATACTATCACACTTCAATGTTGTGGTCGTAGTGGCTGCAATAGCAGCATTTGGCAACACTATAGTACCACTATGTTGATGGTCTCCAATATTGAAGTTAGAGGGGGTATTTATGGAGGTAATTTTGGGATTTTGGGTAAAAAAGTATTTCAGCTTGTAGAAATCCCTTTCAAAGTTCATAACTAACATGCCCCACTTATCTCCTCTCCTACCTTGCAACTACCATGCAACTCTCTGGCGACTTTCTAGCAACTCATCTAATAGCTCTTTTAACATCTCTCTTGTTCTCAATCTCCATTTTTTTCTTTTTTCAGTTTTCTCTTGTAATCTTGTTCTCTTATTCTCATCCATCTCTGTTTTCTGTGTTTTTGTCTCTCTACTTGAGTTTTTTTTCCTGTTTCTCTTCTTCGATCCATCAGTCTATGTTCTCTGTTTATTGTCTCTCAAGTCTGAGTCTTTGATCTTTTTTTTGGTCATCTCTCTTTAAAGATCAAAACTCATTCACTCTTTTTTCTCTCTTTGGTTAGACATGGCATCCTCTGTTACTGTTTACTTGTATATTTACTTAAAAGCTAAGACCTATAATTTTTTTATTGTTAATTATGAACATGTCAAGATTTTTGTTTTTTATTTTATGTTTTGAGTATTTATATATATTTAGTATGAATTACATAAACTATAAAAAATTTCAAAATAGCAGTCATCTCATTATGTGCTAGATTGCTATAGCATTTTTGGGATCAGCTGCAATGTGCCGGCATTGAGGATTGATAACTATTATATAAGTGGGAAACACAAATTAAATAATCCTGATCAAGTAGTGTTCTAGTAATTTTATTGTGTAATTTGTAATTTCGTGAGAACTATAAATTGGATATCAAGGTTCATTAATGTAAACATATTTAAGTTCTTTGTAATGACTAATGAGCAATTTTTTATCGGCACGCAGCCTAATGGCCTTTGCTGGCTTACCCAATTTGAAGCAAATCATTTCCTTTTATTGGAAAGCTGTCTTATTTTGAAAAGTCTTGTTGCAGTTAAGTTAATATGCAGGACATAACTCATCCTTTTTAGGACACTTGGTTATGCTACAGTTTTCGTTAGAGTATGGTGATACGATAATAATGAGTCGTGCACGTGTGCAATTGTGCCCAATTCTGGAGGAACTAAAAATATCTTGCATCCATTCCTATTTGTGTGTTGGTGCATCTTGTTTCCATCCTTTATATGGGCAAATACTTGTTAAAATTTTTGCTGAAATAAAATTTTTGCCTTTGCAGCATACTCTTATTTCAGGCTCTGATTCTGACGAGGCTGAGGGTGCACAACGTTCAGAAAATCTAGAACTTCTTGAGGATATCGTAAAACCACTTTCCAAGCTGAGAGTTGAAGCTGGTAACCATGACCCAAGATATCTTCTAAAATCTGAGAAACATCCCTGAAATTTTATCATTTTTTTCGCAAAATATAACTTAACTCCAGAAGTTGTGGCCCCATTGGTGTGTTCCATAAGACTGTTGATTTTTGGTCCTTGGATTGGGCTTGGATCCACTGGAGTTGGTGCAATATTTTGGCCAAAGGATGGTATAGAGACCTTTCTTCACTTATTTATTAGTACATGACAAACCCTATGCTTGATGCAGATGAAGAGACTGATGTTTCTAGTTCTTGGCGATCAGAATTATCAAATGTTTATATATGGTATGCCTCATATGGATCAAATATGTGGAAAGCAAGATTAAATTGCTACCTAGCAGGTGGAAAGGTAATGCAACATTCAAGTCATATTGCTTTTTTTATATTGAACTAAGGATCTCTTTGTATAAGAACTGAGACTTAATTTTAAAGAAAAATCCCAAATTATGAGGTGCCATCATGTTGGTTTTATCAAAGCAAAAAATAGTATTGCTGCTGTCCACGTAGTTTGAAGGGGCCACCATTGCCAAAAGAAACATGCTATAAATATATAAACTGATAAACAATAATACAGTTATGATCAAATTATTATCTTTCATTCAAATTTTGGAAAGTTATTTATTTTTGTTAGCCTTTGCCACTTTTTCATAATCCTGTCAAATTGCTATTAAGGGAAAGGTAGGCCAGCTGTGGAATTTTTCTTTTTGATTTGGAAAAAGTATATTGTAATTTTTTGCAGGTGATTTCAGTGATAAATATAGAACAAGCTTGCTTCTCTGATCTGACAAGATTAAGTCTTGTGCTTTCTGGCTTTAGTTTAGGGTGCTCGATCAATATGTATTGATTGTTCAGTTTATAAAGCATTGTTCTGTTGTTATATTTTTATGAAGATTTTGAGAATAACATTCAGGTGGAAGGTATGCAGAAGCACTGTTCTGGTTCAGTGAACAGAACTCTGCCGAAGGAGATCCTGTGGAAGACGTTCCCTTGTCATATATTTTTCGGTCGTGATTCTTCACATTCATGGGGTCTGGGAGGAGTTGCATTTCTTAATCCTGACAAAAACTTTCAACACAACACCCACATGTGTCTGTACAAAATTTCGTAAGTAAATCTTAGTTCAAAAAATCTGCTTTTAGCAGAAAATCTGTCTCTTTCAAAGCTTTTCTGTCTGAGCATGTTATTGTTGGGGGGAGGGGTGGTTGCTTATGTTATGTATCCAGTGCAGATCTTGACTTTGCATTCATGCCCACTTTTGTTACAGGCTAGAGCAGTTCAATGATATTTTATTTCAGGAAAATGGTTTAAGCCTTAAGGCGGGCTCTCCATTATTTGATATAACTACCTTGCATGCTATCTCTGACACGGAGTTCAACACTCTGGAGGTTGTCAAGGTATGTATCCCTTGTCCTATTCATTTTCCTAATAGTAATTAGTGCATTTATTTTATTTCCACTTTGTCATGACCTTTTTTCGATAATGTCGGGCAGGGTGCTTGGTATGGTAATGTTGTCTACTTAGGAAAGGAGCAGGAGATTCCAATAATTACCATGACGTGAGTAACAAATTATACTTTGTAGTTATGTATATCAGTGACTTAATTACCATGGTATTTATGTTTACCTTAACCAGGTGTTCGCATCTTGATATTGGAAGTTTCATATCTGGGAAGCTACCATTACGTGCCCCTAATAAAGCCTATTCCAACGCCTTAGTAAAAGGGTTGGTAGAGGGAGAACATCTTTCAGAGGCGGAAGCCATCGCTTACATAGAAGGTGCTGTTAACTCATTGTGATTTGCACAGCCGTATCATTTACTTTGGGTCTAAAATCTTATAGAACAACTTGTACAGAAAAAATATTCCCTTGTAGATATTGGATAACTAAACCCCATGGTAGTGCTTCAATATTCTGCATATTTCTCGTAGTTTCGTGTGTGCCTTGCGCGTGAGCTACACTTTTATTTGCTACAATGCTGATGCCTGCATTACATTACACGTAAATTTTTAGTGGTCACATTTGGTCGTAACTAGAATATTGAAATCAAGGAAATTGTCTAAATGATTGAATTGTTGATTTATCTACCACTATCTAGTATTTTTCTGTTTCCTTTTTTTTTCCACTTGTTAACACAAGTTAGAAATTGTTTTGTGCGAATCATTGGGGTTTGATCTTGTAATACCTTGAATCCCTAAAGTGTTCGGGAGAAGTTGCAAGGATGTCTCAGGGCACAACTGCTATGGTTTTGGTGGTGGCCACATGGAGACTCCAATGCTTAAGAGAAGAATGAGTAAAAAAATGAGCACTAGTTGCGAACCTAGGCGTGTAATGTACAAAAATAGTGAGCTTTGTGTGAGAAAGTTTGTTAGATAGTGTTTAGGTTGGTCAGCAGACTATAGATGCGACTCTTAATTCATCCGTTAATGTAGGTAGTTTTTTACATAAGCTATTTAAAAATAGCCCTGTTTCATTGCCATTATTATTGAATGGATTGCTACTTTTGGACTTAAATCTCTGCGATTTAGGCTACAACTGCCAAACATGCCATGAAAGTGTGTAATAATTCATCTTCTTGTCTCAAATTCACCAAGGCCATTGATGTTCCCTTCAAAGATGTTGGAAAGACTCAGCATAGGATAACATCATCATTGGCGAATAAATTCACTTGAATAATGTCTTTTCACTCCAAAATGCATATTAGTCTCTATCTGTCCAATGGGTTCTTGTTATGACCGTGATGTAATACAATCCTCCTACTGCAATGGAGAAATCAAAATTTATGTAGTTCTAAGTAGAAGAGGCTAAATGAGAAGAAGGGCTGAGACTGTCTTGTCCAAACAAGTGGAATGTCGATTATGAGTCAGCTACATCGTATGCTGAGAAGAGAATGGGAGAGACTGTTGCGTCTAAACGAGCATCAACTAAGTGTTGGCTAAATCTTACTATTAAGTGATGATGAATCCACTTATAGACTAGGAAATGATTAGATATGCTCGTTTAAGTATTTAACAACCAACTTGGTATCCAGGAAGTATCTCTTCTGGGAGCTTTAGGTCTCTAGATGGCTTCAATTCTTCCTCTACGGAATGCCTCTTTTCTTAGAACTACTCTCCGACTTTTCTCCAAATTGCTCGAGTTTCACTACCAGTAGCACTTTCTTACTTTCTAGCTCCTTTTGTTCGACCCCGTTCCTTCTTCGCTTCTGGGTCCTTTTATAGGTCACTCCACGCTCGGGTCATCATTACGAATATCTTCAAGGAGATCTTTCACATTAATGCGATGACTCATTTCCTAAGTTCATTAATGCCATGGTGTTTCCCTAGGGGTTTACTTCCCTCATTTGCATTTAATGCGGTGGTGACTGACGCGACCTAAATTGTGCTGGGCGATTTATAGATGAAAAATGTTAGTTCGCTAGAAAACTTGAAAAGGGAATGAAGTGGAAACTGTTGTGGAGTCGGACCTGTGTCCTTAACTCGACATGATGAGTAGGGTGAGAATGTGCTACTAGACTCGGTGTGGAGGGACTTTCCCTTAGGCGTCCGTCAGAACCACGAAGTTCAAACTTTCCACTAGGCATTCAACTCACGCGGATTTGGGGCCCAATATTGGGGACTGTTCACTAAGAGTCCCGCCACGACACTAGACTGTGTTCGTGAGTGAGCTAAGATAACTCAGATATGTGTTCAATGACCTAGACACGAGTAAAATGTGTTATGGGACGAAGGATCGAAACCGGTTCAATCCTAAACTCGAGGTTAGCTATGTGCCATCCATTTGAAGTGTTTGTGACTTGGTTTGATACGAAGACGACTTGCCTGCCATCTGAAGTGTAATGGACCCTGGGATGAAACTAAGACGGTCTGCCTACCATTTGAAGTGTAATGGACTCTAGGATGGGAGGGGGTGCTTCCTAGGATTGTTGTCGCGACCAACTCGCGACCTCGCGATGGAGGGTAGGAGTCGCAACTAGCGTTTTAAGGAATAAACGCCAGAAAACCGTGATGGAAGGATAAGGCTTGGATTTGAACCAGAGATTTTGAGGTTCGGGAGTCTATTACGTAGGGGTGCATTGTGTCCCTTACGTTTATCACATGATAGTTACCCTATCTAAATACATGACCTTAGTGACACTCTCATCTTTGTGACAAGTTTATGGGTAAGAGGTGACTTGGATCTTTTCTGGAATATGGACAAATGATAATGCGTGGGGAATAAACTTGGCAAGAGGGTTTTCCTCTTGTGCCTACGTATCTCTTTGTGGAGAAATCAAAGTCCACGTAGTTTTGTGGGGGAAAGGTTAGTTTAGGATAGGTTGAGCCGAGATTAGTTCGGCTCAAACGTGGTGTCGATAGTGTTTCGGTTAACTATTGAACGACAGCCATCTGGCTACGTTGTGTGAGGGGATTATTTCTGGGTCCTCTTCCTCCACGAGGCTAGGGGAAGAGTATTACGAGTGGGTTGATGAGGATGTGTTATCCTACCATTCTGACATGTCTGATTTTGAGGTGGAGTCTTTGTCCCAGCAAGAGGAATGGGTTCATGGGTCACACACACCTCAGTTTGCTTTGACACACTATTCTCCATTGGAGCGAGTGTGTCACATACCTAGGAAGGGAGAGAGTGATTTTATATACATGTATGAAACCATTATTTTGGACTTAGGAGTAACTTTCCCTTTAGATCATTTTATCGCTGAGGTGTTAAGAATGATAGGAATAGTGCCTTCACAGCTCCATCCCAACGGGTGGGCTGCTTTACAAGCTTTCAAAGTAGTATGTCAGGCACTGATGGTGACTCCTTTCGCCTTTGTTTTCTTGAATCATTATACCATTCGGGTAGGGAAGAAAGTTGGATGGGTATCCCTTACCCCCTTGCCTAACACTAGTTTATTCACCACCTACACAACTTCCTATAAAGGCTTCAAAAATTGTTTTTTGAAGATTGCAGCCTTGGGTGAAGCATCTTTTGTTCTGATCGACAACCCCTTCCTTTATATTGGAAGCTTCCTATGCGTGATCAAGTGACTCCTAAGGGTCAACTATCTTCTGAAGAAAAGGTTGTTTTCCAGCTTTTGGATGAATTACCACGTGGAATGAATTGCAGAGAGCTGGTTGCTCTCATAGGGGAAGATGATGCCCAAGAGTACATGAGAAGTAAGTAATTTGAATATTTTTCTTTGAACTGACTCGACCTTGTACCGAATCTTCTAATCTTCTTTTTTTCTTTGTAGGTGTGTTGAAGAAGAAGGGTCTGGACATGGATGAATTAATTTGTAAAGCAAAAGGGATACTACCCTCCAAACATGTTTCAACCCAAAAGGAATCAATGCAGCCAAGGCAGTATCAGTTTCTTCTTCTACCGAGAAGGAATCGACGACTCTTGTAGCCGAGAAGGAACTGACGACTCTTGTAGCCAAGAAGGAATCGACGACTCCTGTAGCTGAGAAGGAATCGACGACTCCTGTAGCTGAGGAGTTAGTTCTGAATGTAGCTGAGCAGGAGTCAGCACCTATTGTGATCGAGAAGTCATAGGCTTCTTTAACAGCTGATGAGGGACCGGTTCAAACTGGTGAAGGTCCTATACCTGAGGTTTCAAACAAGAGGAAAGCCAATACTCCAATTGCTGAGGAGGTTCCGAGAAAGAAAGGAAAAGGCGCTATGCCCTTGTCTATATCTCGCCAAAAGGGAAGGTGGTGGTGACTTCTGGCCCCAAGCTACCTCCTGGAGGTTTATCTTGCTATACTGCTCCATCTGACGCCAAATCCTTGTGGGGGTCTGAAGTGAATGTCCAAGATATGCTTTTACCGTAGTTTATTCCTCAATATGATCGAGGATTGTTGGTTGCTGCAGGGGTCGACAACACCTTTGACATGCTAGAGGCTTATCATGTCCGCTCTTTAGCTTCACTAGAGGTATGGAGAGGTTTAGTTAAAAGAGCTGAACATATCGTGGCAAGAAAGGCCTTGAATAAAAAGGAATTTGAGAAGATGGCGAAGGCCTATGCTGACTTGCGGGCTGAGAATGATCGAAATAAGGCCGAGTTGGCCAAATTAAAGGTTGACCGTGAGGGTCTATGGGTTGATCTTGCGGCTTCTAAATCCAAGACTACTGCAGCAGAAGCCGAAATGATGAAATGGAAGACTAAGGCTGTTGACTCCGAGGAGAAAATGAAGTCATTGAAGGATAAGCATGCTACGTTTGAGGCTGAGACATTAAAATTGAAGACTAAGGCGACCATATATGAAGGCGAGATAGCTAAGCTGAAGACTTCTCTTTCTTCTATACAAAGGTCTTCTGATGCCATGTCCAAAGATTTGACTATGGCTAAGAGCAGAGTGGCTGAAGTAGAAGCTACCTTGGCTTCTTATAAGGAGGTCAAATCTAAATTGGAGATAGCCTTAAAGAATAATGAAGATGAATTGAAGATAGCTGGAACAAAGATTGCCGCACTGGAGGCTGAGAAAGAAGAACTTATGGAGAGGGTGGCACTCTTGGAAGAATCTATAGTAGAGCAACATGAAGAGGGTTTTAACAAGGCTCTTAGAGAGATAGCTTTTCTTGCCCCCAATTTTGATTTAAGTCCTTATACGATGACAAAGGATGTCAGAGATGGGAAGCTTGTTTTCCTTCTTGATCCCCCTCCTCCTCAATAGTGTTTGTAAAGGACAATTTATGGGAATGTATTTTTTTCTTCTTCTTTTTTAGTAAGTGTTCTTTGTCTTTTTATGTTTATGTTTGCGTTATTGATATATAGCCTTACCCCTTCGACTTTATTTTGCATTGACTAGAAAGGAATTCGAAATGAATTCAACTTTTAATGATTTCTCTGGCCGAAATGGTCTCGACCTTTCTTAACCGAAATGAGTTTGATTTAATAAACACGATACCTAATGAATGCAAACGCGATGCCTAATGAATGCAGTGCACCCTTTTTTTTTTTGCACCGTATGATTAGAGTTGTAGAATGATCGGGACCAAGCAATGGAATGTATCTTTCTATTGTCACTCTTGAAAACCATTTTCTTGAATTGAATCAGGACTTTTGGGATTTATTCAGATTCAACTAACTGATTACCGCCAGAGTCCTCTTACTTTTTGGATCATTTCCAATAATGTTTTCTCTTTGTTTTGATTAGTGGATTTTAGCATATATTATAAAATGAAGGAATATGAGGTAGAATAGTAAAATTTCATTAGATAAAATTTTGATTACAAGTGGACATTTGAGACGAAAGTGGGTTGGCCTAATGTCGAAATTGGTAATGCTAATTACATGTCTGATTTCCTTAGCCTTTCCTCGGCCTCAACTAGGCGTGAATGCTTTCATCACTTCCTGTGTGAAATTTTCAAGGGAAGAACTCCTTAACTACATATGCATTGATTGGATATTTGAGATCATGACCCTCGGCATCGGTCAAAATCAAAGCTCCACCTGAGAAGGTGTGTTTTACTATATATGGCCCTTCGTCTTTAGGCGTCCATTTTCCTCTTTGATATTTGGTGTTGAGCAATATCTTTTTGAGTACCATATCTCCCTCCTTGAAAATGCGTGGTCTTACCTTTTTGTCAAAGGTTTTCTTGATTCTTTTCTGATAAAGCTGACCATGACATAAGGCGTTCAATCATTTTTCGTCAATCATATTCAACTGGTCGAGTCGTTGTTGGATCCATTCAGCTTCTTCTAGTTCGACTTCAGCCAAAACTCTCAAAGAGGGTATTTCAACCTCTATAGGAAGGACTGCTTCTGTACCATAGACTAAGGAGTAAGGAGTCGCTCCCGTGGATGTTCGAACCGAGGTATGATAACCGTGCAATGCGTAAGGTAGCATCTCATGTCAGTCTTTGTAAGTCACCACCATCTTTTGTACTATTTTCTTGATATTTTTGTTGGCTGCTTCTACTGCCCCATTCATTTTGGGACGATAAGGTGTAAAATTGTGGTATCGAATTTTAAATTGCTTACACAGCTCTGTCATCATTTTGTTATTTAAATTTGTACCATTATCTGTAATGATATGAGCTGGGAGACCGTACCGACATATAATGTCTCTTTTGATGAATTTTGCCACTACGTTATGCGTGACAGTGGAGTTAGAAGTGGCTTCTACCCATTTGGTGAAATAATCAAATAACCACCAAGATGAATTTGTGCCCATTGGAAGCTTTGGGTTCAATGGGTTCGATCATGTCTATACCCCACATGGAGAAGGGCCAGGGAGAAGTCGGGTTGTGTAAAGTAGAAGGAGCTACATTGATATGGTCGGCATGAATCTGGCATTTTATACATTTTCGCACATGCTGATAACAATTTGATTCCAGCTTAGTCTAGTAATATCCCGCTCGAAGTATTTTATGAGCTAAGGCGTGACCGTTGGCATGTGTACCAAAGGTTCCTTCATGAACTTCTTCTATGATTTGTTCTGCCTCTTGCTGATCTACACATTGGAGGAGCATCATGTTAGCATTTCTTTTGTACAATGTGGTTCCGCTTAGTAGATAACCTATAGCTAGTCTTCTCAACATTCTTTTATTATTTTCTGAAGCTCCTTTTGGGAACTCGCCTTTTTCCAAGTATCTCTTTATATCAAAATACCAAGGTTCTGGGTTTATTTCTGTTGTGTCTTGGCCCAAATATTGACAGTAGGCCACGCGGGATTGCTGTTGAACACGAATAGTTATCTCTTGCCCTTCATTGACTTGTATCGTGGTTGATAGAGTTGCTAGAACGTCAGCCATTTGGTTTTCTTCACGAGGCACATCATGGAAAGAAATAGCGTCAAATGCTCCCATTATTTCTTGCGCATGATCATGATATGGGATCAATTTAACATCCTGTGTTCCCCATTCTTCGCGAAGCTGATAAATCACCAGGGCTGAATCTCCGTATACTTTGAGTCTTTTGGCTTGATGTTCTAGAGCCATTAGTAGTCCCATAATGTAGGCTTCATATTTTGCCATGTTATTTGTGCAATCAAATCCCAATTTGGCTGAAAAATGAAAGCATTAATCCTTTGGAGAATTTAGAACCACCCCAATTCCATTTCCCAATATATTGGATGCTCCATCAAACCACATTGTCCATTCGTTCTCATATTGTGGTTCGATTTTTGCGGTTGTCGTAGTATGTTCGTCTGGAAATTCATGGTATAAGGGTTGTGGATCTGTTAAGGGATGATAAGCCAGATGTTCAGCTAGGGCACTTCCTTTAATAACACTGAGGTTTACATAGACGATATCATATTCAGACAAGGCCATTTGCCATCGAGTTATCCGTCTAGTTAAGGCAAGTTTCTCAAGTATATATTTAATGGGATCGATTTTGGCTACTAGCCGAGTAGTATGAAACAACATATATTGTCTAAGCCTTTTAGTTGCCCAGACTAATGCGCAACAAGTTCGCTCCAGCACTGGGTATCTTTTCTCACAATCCGTGAATTTTTTGCTAAGATAGTAAATGACTCGTTCTTTTCCGGCTTCATCTTGTTGTCCCAACATGCAACCCATGGATTCATTGAGTACCGTTAGATAAAGAATTAAGGGTTTTCCTTGAACTGCTAGGACAAGGATTGGAGGATTTTCTAAGTATTGCTTGATTTTTTCAAAAGCTTTTTGGCATTTTGAGTCCCATTCATTTTCTTGTTTCTTCTGAAGCAGTTTGAAGATTGGACTTCATGTTTCTGTTAATTGAGAGATGAACCTAGCTATGAAATTTATTTGTCCCAGAAAACCTCGAACTTTTGACTCGGTCTTAGGCACAGGAATTTCTCTGATGGCTTTTATTTTATCTGGGTCTATCTAAATGCCTCTTTCATTTACTACGAAACCTAGTAACTTCCCGTTTTTTACACTGAAAGTGCATTTGGTCAGATTGAGCCTCAATCGGTATTTACGGAGTCTGGCAAACAATTTCCTTAAATCTTTCAACTGTTTTTCCGGGGATGTGGACTTTGCGATCATATCATCCACGTATACCTCAATTTCCTTATGCATCATATCATGAAACAGAGTCACCATTGCTCTTTGATATGTTGCCCCTGCATTTTTAAGCCCAAATGACATTACTTTATAGCAAAATGTTCCCCAAAAGGTGATGAATGTTGTTTTCTCCCTATCCTCTTCCGCCATTAGAATTTGATTGTACCATAAAAAACCATCCATGAAAGTAAAGAAGGCATGTCGTGCTGTATTGTCCACGAGTACGTCGATGTGGGGTAAGGAAAAATTATCTTTGGGGCTGGCATGATTTAGGTCCCTATAATCGACACACATTTGCACTTTTTTCCATCTTTTTTGGGTACGACCACTATGTTTGCCACCCATCGTGGGTAATTTGTGTCGCGATGGGCTCGCGACCTCTTGACAGAGGCGCTTAGGAGTCGCCACTGATGTTTTTGTTTAGGAACATCAGAAAAACCTTAGACAAGGGTTGGATTGGATTGGATAGGCTTAATCTCGGACCAGAGAAAGGGGGTTCGGAGGTCATTTACAGACGAGATGCTTTTGCATCTATCGTGCCCATCACTTGATGGTTACCCTACTAAAAAAAACTTTGATCACACTTACTCTTACGGATGCTTTTGGGGGAAGGATGGTTCGGACGCCGTCCCCTTTTTTTTTGGGGCGAGTATACGAGGGTTTCCTTTGACGGGTCTAGGGAAGTGTGTGTGTGTGGGGGAATGGACTTATGGAAGAATCGCTCCTCCATGCCTATGTATCTTCGTTATGAGAAGTCAAAGTCCACGTAGTTCTGTGGGGGACGGCATATAGGCTAACGATCCGACACCCTGTCGGACCAGTATGTGGTTTCGGCCAGTATGTGGTTTCGGCTACTAACGGATTCCAAGTCTCTCTCGGAATCAGAATGGGAGGAGCATGAGTCCCGGCTCAAAAGTCAGTCACTACTCATGGGTAAATCTTGACACTCTCGGCTCATGAGGTGTCCAATGGGGATGCGTACAGGGAAGGTGGTGAGGGTGGACCAGACAGGAAATGGAGATAGCTTACCTGGTATCCAGATGATTCTTCAGGTCTTGAAGCGGTTACCTAGTGTCACAGCGTGAGATCTTCTTTGCTTCCAAATGAGCTATTATCTCTTCCTTCTTTCTCCTTCTTTTTCCCTAAAAGAACCTCCTCTTCCTTCGTTCCCTACTTCCCTTTTTATAGGCAAGTTTCAACCTCTCTTTCCATCCACCGTATCTGGGGCAATCTTGATTCATAAATGCGGTGGCGAATTCCCCATATTCATTTAATGCGGCGACAGCCTCTCTCCTTGTTCAGGGGCTCTCCTAGGGCGTCTTAGCATTAATTGTGGTGGCGTTTGATCAGATTGTGTTATGGGGCATGACTACCTAGAGGCGAGAAACTGTCGCCTTGTCCAACAGGATCGTCGTCTTGTCAAGCATATCTCCCTATGCTTTTCACCTGTTGTGTGATGGCGTTTCGTCCCACGTAGAAACCCTGCTCTTACCTATTTTTCGTTTCCTTATTCCTTTTCATCTCTTCAGGAGTACATTCGTCTTGTCCCCCTGCCAGGCTCTGCCTTGTCTCCCATTTTCAGCTTTTCCTTATGTTTGACTTTGTTTATTACTACGACTATAGTCCTACTGTCTTTCCACGTCGTTCCTCGGATGACATGGAAATGGGCCCCGTCTGCGTTCTTTGCCCCATATTACTTGGTTGGGCTAAAAATGGTTATCTCTTGTCCAGCCCAATGGGTTTGGGTGAACGCGGTTTGCATTGCTGTGGGTCGTTCTTCCTTCGCGGACAAAAAATGGGTCCAACAGTTGCCCCCTCTTTATTCACGTTCGAATGGTTGATTCGAACGTGAATGAAGATTCCATTCCAAACCCTTTACTTTTTGCCTTTTTCCCCTTTTCAGGTTATTTTTAAAGCGTGGTCCAAGGGCACTTGTGATATTAGACCGATTTTGACATGTCCTTAGGCCACTTTTGGAACATGGCCTTGGGCATTATTTTTTTTTTAGCTGAATATGGCCTTGGGCCTTTTTTTTTTTTTTTTTTTTTTTGGAGTATAGCCTTGGGCCATTTTTTGGATTGGAATACGGCCTTGGCCGTTGTATATTTTTTTTTTGGACTGGAATATAGCTTTGGTCATTTTTCTGGATTGGAGTATGGCCTTGGCCATTTTTTGAATAGGAATACGGCCTTGGCCGTTATACTTTTTTGGACTGGAATATAGCGTTGGTCATTTCTCTGGATTGACCGTGGGCCTTGGCCATTTTTTGGATTGGAGTATGGCCTTGGCCACTTTTTTGGATTGGAGTATAGCCTTGGCCATTTTTTGGATTGGAGTATGGCCTTGAGCCATTTTTTTTTATTTGACCATGGCCTTGGGCCATTTTTTTTTATTGGAACATGGCCTTGGGCCATTTTTTTTGAACTGGAGGCAACGGTCACGTTTGGGGTAGACGCGCTGGCGGTCTTCGTTTCTAATCTATGTCTCTTCGTTTTGACGGCGTAATGATGGGGCGCTTTTATTGCGCCTTTCCTTCGAATTCCGTGTGTTCGCCCACGCCCTTTTCCTTGGAATCCAGAGGTCATTCGTCTGAAGCCTTACTGTTTCTCTTCATTCTCTAAGAACTCTTCTCCTTCATGCTTCTTTTTCCTTCGCCTTTCATCTTTTCCAGCGACAATGTTAGGTACTTATCGCAACCTTTCGCTTTCTATTGAGACTCCTCTTCCCTATCGCGCCCAAGAGCGTTATGATTGGGTTAGTGGAGAGGTGAGGAAAAGAGAGTCCAAACTCCCTGCATCCGTCGTGAAATCTCTAAACAAAGACGGCGGGTGGTGCACCATCGCCCACCGTCACTGCTTTAGGATGGAGTAGTGTACCCCTTACGAGAGGGTATGCTATGCTGCCGCAGAAGGTCAAGACGACTTCGTCTACATGTACGAGACAGTTTTGACCGATTTAGGTGTGACCCTCCCTTTTGATTCTTTCGCTTCTGGGATCCTCAGGATCCTAGGTCTCGCCCCTACCCAACTCCACCCCAATGGGTGGGCGGCCATTCAAGCCTTTAGGGTAGCTTGCAAAGCCCTTTCTATTATCCCTTCCGCCCCTCTCTTCCTTTGTTTCTATTCTTCCCGTTTAACCAAAGAAGTGGGTTGGGTATCTCTTACCCCATCGCCTCCACCCCAAAGGGTGGTTTGTTTGCCCCCTACACCGATTCCTACAAAGGTTTCAAAAACCGTTTCCTAAAAATCGTGTCTGTCGGTGGGGCTCATTTCTCTACCGACATCGAACCCTTTCCCCTATACTGGAAATTTCCAGTTCGATTTGCAGGTTTCTCCGCTTCTGATCTCACCCCCTCTGAGCGAACTGACCTCCGCTATTTGGAAGGCCTGCCCAGAAATATGGACTGTAAAAACATAGTACCCCTGGTTTTCAAACGTGGCTCTTCGGCCCTTTTTGCTGGTGAGTATCTAATTTAAGTTGTCCTTGGCTCAGCCTGGCGTCGAATGTTCTGATAGATTTTTCCTTGTCTTTTTGCAGATATTGTGAAGTCCCAGAACGCCAAGATCCACTCTTATCTTCAAGGGGTCTGCGCCAAGAAGAAAGAGTCAATGGGGGACCCTTCGACCCTCGCGGCTGGCAATGTGAGCAGTCCTGCCGCCCAAGAATACCAACAATCCAAACCCTCCTTCATTCGGGTTTCTGATACCCCTTTCGGGCATGTAACCTCTCCTGACAAGGGTAAGAGGAAGACCGCAGCTCCCGACACTGAGAGGGCAAATAAAAAAGGAAAGGTTCAAGTTGACATTGCTGCTGATCCTCCTCCGGCGGCTCCCCTGCCTTCCGAAGCACCTTCGGCCACATCCTTGTGGACCGGCGAGCCTGTCCCTTGGGATTTGCTGCCAGTCGAGACCATCCAATCATTCAACCAACAACTCCCGACCCCTCATGACATCCAGAAGACCTTCGACACCTTGGGCCTCTATCACCTCCGTTCCATGGCGGCCCTCTCCTATTGGTGACAAGCCTTATCGGAAATGGATCCGGAAGCCTTAAAAAAGTTGAGAGATGAGAATCAAAGGCTTCTTGCCGATGTAGATCGCTTCCGGTTCATCCAGAACGAACTCCAAACTTCGCTCACTGCCTCTCAAGTGCACTTGGAATCGAAATCCATAGAGGTCGCCGCACTGTAGACGGAATTACAAAAAGAAAAGGATGCGGCGGCTACTGCGATATCAAATTTGGAGGAGTCGCGAAAATTGGAGGTTGATAGGGCTTTGTCGGCAGAGGAGCGCCTAAAAGCTGCCGAGGCCCAAGTGAGTGACCTGCAGAAAGCTCTCTCGGTCGCCGAGGAGGCGGGTGGGAAGCTTGTCAAACAGGTTTCGGATTTGGAGGACGCTGCCTTGGAGGCATACCAGGGTGGTTTTGACAATGCATTGGAGCAAGTGAGTTTGCTGTCGCCGGATCTAGATCTAAGTAGTTGTAACGTAGAGCTGATTGTACTAGACGGCAAACTCACTACCCCTTCCCCCTTGTAAAAGCTTTAGTATGAATGAAAGACTAATTTTCTCGGTTTCCTTTTCAGTCTCTTAATATCATTATTTATTTATTTATTTATTATTATTATTATTATTATTATTATTATTATTATTATTATTATTATTATTATTATTATTATTATTATTATTATTATTATATATCATTTTTTTATTTCTTTTTGTATGGGCCGCCGCTACATCTTTCTGCGGCCCAACGGTCTTAATACTTAAGACTTTCTTCCTACCTCATTCCTTACTTCTTCGTACAAACATGTCTGCCTCTTCTTCTTCTTCTCTTGAGGTGAGTGCTTTCCCATTCCTTTCCTCTCCAGAGCGCGAACCCAAACCTTCTGATTACAGGCAATGGGTAAATGAATAAGTGTGGCTCCAAGCATCTTTCTACCCTTCTCCGCTGGTTTCGCATTATATTAATGAGAAGACCTGGTGCGAAGCGGCGTATGTCAACCATTTCAGGGCGATCGCTTGTCATCCCATTGACAGGGTGTGCCATCCCCCTTTTCACGGAGAACAGGACTTTGTTTATATGTATGAACCAGTGTTTCGCCTGCTCAGCGTGACTCTTCTCTTCCATCACTTTGAGGCTGAAGTGCTCTGGGTTTTAGGGCTGGCTCCTTCGCAACTTCATCCCAGCGGGTGGGCAGTTATTCAAGCATTTCGGTTGGTGTGCCATTTTTTTGGGGTGGTGCCGATAGCAGCATTACTACTTTACTTCTACTATTCGGACGTCCCCACTCCGGCATCATGGGTTCGCCTCGTTCCCCGGACTCGCCGAGACCTATTTTCCGAGTACAACATCTCTTCTCCAGCCTTCCGCCCCTAGTTCTTCAAAGTTTACGCGTCCGAGAGGCGCTTGTTTGCTATGACAGCAAGGAGTTTTCCGCTACACTGGCAGCTTGTGCCTAGTGTCAACAAGGTACCCATCCTGTCCTAGGAGGATCAAACCTCATCGGGACCCATGCCCAGCTATTGCTTGGGTGCCAGGGGTTAATGTTTTGTCTCGAGATAGTCAGCCAGATCCTTTTCGACATCAATTTCGCCCGAGTTCTTATTTCTTCCATGTTGGATGGTCTTCTTAGTGTTAAGGAGTCGCTAAATTGTCTGGCACGCAGTCCCTTCTGGAAAGCTTTCACAAAAATCTTTTGGTCTTGATCATTTACCTGGACCATGGTATTGTTGAACAAACTTTTGGTCCGGATCATTTACTTGGACCATGGCATTGTTGAACTTAACAAGGTATCCCTTTAAGTTTTCTCCTTTCATTTGTTTGATATAAAAAAGATTTGTCACTTCTAACTTTTTTGCTTTGTTTGCTGCAAACTGGGAGATAAATAAGGTGGCTAGTCCACTAAATGTCTAAATGGTTCTAGCCGGCAGATCCTTAGTTTTCCCTTCCTTCTTTTATAGCCTTTCTCTTCTTGGTGATCGTGTTGTCAACTGCTCCGCATAACACAGCGCGCCAACTAGACCTTCTGATTTCTACATCGTTTGCCTGATATTCCACACGGTGCTTGACAATTACGACAAGCTGACTATATCTTTTGATTGTTGTTTGTTCATGGATAGCATGATCAAGTGTCTTATCAAGTCTAAGTGGGTCGCTTTTGTTCACATCCAATTGAACCAATTATCATCCTAAAATATTATCGTACTATTTTTTTAACATTTTATTAAAATATTATACATGTTACATATATTAAAAAAATAAACTAAATTATATATTTGACTCTTTTTATTTATTCAATTTAGTTTCTTTATTATTAAAAAATTTATTTTAATTCTTTAACTCTTAAAACAATACAATGTTATTATTTTCATCAATAAAATAATAATAGCGTTAAACTTATGTGTAATGACTATATTAATTATAAATAATAGCAATTTCTAATTGTCAATATAATAATTTTATTTTTATAATTAAAAGATAATAATAGAATATTATAATTTAATAAAAATTACATTTTAAGAGAGGTAGTTTTTAATTGCCCAAATAATAATTTATTTTTACATCATAAAAAAGTTAATAGAAAAATATATTTTCAAAAATAATTATAGTTTAACTGTTATTATAATAAAAAAAATAAATATTATAATAGTTTAATAAATTTTATTATTACGGTAATTTTGAAATTATAATTTTTAAAAACTTTAATAAAAAAAACTGTAATTTAAGTTGTATTATATTGAAATGAAATTTATTGAATTAATAAAAATTTATATTTTACTTTAACAATATTTTATTTTTTAAAATAAAATGATTCCAATAACAGCTAAAAACTATAATTATTTTAAAATTATAGTTTTTACTAAATTAATTTATAACACAATATAATAATGTTCATAGTATTAATAGAAATGATAAATATTAAAAAAATTCAGATAAAAAAAACCGAAGTATACTTTTTTGCGTATCGACATAAAAAATTCAAATATTTTTTATTTACTTTTTTCTTTTTATTTGTCTGAAAGATTATTTTTATATTGTATTCATTTTTTATTTTATTTAATAATTAATAAAAAAAACTAAGTGAAAGTTTTGTCTCACATGCATGAATTGTTAGAAAAATATCGTCCGCAACAACATGAAAAGAAAATATTTGATACGCAAAGACAAAATTTAATTTATTTTATCTTGTAGAAATAATAAAAATGTAAATGGATTTTTTATTTAGAAAAGAAGATGTTTTAAATTAAGAAACATGATAAATATTATAGAATTAAGATTTTTAAATTATTATAATTTCATAAACTTCAATATAATAAAATTTAAATTATTTTTTAAATATAATTTTAGGATTTTAAAAATAAAATTTATATTGTTGTATAATTATCATAATTGTAAAATTTTACTTAGATAATAATATTTGATTTTTTAACATAAAATATTACAAGAACAACTAAAAACTGTATTTATTTTAAATTATAACTTTTATATTTGATAATTTAGAAAATAAATTTATTATTGGTGTAAGTTACTATTGCATTGATTTTAAAAATTGAATATGATATTTAACTTTTTAATTATAAAAAGATCAAATTAAATAATATATATAAATAAAAAATTAAATTGAAAATTTTAATAATAGAAAGAGCAAATTGACTAATATGAACAGCTGTGGCATAAATACAGAATGCTTTCTGCCTAAGAATAAAGAATGGATCAATAAGTAGAGCGAGCTGGAACTAGAACAATACTCGGGGAACCCTTGAAGTGAATAATAATTCCAACTGTAGTTTCCTCTATCGACCTTTAATTGTTGCATGCCCAGAATCGCCAAGATGTTTATGTAATCTATTCCTGTGTATCCAAATAAAACTAAGTTACGAAACGGTTTAGTCTGATAACAAAAAGATTTACGATTGAAACAACATAAAAGTTGATCATCGAGAGACATAAATTACCTTGACTCAAACTCCTCTCCACACGCCTCACAAATATTGCCAACATTCTTTGATGTCCCCTTTATTGAAGAAACAAATTCAGAATCAGATTATAGAGAACAAAAACTACCTTAACTGTACAACATGGCCAGAAACGTTAATCAACATTATCCTGGCTACAGCTACACAGAAACCAGTGAACGTATCTGAACAGAAAAACTACAACAGAGAATAAACATGAAATTGAAAAGTTAACTAATTATTTCCAGGTATTGCTTGTCATGTGGTTAGAACAAAATGGTTAAGTATGTCTGGTCTATTGTATTTAATACTAGACTTTTATGCCTTGTTTGGTTCAAAGAAAAGAACGGGAGGGGACCCCTTGTTTGATTTACAACGGAAGTTGTACGGAGGCTGCAAAGGGGAAACTAACAAATTTATTATTATATAGTTAAAATAGTCAAATAAACTATTAAATTAAAGGTAATTTAGTCTAATTAATATAGAAGTTCCTCTCCCATCCAAATCTCCTTAATTTTGGGGGGAGCCAAAATCGAGTGAGGGAATTTAGCCGTCCGCTCCATTTACCTCCAAAAAAACACCATGTTAATGCAACTACCAACTAATAAATACCACATAACCACAATTTAAACATTATTTTAGGTTTCATTCTACTTTTAAAATGCACTAATAATCATAAAACAGAACTCATGTTATGTTCTGTACCAGTTTAACCAATCTACCAAATGCTACCCTGAAAAAGTAAAACTATTGGAAGAAAATGCAGGTTTCAAAGTTCAGGAAACTACTAAAACAAAAGATAGTATAACACAGCAGTAACAACTACCTGGAAGAAACAACAAAAGATGAGTCACGGAGAACAAGTTTAATAAGGAGTTCTTACCTTCGCTTTTCTTCCTTTGGATGAAATTTTAGCTTTGGTTTTTGTGTCCTTGGAAGCTCCTTTTTTATCAGCCGGTTGATTAAAACCCTTCTTATCTCTCCCAACCTGCCCATTCGCCATACCATTATCCTCATTTTTCACAAAATGTTGGGAAGAAGACTCCTCTGCATGAGAATTATCACTTCCATTACCGTTTGCATTCTCACCATTGCCACTGGCAGCAGACCCATCAGATTCTTCACAATTTTTCCTACCCTTCTCTTTCTTGGCTCTGCGTTTCTTCCTTGTGGTCGTTCGGTTGTTATATTCCATAGAGTCAATCCCATCGTTCTCATTTTCAATTTGAGAGGGAACCACTGAAGTCTTGGGTTTGTGTGTTGAAGCAATTGGTTTCCTGTTCTTGTGCCCTGCCACCATTGCTTCCAGAACGCCATTTTCATCCTCTTCTTCATTGCGATCATCGCCAAAAGTATGCTCTTCCCGCTCCTTCACATACGAGGCATCAAAAAACTCATCACCATCACCATCATCATCATCATTACTTACATTTCTAGTCTCCCCCTCTTCAACATTGAGACCATCTCTAATCCTCTCCTCCAAATCACCAACCCCACAATCAGGATCATCATTCACCCCAATCCCATCTTCCTCACAGTCCGACCTCTCCTTTCCTTCCTCTTCTTCTTCTTCCAAATCGTCTTCATGGCCAATTGAATCCCTAAACTCGGCAACCCTCTCCTTATGTTTCTTGGACTGCTCGTGATTCTTCCACTGCTTCTCACTCTTAAACTTCTTCCCACACAGCACACAGTAGAACTCCTTCTCATTCTTCTTCTCCTCATCAAGCCATTCATCATAATCATCCTCCACCTCCTCAACCTTAGCCCACTCAGGCTCCTCATAAGCCACAGCCCTCTCCTTCCTCTCCTTCTCCAACCTCATCTTCCTCTCCCTCTCCTCCTCCTTCTTCTTCTCCATCTCCACACTCCTCTTCAACTTCATATCAATCACCCTCTTATCCCTCTTCTTCACAAAATCCCCCAACCTCCTAACAGTATCATTATACTCCCTCCTCGCCTTCCTCCTCATCTTATTATTCTCCTCCTCCATATGCCGCCGCGACTTCCGATTCGGACCCGCCATAACATCGTACCCATCAACCCAACAAAAATCCATCACCGTACTAAACCCTAACCAGTAACCATAAAAAGCCGTAACCTGCGCGTAGGGGCAATTCAAGTTCCCCATAACAGGAGCCTGTCTGACCGCGTCGACGCCAAGGCCCAATTTCTTCGCGTAACTAACCTCGTTGGCGTGGATTTTGTCGAAGACGTCGGAGTAGACTTTGTAGAATCCCTTTCCGGCGTCGGAGTAGCCGGAGTAGACGGTGTTGGAGAAGAAAGAGAAGATATCGGGGACGACCGAGTTGGAGAGCGAGTCGGAATCGGAGAAAAGGATCCTGGAACGGTGGGAATCGTACCAGGCGCGTTCCTTCGGGTCGGAGAGAACTTCGTAAGCATGTTGGAGCTCCTGAAACTGCGCGGTTGCGTCAGCCTGGGAGAGACCCGATGAGACCAGCTTGTCCGGGTGCCGCTGAAGGGCCAGCCGCCGGTACGCCGACCGGATCTCGTCGGCACCGCAGTCTATGGGAACACCGAGCACTTCGTAGTGGCATCGCTTTGCGGACGCCATTGCTGATTAGGGTTCCGAATTTGCGTCTTCTGGTAAAACACCAAATCCTATATTTATAGATTTCTTCCCATCTTCTTTTTTCTTTTTAATATTTTATTTTTAAATTAAAAAATAATATAACAATATAAATTACAAATTTTAGTTATAAAATAATATATATTCAAAATTATTATTTATTTAAATTTAAATTATATAACGATCATGCTAAAAAAATCTCTTTTTTCATCCGTTCCCTTCTAGTATGTTCAATTTAGTTTAAATTTAAATTTTTTTTAAATAATCACTTACTTTTTTTGAAAAAAATCTCTCAAAAATTAAAGAAATAAGCATCTTTTTAAATAGATTTTATATAACATACATTTGATACTATTATATTCATTAATAAATGTTTTGAAATTTGAGTTCACGAATTTAGGTGTGACCAGCTGGAAAAAACAGTTATTATTTGTTTGATATTTTTCAATCGAGGGTGAATGACTTCTAGATAACATCTCATTATGGATGATCTTATTAAAAAATATAATACGATAAATTACGATAAAAATACAATATGATAAAATCAAGATAAATTTTAATTTTATTTAATATTTGATCTATACTAGATATAGATAAGTAATTATTTATATCAGATGTCAAAGTTAAATTACATTTTTATAATTTTGTATAAAATATAAATTTAATTAATTTTAAATATATAAAATTTCATATAATTCTAAAATTATTTAATAATTTATCAATTTTTTTTATTGATTATTGAATTTTTACGGGTCTTGCATTGGAAAATTTCTGTGCAATTACTCTCTCATGTGCTTTCATTAGTTTATTAAATAATTGCTTCAACGTTTGCCACACCAGGGATGTGTATGGTTGGTACTTGCCGAGATTTAAAAACAAAAAACTGATAATGGATTTTGAAAACAAATTTTAGAAAAGTACATGAATTATTTAAAAAAAATTCCTATCTAAACAGTTTTGAAATTTATTTTTAAAAGAGCTTAAACACGTCTATATGTGTTATACATTCTTAATATAACTACAAATATTATGAAATTAGTGTTTGTCTTCAAAATGTTGTTTCTAATTGTCATACATGGTTATACTTTGTTCTTTATATATAATATGTATTTTTAATTTGATATTTATATATATAATACATTGGAATTAAATTTAAAATGGGTAAAATATTAACAATTAACATATGATGGTTAAAAATATATCATGATGACAAAAATCAAGTCAATAACATTTTTACAAACATTAACTAATTTAATAAATTTTTATGTATGAAAATTAAATTAAAAATTTACGACACAACTAAATTATGTGTTTAATTTTTACAATAATTTTTTTATAAAAAAATCAGAACAAATTAAAATATATTTTTTTATTTTCTTTTTCTTTTATCATCTTGGTTGAATATCAACCTCTTTACCAACTATTTTACTAACAATCTTTACTTATATTTTAAAAATTAAAATAATTTTCGAAAATATAAATCAATTATTGAATCATCTTCTCTTTCTATTCTTCATTAGTAAAATCGTTTAAAGTAAATTAAATCCTCTTGAGCAGTAATTATTCTATTCTCTTCCAAATAAATATCATTTGAAGGTTTTGCGAGAAAAGTTTAAGGAGAACAAAGTATAAGGATAGTTGTTAATTAAAAAATAAACTATTAGGATGGTGATTAATATTTTATTTTATTATAATTCATGACCGTTAATTTTTTAATTAATAATTACCATTTTTTAAAGTGTATCTATTTATTTTAAAAGAGTGAAATTAAAAATTAAAAAATACTAAATATTGTTTTCAATAAAATATAAATATCATCTTGAATTCTCTGGGCATTCATTTCTTGTTCTCCGATTCACGCAGAATAGAGTTCATCGGGTAAATGACATTCCCTTGTGCTTCCTCCGGAATGAATTTAAGGCACAACGTATTTTCGAAATCAAACCCACCACTGCAACCCAGAACTCAACTTCCTCTTTCCGCACACCCTCCTCTCACTTCAACCTCACCTCACTTTCAAAAAACCAGATACCCACGCGCGACTGCAAATGCTAGCAACGAAGCAGTTATGCCATTGCCAAGCATGTCAGAAATTCTAGAAGCATCGCGAGCGCAGAAACTGGACCTTCAGCTCAAAACTCTGGGGCCCTTTTTCAGAATCACAGCAAGGAGCTCGGTAACCGAGAAAGAGCTCGGAAAGGCGGAGGGGTTGATAAGATTGTGGGTGGGTGGCAGAATCCTTCACTTGGACTCGATCAAACTCCGAAGAGAAACATTGGGCATGGAGAAATCAATCTTTGGCCTTGGCTTGTTCATCGGAGCCGTTGCAATTCGACACGGATATGATTGCGGTTGCAAAACAGCTCAGCTATTGGCCATCAATGATTCCGATCTTTACCACTCCAAGGTTCTATTCTCATCAACCTTATCCAAAACTTTACACCTTTTTTTTTTATTATTTTTAGGGCACATAGACCTTATTTTAAAATTATAAACCATCTTTACCACTAGAATAGTTGAATTTTATGTTGTTTTGACAGCTGGTTCGGTTCTACACCAGACTTGGGTTTAAAACTGTGTACCAAGTTACTGGGTCATCGGTTGGGGATATTGGGCACATGCTTGTGTGGGGTGGTGTTGGTACCCGCATGGATGCCAGTGTTGAAGAACTCATGATAAAATGGTGTACAAGATTTAGAACAACTCAGTAAAGAAAATGGGTCTAGCAGAGCAAAATAAAAAAAAAAATCCTTTTATTAGATTTTGAACTCTTTGGTCACATCCTATAGATCCAGAGAGGTGTAAGGATAAACCCAACCCACCCCTCCTCAATTTTTCTTCTAAAAAATATTTGTACTTGTACAGTTTCTAATTTTTTCTACTAGAAAAAATTATAGTTTTGTAATTTATTAAGTATAGTTATATATATGTTTTGTTTTACTCAATATTTTTACAAACTTTTGTCTTTTGAACCTATTATAAAATGAATTTTATATTAGATACTTAATTATACTTAAAACTCTAGTTGCCAAAAAAGAATTGAATTAGGTTCTCTCCTACACGTTACAAACATAGCATGTGTTGGTAACTTAGTGACACCCTAGTTATATACGTATGTTTACTTTTAACTCTTCCTGTAAAACACTTTTCTGACATTTTCTGGCTATTGAATATTCCTGTGGTGATGTTCTTTTCATGCTGAGATGATTTCTTTTTTCTTTGGCGGCTTTCATTTCTAGTTCTATGCGCAACTTTCGTTTCTATGAATGGAAATATGGAACCACAAGACTGAGTTTTCTTTTCTTCCAATTTGAATCTGTTGAAATTTCCTAGCTTTCTGCTGTCTAGTCATACAATTAATTTTCTTAAGGATTTGCGCAGATTGAAAAATATGTTGTTGACGGTAGGTTGTATTATTACTAGTTACTAATACTAGCTAAACGTAGATTCAGAATCCACAGTTTATTGACATGTTAAACGGATTACATTGTACAAGAATTGTTCTTTAGATCAGTTTATAAAGTGTGCTGCCTTAACATATGGGAGAATTGTAATAAAAAATGGACCTAGATTAATATTTAAAGTAAAGAACAGATAATTACAAAGTGTGGTTGTAATAGAATAATCACTCTCGTACTTTTAAGAAAAATGATTCATTATTTATACTTCTCCTAAAAGTATGATTTGCTACCTGAGGTGTATAGGAAATGTAGCGAAATAGCATGGATAGATACTCAACTTACAACGATGAATGAGGAATGACGTATTTTCTTCTGTTTTTCAATTGCTGAACCACTCCTTCAAGTTGGTATGTAGGAGACACCAGAGCAGCAAATATATTTACATTTTTCAGATGCTCTGGCAAAATAAAAGGAAACTGCCCACGATTCTGAAGGTACAATGGATGAAACAACTTTAATAATTTTCCTTGTGGAAAACAAATCTAGTTGTGGTGTTGGTGGAAAATTTGGTGCACAACTTCTTCAATTCTCTTGCTAATTTAGATGGGCCACAATAGAAAACCCCTGTACGAGAAAATCCACATTCTTAGTTAGGAAAATAATTTAACCTCCTATTTTCTTATATGCATATATGGAGATTGAGGAGTTGGGGTTGGATAAAACTTTAGCCTCTAAATTAAATATGTCTATTTCAATGATTAAATAAGACACGAAGTTGGGAATTTATACCAACTAAGAAGTTGCAGAAAAATAAAATCCTGAATTACAAGGGATATTTTTTCTCACCAATCTTAGCTCCTCCATGCTTGCGAGCCAATCTAGAAAATATGTTGAACCAATTTGGTCGAGCAAAATGTGTGTGTATCTGAAAATTTCGATAGAAAATTATTTTTTAATCATGCAATTGCAAAACATATGTGCAGTCTTGACCTGACACAAATGATTCATTTTTAAAAAAATAAATAATAATTTGGTTGATGTGTATTTGTCAAGATTCTTCCAAGCAACTTTAAGTTGGAGTAGTTAATACCAACATTGTTTGAAATGACAAATTGCAGAATGCTATTTTGTTATGCCAAACTTGATAATGACATATTCTGACTTAAACCTGAAGGCATCGAACCTAAACTATCTTGTGTGATTTTTTTTAACGCCACTCTTGTAAGTTTAAAGCTTGCTTGTAATTTATATATTTTGACTACATATATTGGTCAAAACTAAGGAGAAGATGCACTTACTGGAGTCCTGGAAACTATGTCAGTGCCATTCTTGGCAAAATGCAAGGCCTGAATGACACTTAGCAAAGCTGAACGAATATCTCCTTCTGGGTGCACACTGGTCAGGAAATTGTGCATCTCCACAACAGACTTAAAGATTTTCAGAAAACTAGAGCCATAAGAAATTGCCTGAAGATCTTAATTGCATCTTTATAATAAAACAAAGATATAGTTGTGCTGACATAGTAGTTGTGAGGATAATGTCAATGCCATGGTCATAACAAATTGTAGGTAGGCATACCTGCTTTTTGGTTGAATTTGAGATTTCCTTCATAACATCTCTAAACCAGTCAAAAGAGTTTGGCTCTCTTGTAACCCAATAAAGATATGCTTTTAATGGACCCTTTGTTAAGCTGCATGTTCTGAGACCACTCTATTTCAAATGCCCAAATGTGGCATTTGTTTAATGGAACAGAAGCAGAGCAATTGAACTTCAGCGAGGACATTATCATAGTAAGAAAATACTCAAATATTACACAATAAAAAATCTTACATGATCAATTTGCGTTGTCTGGACACCTTTAGCTACATCTTTAAGGATGCTAATGAAAGGTGTGGCTCCTATGCCAAGGCCAATTAGTACCAGAATGTCATACTTTACATGGTCTTGAGCAGCAGAACCATAAGGGCCATCTATGTACAGTTTTGGACACCCTTGTAATCGTGATAACACTGTCTGCAGATCACGGAACAATTTTGAGACCAAAGAACTTAAGAAGCATAATTTTAAACTTAAAATTTTGCTATTTTCACCTCTTGGAATAGATCATATATTTGGTAGCTCCAGTCTCCGAGTGTTCTAATGTGCACACTGAGGTAATCATCTTGTGGTCCTGAAGTCAAGGAAAACGGATGCCTGAAAATTTAGACAAGAAACTCAAACAGAACATCAGTATTGATTGACTAACTTGGCATCACAAAAATTGGAAGAATGAATAGAATTAGTATCAAATAAAAATAGCACAATGTGGAATATTGAATGAAATGGTCATGTGATAGAAATACACGTACCATTCAAAGGGCGAAATTTGGGGACACTGAAGGAATATATACATGCCACTGTGGTACTTAAAACCTTCTGGTTTTTGCATTTTGAGGTACAAAACTTTTCCTGGATATAGACTTGCCTACATGAAAAAAATAAAGGAGGATGAGACAATAATTATCCTTGACAAAAACAATAAAAGAAATTGGTAAATTTAAGATTTTGGGCTGTGCCATAAAATTTATCTAAAACTTCAAACCCACGGATTTTACAAATAGTTGAATATAGAAAGGGCTGATCAAATACCTTCAAAATATCAACTTCGTAAGATCCAGACCTAATGACTCGAAAGATCCTCTCTCCAGCGTACAATAAAACTGGAAAAGCAATGTACATCCATGTCTGCACATGGAAAGATAAATATAAATTGAAATCCTACACCAAAACTGTTCTATAATTTTTTTAATTGAAGAGCTTTATAGTAACTTCTGCTACGGTCTTAATCACAACGACGAGCAACTAGAGGAGTAAACAAGTTGCAAGGAGTTTCAAAAATTCGGAAGAGCTCATAATTCAATCTTGCACATTCTCGATGACACATTTTTTTGGGTGGTAAGACGAGAGAAAATGTTACATATAATGCATGTTAAAAAGTAAAAAGAGACACACACAGTAATAAAATTCTAGTCAAACGAGTCTCATATGTGGCTATCTTGTCTTCTCCGGTAGTGGTCCATTTGATAGAGTAAATAGTGCGTTGAATTGCAAATTGTTATTGTGTATAATATATTATTTTAATTTTTATAATAATTACTTAAAAAATAATATCAACAATAAAAATTAAACTAAGTGTAGAGGAATGGTATTAGAAATGCACGTAGAGCGCTGAAATTGCGGGAAAAATAAGGAGAAAGGAAATAATACACATAGAATAAGGATGGAAAAAGATACAAAAAATGGGTTACCGTCTTCTCCATCAACTTATCGGTTAGGAACAAGAACATGGAGTGAATAATGAGCAAGGCGTAGACAAGGACAAACAAATGGTGGGAGTACCAAAAGGTGTTGTATCCAGTGACACGACGGAGGGACACGGGCAGCACAGGTGAGCGACGCCTTGGCCACTTAGTTGCTAGTGAAAATGCAATGCCCATTAACACCACCATGCCTATCCCACTCGCCACCTCCGTCGTCGCCAAAATTTCCACGTACGTCGGTCGCCGGTACCCAAATCCTGCCGCAATCGTTTGCCGGAATACCGATCTGTCCGACTCACTTATTCTTGGGAAATCACACGCTAGGTGCGTCCCACCGTGCATTATCACTCCCACCACTATTCCTCCTGCAATAACCTGCGCGCATTATACATCCCGTAAACTAAATTTCATCATCACTGAGACGTGAGATGCAACTCATTTATCTACATTATTCAGTTCATCTCGCTCGTCGGTGTGGGATTTTCAATACAATATTACCACTTCAGAAATATAGATTAATGGCAAGATTAGAGAAGGTACCTTGTGGAAGTTAATGTTGTCGTTAAATGGAATAACAGAGTTGATCGGACGGTGCTTGCGGAGCCACGTGATTGTGTTTCTACAAACAGGGAGGAGAACGAGAGCCATGTTGAGTTTTAAGGTCTCGGCAGCACCTTTAGCCGTGGGAAGGCAATACCCCATGACTTCAAACCCTGATCTATGGCGGTACTGAACAAATTTCCACACGAATAACCCCAAACATGCAAGAAGCCAAAGTAGAACAACCCAAGCACGTCTCCAGTAGATTCTGAACAACACTTCGGCCCTTGACATTGGTTCTTGTTCTTCACAAAAGTCACCGCTGTTGTTGTGAACATTCTGTGTGCTACCTGTTGCCGATACTTGTTTCATTGTAGTGTGTGCCTTGAATAGAGACCCCATTTGAGATATCTACATATGACGACGAATCTTTCTGTTTAGTTTAATAAAATATGGAATAGGGTCATCTGGTGTTGGGGGGTTGAGGCTTAATTGGTACCTCAATGTAGCCTTTGTTTTTCTTGTCCAGAGATTCCATGATCAAACATGCATAGTCCTCTGCTTCGTCATGTGTCACGGATAGCTTATTTGTAGAAGCGGTTAATAAAATTGTCTGCATAAGATACAAAATAATCACAATCACAACAAACACTTACCTCCGTGAAATGCCAATTATAATGACGGTTTGTAATATACACACCCCCTACAATTATTATAGAAGCCCATCATAGAGTTTGTCTGCGGAAGGGCCAAAATCAACGCCAACATGCGGAACAAGACAATTAACACATGGAAATTTAAACCGCCTCACACCCTAGCAAACTCACATTAAATAAATATAATAACCTGCTTTATATCTGTCTTGCTGATTCTTCCATCCTTGTTTCTGTTACACCTAGAGTAAAGCCAAGGAAAAATTATTAATTGATCTCAGAATTGTGCATGAGAGAGTTTAGCAAAGTTTTTTTTTTTTTTTTTACATGTCAAAGAAGATTCGCATTCTTGAGTTAAAAGAATTATCTTTCATCTGAAACCAAAGATTGTACAAATCAGTTTTGGTGATATTGGATTTCCAATCCTTGCCTCCTCTCAGTGCACTTAGTAATTCGTTGGCAAAGTCTGGTGATGACTGCATCCCTATAGAATAATAGGAAATAATTGAAAGTGAAAAATCAAAACAATAATTGGCAGAATAAAATCAGGATTAATTAAGAACAGGTAGGTATAGATAACACATTTGCTTTTTTTGTTATTATTAAAAAAATTATATTAAACTAAAGGAGAATTAAAAATGAGAAATAAAGTGTTGAAGGTTGATGATTGAAATAAATAAAGTAGGAAGAAGAATAATAAAAATGAAGCAAGTTGTCTTATATTGCGGCACTATAGCGTATCCGAAGAACATGGCTAAGGTGGCTAACTGCTCTGCTCGCTATGATTGTCGTCTTAATTGACGAGTGACAGATGATAAACAGAAGAGACACCGAAAAGGACTTCTCAATGTCTCAGTGAGCGTCGTCATGCATTAATGCATCATGAATTATTGTATATGTGGTCGTGAAACAAAGTGATAATATATGTTACATGAACTGTTGACTTCAATTTCCTATTCTCACCGAGGCAGAAGCCAAATTCGGACCATGTCACTACCGGTTCGGTGTCACTCCCGGTTCGGGCTACTTGATCGAACCGCTTCTCCACATCCTTCCACTCCATTTCGCTGATGAACTCCAGTTCTGTTACGTGAGAACATTCTTGTTCTGATCTCAAGTGTGTTGCATTGTTAGTCTCACTTTCACAATAAACCGGGGACGAGGACGTGGAATGAAAGACTTCTTCGGCGGTCGAAGAAGAAGAGGAGGAAGAAGAAGAAAAGGATGAAGAAGATGGTGATGATTTGAAGAGAGCAATGAGGGAACGGTCATGAGGAATTTGGGACTTTACAGACCCATCCATTTTGATGGGTTGTGGAGAATTGAAGCTTTGATCAATTTGTCATGGAAAGTGTTGCTTTTGTTTTCAATTTCATCATATTGTAAAGAAAATGTGGAGTGTAATGCACAATGGTGGAATTAATAAATTTTCTTTCAGGGAAAGAAGGTGAGTGGTTTTCTTAAGGATCACAAAGTAGCTTGAATAATAATTGCATTCAGCTTTGACCAACTAGAAGCAGTTAGCTAGCTAGAGTTGCTGGATGGATTTGTTAATATTGTTTTACAGACATACAAGAAAGTGGCCATTTTCTCCTCTCTCTCTTCATGTATTTTGTTTGGAATTGAGTGGTTGAGTAAGGGAAAAGAGAAAAGGCAAGTTAATGAAAAGAATAATAGATCATGTGTTTGGTTTGGTGGGAGTGTGTAGACTAAGTTATAGAAATTCAAGAAAATAAGTTGAGGTTTTGTTGGAACATTTGCCAGATTGGGAGAGGATGACAATTAAGTAAGGGCAGGTGAAGATTGAAAACAAATCCACAGCAATGGAAAGGGTGTGATATATAAGTGGTTGAAGGTGGAAAGGGAAAAAGAGAACAATGTTTCCATTTCTAGCCATAGATGTATCAAGAACAGCTCATAGTATTACAAAGTAAGCAAAAGAGAATAATAAAATAGAACAATGATTAGTTGTGAAAGGAATGACGTGTCTTTGGTTACCCCATGTAAATTACTAAACTATCGCGGAGCCGCCGAGGCTGCATTCTTATTACAGCTGCTATTAAGTACCAACAAAAATAACACCAATTTTGAATATAGACTAATATCTTTTTCTCAAATAAATATTAATTAAATTAACTATTTTTTATAAAATAAATTTTACGCAAATCACACCGTTCGTGCTGTTGCACGAAAATACAATCATATTAAATAGTATTTTTCTTCTTATTAAATGAGATTTTTTATATAAAATTTATTGAAATATATTAAAAAAAAGTCATAAATTAATTTTCTAAATTCAAAAAAAATTCTTCAAATACCTCTTAGATTATAAAGAATTATACATGGTAAGAAAGAAAAAGGTGCGTGCAAATACAAAGCAAGCATAGAAAAAAGATGTGTAAAATTAATGTTTTTGTGAAAGTCTTTCTGTATGATTTTTTTTTGGGTACAATATAATTTTATTATTTAAACGTTAAACAATGTATATCGTATTTATTTATTTGTATTTTGTTGTATATATATTTTTAGAAAAAATGACACAATGAAAGTTATCATACCTTAGTTATTATTAAAATAAAAACATTTCTCCTTTGTATATATTTGGATTTGGCTCTTATAAAATAACAACAGGGCACTTTATAGGATTATTAATTAGAAGATCAATGATTGATATAATAAATTTTTTTATAAAATTACGGATATAATGATTGAATTTAAATTTTATTATATATGCATTTAATTTTATCACGATTTTTAAGCGTTGGTTTTCATAAATGTATTTTATATTCTAAAGTAAACTCCATACAAAGTCAAATTATATATGTTTATGTGCAATTTGGAATGATGAATCACCTAAACACTATTTTCTTTTTTATAAATGGGCATAAATGTTCGTGGGTAAGGATTAAGGAAGCGTAACATTCTAAAATAACAATAGCATACATCACATACATATTAATAACAATAATTCTAAGTTCATTTAAAATATCTCCTTACAAAATTATTAAATAAAATAGGATGATAAAATGGGTCAACCTATTCAATTACCTAAAAAATAACCAAATTAAGTTAACCCATAATAGTAAAATAGGTTAAAATTTCTAACTTATCCTGCTTAATGGTGGTTAGTAGGTTAATAAAAAAATGAGTTGAGTTCACAAGCCAAACTATTAAAAAATAATAAGAAAATAAAATTATATGAAAATTACAATTAAAAATGCATACATACAAACATTTTTAAAAACATGACATAATAAAAAAATCTTAAAATATTAATTATTAGCATTTAAAAATAAACCATCACCAACTTTGTAGAAGTTCGTTGTTTACAAAGACAAAATAAACAAAATAGTAGTTTAAATAATAGTTTTACTGTGTTGAATCACTTCCACAGAGCCAAATTAAACAAATGATTGTTTTCTAAATTTTAAAAAAGGATAGCAGATTGACTTGCTGTCCTCCATTTTCTTGAGAAGTTATGTGAGATGGATGAAAATGGATTAGGAGGTTACAGATATCATCTTACAAAAGTTAAATAAGTTGATTTAATGAGTTGGTTTTGACACTCTTAATATGAATTAAATGTATTTTATATTTTAATGATATTAAATGTATTCACTTTTTGTTTAATTTTATTCCCTTCATTTCTTTTGATAAGTCATTCTAGAAGCTTTTCACTCTATATAATTTATGAAAATTAAAAAGTCTACCCTTAGTTTTTAATTACTTCATGTTTAATTATTCTACACTTTTTTATATAAGTTTTTCCATCTATATCAATAATATTGAATTGTATCAATAGTTATTAGTATCGAAAGTAATGGGATATTGTAAAGATAATTAAGGTGGAGATAAAAATTAATATAATTGATGAGAATTTTTAAAGAAGGATAATTTTGAAAAGTATATAAGTCATTTTTTTATAAAAGACTGTATTAACTATTTTTTAACATATTTTCTTAATCTGAATTAGTTAAAATTATTGTTATTATTTAAGCTTAATGTACACAATTTAAGAAATGTTTAATGAATGTAAATTAGGTATCATTATATCTTAACTAAAAATCGTTTAAGAGAAATGAATAGAAGTGCTAATAAAAGAGAAAAAAAAATAGGTGAACAAGATATGACAGAAGAAACATATAATAATTAATTCGAAGTAAAAAAGAAAGTTTAAAATAACAATAATTTTAAAATGAAGGAAATACTTTATAGAAAATTAAGATGATTAATGAAAAATATGTTAAGATAATCATTTTAATTTGTATACATTATATTTATGCAAGTCTTAGTTATTATTTCCGTGTTGTATATTTATATTTTTTTATCTTTGTAAATAAATGTAATTCAAGAAATTGTATTAAGTATTTTTTATTGTGTACTTATTTGTTTCGTATTATTTTTTATTGATATCTATTCTCCTTCTTCTTAATCCTTCATCTCTCTAAAAAACTCTTTATACTTAGTTTCTTTTTCTTCAGAAATTCTTGGATCCCTTTTTCTTCAAGTTCAAGGTCTTTTATAGGTTAGCTTCCACCTCTATGATCTTTTAAGGAGATCTTCACCATTAATGCAGTAGCTCTCCATAAGGCTTCGTAAATGTCACAGTGTCCTCCATGAGACTCCTTTCAATTAATGTGATGACTTCACATTTAATGCGGTAGTAACCGCTCCTTCCCTTCCTTTGACCTTTGTGGCGGAAAGCAACTCTCACGCCTACGGGATGGCAGGCCTGAGCTGACTTTCCTTAGAAGTCAATGCTTGGCACACGCCTCCCTAGCCATTTGACGTCTGCCAAGACAGATTGAGACATGTGGGTCTATCAGATCACGCTTTCCTAGTTTGTTTTTCCGTCATTTCAGTATCTTTTCCTCTTTTAAAAGGGACAGTTCACTTGTCATTTTTCATCTACTTTGTCTTCTTTCTTTTTTCAAGCTAAGGACGAAAATGTGTATCACACTATATTCATAAAAACAACTCAAATAACTAAATGTGTATTTAGTTTAATTTATTTTGAAAAATAAATAGTCACTTTTTGGTTAAAATTCTAAAAAATTATATATATAAGAAAGTTATTATTTTCTTAAAAACAAGAGTTATTACCCAACGTGATCTAATATTTTTCTATTAATATATAATTTTTTGTAGTGATAATTGTTAAATAATAATTATTTTAAAATTTTAATAATTAATAAAAATATGTATTGTAATAAAATCTTGCGTGAATATAACTCTTACATTTTTAAAGTACAAAATTAGTAGTTATTTGGACAATTTGTAATGTGCCTCTCCTTGTGTAAGTCGTACCTGCAAGATCAAACTAATTGGAAGGGCCTCTTGTGACTAGTTAACCGCTATAACTTATTTTTTAAGTATGTTTCCTAACTCTCAACAGTGCCATGTGCTTCAACACAACTTTTCAAATAAAGACAGATAGAGAATATTATTTGCGAAGGGGCATTGTAACGCGATCATGTTTTTTTTTTAATTAATTTCTTTTTAGTGTGCAGTGGTGTATAGTTTAATCTTTAAGATCTTATAAATTATCCAAGTTCCTCATAAATAATCTAATTTTAGTGCCTTGCGAACTTATCTAGTTTTGAGGAAAGCTTGAAGGAAAAAAGAAAAGGAAATTACCTGTAAAATAAGGCATGACTATTATTAAAATAAAATATCAACGCGTTCTTTGACTTTAATATGTGTGTTGACGTTCCTGACAACTTGTTTTATTTTTATTTTTTCAAGATAATACACGAGGGCAAAACTATGGGCAAAGACAATAGACAACCGTGATATATGAGTATGTAAATAATCATATGTTTGAATTTTAATTGTTTTAATTAATCATGTTACTGGTAATGGCTTTATGAATTTTTAAGTTTGAAACTAAATCCATAAAATGATTAAAGTGTACACAAACTAATATGAAAAGAGGTAATAATTTAATCTTGACTTTAGTTCATATTAGGTAAGAAAATGTACGGTGTAATGTAATTGTTATTAATTTAAGGCGAGTTAAATTCATAATTTATTTTAATTCAATGGTTAAATCATTGTTTGCTTTAAAAGTTGGATCATACATTTTGTCCTTTTCAAATAAAAACTGCAAACATTAATTAACAAATTTTTTTCATAACTAAATTATTAACCTCTCTCTTTTAAATTATCTGAATTTCACTGATTATTATAATTTTTTTATTAATTAAAATATCTTTTAGGGTATGTTTGGAAGTGGGATTTTCGAAGGAAAGGAAAGACAAAAATTTTAATTTTAAACAAAGGATTATAACATTAAGTTTAGGAATTATATTTTCTTTCTATTTATCCACCGTTCTACAATTTTGGGATTATATTAATTACTATTTTTCTTATTTATATTCTTACAAGAGAGAGAAACAATAATGAATAAAATGTTTTCAGAGAAATAATTAAAATGCATATTAAGAAAATACAACTAACTTTAATATAATATTCAATTTTATTCCACTTTGAACCAAGTTAATATGTGAACAGTCACTATTTTTTTTAATTATTAAAGGATGAAAATATTGAATGATTTATATATTTTTAATACTTTTCTTATAAAGTATTAGAATAATTAATAAGAGTATGTTATACAACAATATAGAATTACCCAAAAACATATGCTATATATGTAATTTTTAAAGCACGTTGATTGGGTATCATTTTTGCTGCATAAAAATGCACGTTTTTTTGGTCCTCATAGATAACCATACAAACGTGTATTCAAGGATTATTGTCTATTGATAACGGCTTTTCCCATCTGAATAACATATCCCATCTTTCTCTCGTAATTTTTTTTTTATAATATCTGTAATTTATAATAATTAATTAAATTAATTTATAATAGTTCTTAAAATTAATCTATTTATAAAATAATAAAATAGTTCTCAAAATTTTACGTCATTAATTAATTTAATCTCTGTAATTTAAAGAATCAATTTAATCTCTGTAATTTGAAGAATATTTTAATATTTTATTTATTTCAAGAATTAATTCAATCATTTATTATAATTTTAAGAATTAAAATAATTAATAATGTATAATTTTAATCAGAATTTTATATTTTTATTAATTTTAATGAATTAATTTAACTAACTATTACTATATTATAGATTAAAAGAGTAATTCACTGAAAAAAAAAATTTGACATTGATAACCATTTTTTTCTTTGCATAATACACGGCCGTAACCGAAGATGAGTCCAATGAGGGAGTTTGTTGGGCCTTTGATTATCTTTCTTTTGGCCCAAAAAAGACAATACTTGAGAGGGTTCCGGTGGCAGGCAGTGTGTTGAAGCCACTGGCTTTGCTGTTGGGTGAAGCATTTTGCCACGGTTGAAACACAAAGGCTTAAAAATTCTATTTTATTGTTTTAATAATTTACGATAAAACGGAACAATATTTTTGTTCTAACGTATGGATAATAAATAGAATGGAGTAAAGTATATTTTTTATTCTTTTATTATCCTTACTTCAAAAACTAATACATTTTTTTTATACTTACGATAAAGTGAATAGATCATCCCCACGCCTATCATTTTCTCCTTTAAATTGTTATTGAGCATAAAATTTGAAGTATAAAATATCTAACGGAACTCATTTTCTTTCGAAGAAACAATTTATTTAAAGAATGAATTTAGTATTTAACTATAGTCAAATAAATTCGAACTAGAGAAACCATAAATAGTACGAGCACAAATTGAATATTAAAATGAGTATTATACTAAAATTTGAGATTATCAATGTATGTGTGATTCTAATTATTTTTGGTGTGGGAACACTTGGTTGGCTTATCATATCTATGAATAAGATGAACTTATTTACATTGAAATTCATGCAATTACAATGCTGAACTCACTATTTGGAATGCGTTTGCGTGCAAATGTTGCTATACTCTGCTGGTGACGAGGTTATAACAACTATTGAAAGCTTAAGTTTGTAAATATGCATATGTTTATTTGAATTATTCATTCATGTTGAATTGTCTACTTCAATGAAGTTTGGTCTGTTCTATATCCTAGACCGATGAGCCTTTTCTTAAAATAAAACTAAATTATGGCTATTATGTATATTTGTGTGAAGATCCTAAGTTAGGGAATCCAAATAAGTTAAAACTTAAAAGTCACAAAATATGACCAATTTTTTCGGTGTGGTAGATTTTTTCTTTTAGGAAAAGTAGTTAAATGTTGTGTGCTTATAAATATCAAACTTTATTCCACCGGTTGTGGGGTTGAGAAAGAGTTGTATTTTATAAATTTCTGCCAAGTTAAATGGTTAGTTAGTTACCCTTAAGAATATAATTACAAACCTATCAACTTAACCACAACTTAATTTATGACTTTGTCCTTGAATTTTAATGTTATTTATTTTTATAGAAGCATTTGTCTCTTCTAATGTACTAGGCATAGTTTTAATCTAGCGTGGTTTAATGCTATTTAACCTTTTTCCTTATATGAGTAGTTTTGAAATAGCTAATTTTGTAGTTTCAGGTGGGTTTTCTTGATATAATTTATTTAACTTGGTTCTTTTAAAAGTGCGTGGGGTGGGGGTTGAAATAACAAGCAAACGTAATATCAAGATTAAAGCCTCGAAAGAAAAATAGAAAATATCCAATTAATGTTTTCTAAAAATTCTTTTGAAACTGTTGTTTTAAATCTTGATTTGCACTTGATCATTACCTTCACTCACCTTGAATAAAAAATAAAGTTTAAATATATTTTTAATCTTAAAAATATAATAAAATTTTAGTTTTGATTTCTAAAATTTAAAATGTTAATTTTTAGTCTATGATTAGATATTACCTAACATTATTAAAAAGAGTTAACATAAGTGTTTAATTGTTTGTGTTAATAATCTAAGGTGGACACAAATATGGCATCAAGGCTATCAAAAGAAAAGAAAAAAAAAATCATAGTGATGTCTTCCTCATAAGACATGTGCTAGGGTTAAGAAGGTATTTAAAAATTATAGAAAAATGAGAAGTCTTTCAAAAAAAAATGCAACCTACTGAAAGTGGTATATAAGAGAATATTATTGATTCACTATCTGTTAAAATTGAATTTGCCGTGGTCTTTAGAAAAAAAAAAGTCAGTCTGTTTATTGTGCTTGTGGTATTTTAAATGACATTCAAACCTTTTTTCGTTATTTTTTTTTTTGTTCAATTATGTATATTTAAGGGTAATTGATGACAAATGGGGGTTTGAAAATGTTTTGTGTGGAATTTGTTAAAGATCACATGCAAGTTGAGAATCATATTTCAATTTACAATTATTTTATCTTTAAATTTTGATTTGTTTTTTTGTTGAATTTTTTTTATAACGATGATATTTTGTTCATAAAAACTTTGTTTGATTCTAATTATATCTTTATATTTGATGTTAAGAATGAAAAAAATACAAGTCAAGTTTAATTATCTTCATCTTCTTTTCACTAAGATAAAACAATTTAGAAACAAATCTAAAAACGATAAATATGAAAAATTAAAACTCAACTCCACCAAAATAAAAGAAACACATCTACTTTTTAAAAATATATATATACTAATAAATTTTACTTTTAAAACAAATATATATACTAGTAAATTTTTGGAACTTTAATAAATGACTATATTACAATTTCAATGATTGGAAAGGTATTAGAAATCTAAATCTAAATATCTAACAAATACACGTTAAAACATCAACATATGATATTTTCCTCGTTGTTATGCCTTAATTCTCATGGGAAATAGCCCATCAGAATTTCAACCATTGTTTTGGATTACAATGTTGAGTTATTTTTTAAAAAGTATCCATCTTTTGCACTATATGTGTTTATCTTCAAAAAAGTTAGAAAAAAATGTCCACCCATTTCATTCTAGGTATTACTAGGTTCTTACGCAAATTGGAAAATTTTATTGTAAAATGTAGAATTTGAGTTATCTTATCTGTGTTAAGCATGACACTTTTATTTATTTTCATTCAAAAATTTTGAGTGTATGTATAACTTGCAAAAATCAACAAAAATTTGAGTGCATGTATAACTTTAAAAAAAAATTATTTATACTTTATTTCCTAGTAAAAATCAGCAAAATAATCTTAGGTGGACTTGCAATAACACTTCAAGTGAATAAAAAATAATAATGTATTACATGCTTGTATTGCTACTTAAAAATATTATTGAGCATCACCCTAGCTGTAAATAAAGTGTCATAAGCAATTTTTTTTTGTCAAAAAAAAAAGTTGAAAATTATATATATATATATATATATATATATATATATATATATATATATATATATATATATATATATATATATATATATATATATATATATATATATATATATATATATATATATACACGTATGTATGTGTTTGCAAAGGTGTGGATATCAAAAAGTATTTAGGATGAGATGTTAGGCATTGGTAAACCTAAATTTGTCATTATTTTATTTTTTAAGTTGGAATTCTTGTAAGAAAAAAAAAACCTTACTAACGCAACTTGTTGCTTTCCACTTTTCTATTGTTTTTTACCATTGCGTTTTGTATGAAAATAATCAATTCACTATTTAGTATTTACCTTCTCTGACATGCTAATAAATTATCTGCACCTTGCGAGTTAAGAAAAATACATCTTGTGAGCTAAGTATCATGTACATTATAATGTTTAACTTGTGCAGTGATATAAGTTAAGATAGTTTGAATTTTTATACCCATTTGTTGTCTTCAAAACATGTCATAACTTCTGTTTTAAATATATTTCACAACTTTGAACACTAATTCATCATTTCTTTTTTACTTTTTCTTTTCTTTTCTTTCACAGTTTTTTCTTTTTATAATGAAATATATACACTTAAAGAAATGTAAACTAATACCACCATGCCTTCTTCCTGCACTTGGTTATTTTATTACATCGGTATAATTTCCTTTTAAAGTTACTAAATTTGTTTGTAAAAAAATATTAAATACCCCTTGGTTTATTTTTTTTTTTATTAATCCAAGATAATCGTATTATGTGAGTGTAACTTGCTTTTATCTTCTTACTGAAATAATTTCTAACAGTTTATCATAGTAATTTCCGACGATGTGTAAATTGTCAAAATATAAAAATAAAGCACCCGAAACTATTATTTTTTAAAGTACACTAATTTAGTAATTTTAAAACAATTACACTAATTAATTGGATAAAAAAGCCTCATATATACTTTACCTTCTTTTAAGAAAATTGCTGCAAGAAAATAGTAACATAATTATATCACACGTGACGCACGAAACAATAGATAATAAAAGCATTTAAAAAAAGTTACAACTTGTTTGGCTAGTAGAAAAATCGCATTTGCAATTAATGGAATTTATTTTAGTAATAATATTATTTCTTAAGTAAAACTAATTTTGAATAAAGATTTATAACAGTTTTAAAGACATGTTCATGTTTATGCTTTAAAATATTTTCTTTTATTATTCAAATAATAAATTATTTTAGATGTAAAATATTATTTTGTGTACAAGCAATTATTTTTAAATTAAATTTCTTAAAAATTAATTATACCAAAAACATTAACACAATCTGAGCATATTTATTTATAAAATAAAAAGATAAATTCTTTTAAATGCTAACGAGACACAATTATAATTCTCTTTGAATTAAATACAAACCCTTGATAAATGATAAATTTGTTAAAAGATTTTTGGATGGTTGTAGTATAGTTGGATTTATTGAATGATAATTGATATTGATTTCTTATTTATCTTCCTTGAATCATCTTTTGAAACGGCTATAATAGCAAAGAAAAATAAACACGCCACCTCCAGCAGCTTAAAACAGAGACTTTTTCTTCTTCTTTTTTATCTCTTAAAGAGAGACTTTTTCTAGATTGTCAAAAAAGACTTTCCATTTTCTCTTCTTTCAAATTTTTAATGAGAATTCAATAGCAGAAAAAAAAATTGCTTATTAATATTTTTTTAGAATTACTTTTAAATAATTAAAAATTAAATGTTTTAAAAAATTACGTTAAGAATATAAAATATAATAAATACTTTTTTTAACAAAAATATTTCACTTTAACAAGTAGATATTAACAAAATAAAAATGATTATTATTATTATTATTTGGGACTTAGGAGGAATTATCATTTTAGTAGGAGAGGGTGAGTGGCGCGTGTAATTGTTTATTTGGAACCAAAGTTGAGGGTTGTTGGTTTGGTAGCTTTGGTTGTGTGTCGTAGTCATACGCAGATTATCTTGGTATCAACACCCAACACCTCTTAATCACTTCCAAATTTTGCTTTTAAAGTTTGCACTCAACAATTATATTTTCTTACTGTCATCGTGAATCAATTTGGGTTCTTTTCTGTTTCATCATAAACGTGTTCTTTATCTCTGCCATTCAATGCTTTCCAAGTTCGCAAACCTGTGAATATTTCTATTTTCCTTGTTTTTTATTCTTGATGTTTATTATTTCTTCCCATTGGATTCTGCATCCATCCACTTGGGGAGTAATGAATGCTAGGTTTCTTCATTCATAATGAGAGTTGAGATATGTGTTTGATTAGTGAATCAGGGATAGTGGTTTTCGCCAATTTCCCTGAATTGGTGGAAGGTTTGTCCCTTTCACGTGTGTTGCTGATAATGTACATAAAGAGGTTTATTTTATTTGTGGGGTTTGGGTGGTGGATACGTGTGTGACTGTGTTAAAGAGGCAAAATGGATTTATGGGTTGTTGCAGCCGTTGCTGGAGCTGGGTGCTTAGCTAAATATTTGAACAAGCTTTCAAAGAATGGTGATAGTTCATATCTTTTGTCTTCAGAGGATTCCAGTTTTGAGAATGCTGAGTCCCCAACCCATCCCTTTTGCACACAGGCAGGGAGAGATTGTTTAGATAGAAGAAGGGCTTCAGATGTGAATTCACGGGATGGTCTTTTGGCAATAGAGTTGGTTTCTAACAGAGGGCTTGATAGTAAAAAAGTAAGGCTTGAGTGTGATGTCCTTTCTGTATCTAACTTTGATGACATTGGATATAGGAATGAGCAAAGCGCCAATGTTGGTGGCAATTGTGGTTTCCTACTTCCTGATTTATCTGCAGGAAAATTGGGCCATAATTCTTCTGGAAATATAACCTCTTGCAGGACTAAGCATTTGTATGGGCATACTAGTAGGCCTTCAAACTCCTTAGAAAGTTGCCTAATGGCTCAGCTATGCAAAAGGCATGCCAAAATGGAAGAATCTGTCTTGGCATCATCCATGGCTACTAGGTCATTTCTTGTTAGTGATGGAAAACAAATGATCAGCAGAGCAAATGATGATGACACTTTCAGTGGATTAACTGGAAGTGAAGAATATAGGTCGCATAGAGAAGCCAGTGAAGTGAAAGATGAAAGTGTATTATTTGGAGTTCCTTACTTACCCAAAATTGGATCTTCTAATGATGCCAAGAAGATGAAGTTGAATGCAAGCAATGGACGAAGTGGGAGATTGAGCCCTTCCAGCAATGTGTTCAGTGGAAAGCACATGCTTACTCAACATGGTATGGTTCTTGGCTTATAAATACCTTTATAGCCTTTACTGCATTGCAAATATTTGTTTTGTGTACATTCTTCTATGCCTATATTTAGATTTTTTTTTGTCTTGAGAGTTTTTCGCTTGTTTGCACTTGAGGAAATTTATCAGTTTGCTCATCATGATATCTATTTTTATAGATTCTTTTGCATTCTCTGGTTAGTTACAAACATACATTATCTTGTAAAGTGGAATATTGTTTCATTTTCACGTTCAGGTGTATATTCATATACAATTCACTAGTCCCAGAGAATGAGATTCATATATAATGAATTTTTGAAAATCAAATGGGTTTGAACAGGTCTAGACTCCCTACATATTGGAAGGATGTTTTAGAATCTTGGTTTTCCTATTCACAGACCAATTTAGAATCTTGGTTTTCCTATTCACAGACCAATTTTTCCTGAGAATTGACATCTTGCATAATTTGCCAATCTCACTGTTCCTTTGCGAATGGAGGTTGTTTTGGTTTGTAGGAGGAAAAATTGCTTCAGGACCTAAAATGGCATTCCCAACACTAATTAAAAAATGGTTTTATTATCCATGCTTAGCGTGTTGATCACAGCTAGCTTTATAATTATAACCCAATCAAGTCATATGTGTCAGTTACTGCATATGTTGACCTGTTGATGAAGTAGGTTTCTATTTATTTCATGAGTTGATATCAAGTTTCTAGTGCTTGTGTGGTGTGTTTTGCTTTGATAATTACTCTTGTTGACATGTACATAATCATCAGATGCAACATTTCTCTTCAGTCTTGGGATTTCTTTTGGGATAATAACTTCCATAGTGGCAAATAAAAGAGAAATGGACAAGTTAAGAGAGTTGTTGAAGAAGACTGAAAACTTGGTTCAAGATCTACAAGAGGAACTTGAAATGAAAGATTCAATGGGAGTGAAGGAGTTACATAATGAAAATTATGGTTCGCAGGGTACTTGTGATCATTCCTTCTGTGATAAGGAGCTAAATGGATTTTCCCCTGAAAAGCACACAGATAACTCTCCAATAATTGACTGCAAAATATCGTATGATCAGAAGGAAGAAGAAAGTTCAGAATCTATGAGCAAAATAGAAGCTGAGCTTGAAGCTGAACTTGAGAGATTGGGATTAAACATGAATGAATCTAGCCCAGAAAGACCGCTGTCTGAACTTGTTGAGGTAAGCATAAATGTTTATCTTTTTCATTTCCTAGTAATAACATGATCTCGTAAGTGTATTTCATTGTCTTGGACTATGTTTGTTGAAATGTGTTTTTTTGTTTAACTTTTCATCTATGAAAATCCTAATTGAGTTAGTCCCATGCCTGATAGAGTTGGAAGTAGGGTTGGAAATAGGTTAGGCTGCCTGATAGGGGCCTACAGCCTAGCCTACATCAAACCCAGGCCAGGCCAAGGCTTTTAAAAGCCTTTTTGGTTAAAAAAGTCAGGCTTTAAGCCATTCAAAAAGCCTTTTAGGCCTAACAGGTTAGCCTATTGTTGATACCTGTTTTTGTCCCCTTCCTAAAAAGAAAAAGGGAATAATGGTGGAGACAGACCAGGGAAGCGTTATCTAGTGGACTCACGCCCCCCCGATCTGCCTCGAGCGGGCGACAGCAGTTGATAGCTGCCTGCTATTCCCTTACTTTTCAAAAAAGTCGTCCCAGCCCTGACACCTTGCGAGAAACCGATGTTGCAAAAAGTACTTTCAGCCGCGATGGCCAGAGGAGAGACTCAAGAGGTCATCACCGCATTCATGGTAGAAGATCTCCTTGAAAGATTCAGGGAGGGTGGAGTTAGCCTATAAAAGGGTTGGTGGCAAAAGAGAAGGTTATTGGTTCAGAAGAGAAGAATCATAAGAAGTTGAGGAAAGTGGTAGAACACAAAAGAGAGGATATTAGAAGTGCGTCTTCTTGCAACTACGACACATCAGGAAACTAGGTGAATTTTTAAACCCTCACTCAGATTGAATCATACCACACTCACAGCTTTTTGCTCTGACCAAACACTTAACCGAGCCCCGAAGTAAACATCCTGGGCTGCCAGCCGATATCAAATCAATATCGTCCTAGCCGGCCTCTCGAGTTCTTGGTAAGCTCGTTTTTGGTCGTCTCAACACGCATCAAATAAATTAAAGCTAACTATAGCATAGTCGACCCTAGGTCGAATTTTCTCAAGGATACAGTGCGCTCAATTATGACTTTATGTGAAAACTAAGTGATGCAGAATTCAAGTGTAGAATGCAGACTCACTCTCGGCTAGGTATCGAGTTGCTCTCGGCAGAGACTGGTCCGATATGAACTCGGCAGAGCTTTATTCGACTCGGTCTCGGCTAAGTGCAACAGACGCAACAGAGTCGGACTGACTCCGTTTCGGATTGAACAGCAGGAAACAGGGGGGTTGGTTGCAGATTAAGTGAAACAACAATTAAAATAAGAAATCAAATACGGCTAAACACGGCTACTACTGTATTCATATTTCATCTCAGTAATTAAGTCAGTTCTGGTTCGTTCACTCAAGTTTGCATTTCACATCAACCTTAGGTTTCCTTATGACGATCGTCAAACATTTGTCCATTGTCATACCGAGGATTTACACAATCGCTACCTCATCAGTTGGCAGGGATTAAGTTCAGAGTTGATTTTAGGTTCTCTAATTGATTACCCACTGAAGTTAAACCGGTTCCAATCGGCCTAGTTCAACGTTTGTCCATGTTACCATATGCAATCGCGACACAGCAAGTAGATTGGTGTCACAACCTAAATTGTGACGTTGGGAGGGGCCAGCCGAAACCACGTCGGCCAGGCAGGAGTCGTCACCGGCGTTTTGGTTTGAGGCAATGGAAACCCGAAGGAAAGGCTGGTCTTGAATCGAAATATGGGCTCGGGAGTTGGTTTACCGCTAGGAGGCAGGGGCCCGATGTCTATCACTTGATAGTTACCCTTGACTAGCTATATGGGAAGTGGAACGGTGTTTTGCATTTGGCTTATGTTTTTTGTCTAAGTCACAGGAGGAAGAGAGTCGAGGCAAGGTGTCTTGGATTTTTTTGGGGTTTAAGGTTTGACTTGATAGGGGTGTGCCTGCAGGCTCACGTCTCGGATTCAGGGGATTCAAGTCCGTAGTTCCTACTTGGGGATGTTGCTAGAAAGGTGGTAGGGTCAATACCCGGCTTGGCTATGGGAGAGGTTCGAGATTTGGGAGGCTTCGGAGGTTTGAGATTTGGCTTAGAGTTTACTGCGGAAAAATTGCTTCCCCTAACTCTTCATTTGAGGCTTTTATAGGCTTGATTTGGTAGGTGGTTGCCCAGTATCATGATTCTCTGGTAGTCTTTGAGTTTGTTCAACTTCACCTTCCAAGATATTATTTTATATGTGAGTCGAGGTGGGTCCCGGAAGACTCGATCTCGGGAGGAAGACTTCGATCTTTAGGAGACTTCGGTCTTAGGCAGGTTTGGGGTCTGCAGTTGCCCTCTTTTATTTGCTTATCCAAAGAAAGGTAGTGATCCTTTTGGATAAGCATAAATAAAAAAAACTGACTTGGTCATGCTTGATGTGCGATCCCTCTGGTGAGGGGGTGCACATTAGTTAGCGCTAAGGTTTACAAGGGTGGGGCGAAAAAAGAAAATTGGTGCCTTGGGTTTAAAAAGCAAGTAGTCACGAAATGGCAAGTCGCCTTAGAACTGCGAAAGGATAAGTAAAGTGACAAGCCCAGGGTGTATCTGGAAACTTCAAAACTAGAATGAGACCGGATTTTCCGCTAGCATCAGGGTTGGAACCATATTTGGAGTTTCAATCAGGGCTAGAATAGAGGCAGACACTAGATTTTCCATTGGCATCGGTCAGAGATATGGCATTGGACTTTCTCTTGGCATCGGTTTAGAATGAGATAGACATTGGATTTTCATTTGGCATCGGGTTTGAGATGTGCCTTTGGACTTTCTCTTGGCATCAGGGCTAGAATGGAGGCAGAACTTTGGATTTTCCATTGACATCCGGGTTTGGGATGTGTTGGACTTTCTCTTGGCGTCAGGGCAAGAATGAAGACAAGTTTTCCATTTGGCATCAGGGTTTGAGATGTGGCCTGGACTTTATCTGGCGTCAGAAATTTGAATAGGGCGGAACCTTGGATTTTCCATTTAGCGTCAGGGTTTGGGATGTGTAGTGGACTTTCTCTTGGCGTCCAAGCTAGAAAAGGTATATGTGACAAGCGGAGTGCACTAGTGACCCCGAGCTTTCGATTTTATGGGGCAAACAGGTGCACACATGGTTGGTACTTCGAGCTTCTTAGTTTTTTTGCAGCAAGCGAGGGGTGCCTGTGGCACCTTAGGCATAAAATTTATCTTGCGACAAGCAGGGATGCACACTAGCTGGCACCCAGGCTTGCAAAATATTTTGGTGGCAGGCGGAGTACACACTGGCTGGTACTCAGGCTTGCAAAGCTTTTTAGCGGTGGCGGAGTACACACTGACAGGTACCCAGACTTGCAAAGTTTGTGTGCAAGCGTAGTCTTGTGGTTGGCACCCAGGACTTGCAAAGTAAATGTGAGCTTTGAAGAGCAGGGGTAGTGGCTTCCCTAGGCCATCGTGGAGATGACAACGTTAGGGGAACTTGCGGGTGTGTGCTTCTTGGAGTCAGGCCGGGGTTATAACGACCTCCTTTGGGCGCGAGACAAAGGCGGTCAGCCAGAGAACGGCCCAGAGATAGAGGTGGTCCATGGAGGGATTCTTTGAGAGCAGGCGACCTTCAGGACGGTCGAGATAGAGAAGCGGTCCATGGAGGATTCTTTGAGGCCGCCCAGAGATGGAGGCGGCCTATATAGGAAACCACTTACAGGGTGTGTGCAGGCCGATTGCATGAGAATGGGCCGTGATTATCTAGGCCTCTCTTTGTTTTTGTTTTTTTTTTTTTTTTTTTTTTTTTTTTTTTTTTTGTTTTTTTTTTTGTGTGAGCTCCAACATTTGAATTTACGGAGGCGGTTGAAAGGTTGTGCGTGACTAGGCGTGCCTCGCTACCTCTTTTTAGACAAGGCTCTTCATTTTTAAGGAATGCATTGATGAGGGTGGTGCAATGATTACACCATTTTGGAAAAACACGAATCTCAGCCACGGGGTTCCAAGGCAGGCGTTTATTTTGGGAAGCACGCATTTTATCGGTTTTACTCGTTTTTTCCTTTTGCTTCATTCCCGTTTCCATTATTTGTCTCGATTCTTTGCTTTCGCTTTGCGTTTCTTTCTTTTTCAACCTTTCGCGGTCTTCCCAAGTCTTTGCTCTTCCTCGCCACCTTTCCTTGCATCCCTAGCCTTCGTCTTCCTTACCACCATGTCAGTACTTATAGTTTTGAGACTTACTCTTCTTCTTCTTTTCTTCTTCATCGGTTTGAGGACTGAGAGGCCATGCTTGTGGCTATGGTTGAAGGGGTCTTCACAGGCCCCCGCACCTTTGGTGCATGGTGGGTCCTGAGGATGTCTTTGGAAAATCGATGCAAACTTGACGCATTACGAGGTGAGGTCCCTCGTAGAGGATGGGAAATGGGTTTGCGGCTCCTACGCGATATGTTGAAGGTGGTGCGCTATGGCGAGAGGGAACAAGTGTGCCATGCCGCCCAAGGAGGGGGAGGAGCCATTCATTTATATGTATGAAACAATGTTATTGGATTTGGGGTGATCCTCCCCTCGACTTCTTCGAGGCGGATGTCTGAGAAGTTTAGGGATAGCCCCCATCTCGACTTCACCCCCAGTGGTTGAAGCGTGATTCAGGCTTTTCGGGGTGGTTTGCACTGGCCCTTGGGATTTTGCCCACTATCGCCAGTCTTCCTCGGTCACTATACCACTCGAGTCGGCCCGGTTAGTTGGCTGGGTCTTGTTGGCCCCTCTGCCTTAACACAAGGCTCGCCTCTACCACGGCTTCCTGAGTTCAAAGTCGGTTTGTGAAGGCTCGGGCATCCGAGGCGAGTCAACCTGCGTTGACCCCAGGCCTTTGTCAGCATCTTGTGAGAACCCCTAAGTTCGAGGGCTGGTGAGGCCAGATTCTTTTGGAGGCTAAGTTTGATTTTAAATCTTGGATAGCTGCTTAGGAGGAATGAACTATAGGGACATAGTGTCTGAATCTCCTGGCTCAGCTACTTTTCGCTGAAGAGTGAGTGTTTTGAGTGGTTACTTTCTATAGACTTCGGCCTTGCGAAAGTGATAACATGTGGTGTTTTGGCTTGTGGGTATGTTAAAGAAGCGGGGAGTGGACATGGCCAAGTTGATTAAGAAGGCTCGCTGACCAATGATGCTAGGAGCTGCAGTCGAAGGCTCTTGAGACCAACAACATTGCAAGCTTCTTATGTAAAGAAGTCGGTCGCAAGCTTCGGCAAGAAGAACTCGGTCCCCAATGGTTGAGAAGTTGGCGACCCTAGTCGTATCAGACAAGGAGGCGGGGCAAGCGGAAGGCCAACTCTACAACTGCCGGAGGAGGCGGCCTGGAATAGGAAAGCCTTGCTCCTCCTCTTCCACCTTTGCCTACTTAACCCAAAGGCAAAGTGGTGGTAACTTTAGGCCAAATTGCCCCGGCGGCTTGTCCTACTACGTGGCTCCTCCACGCCAATTCCTCATAGGGCCCTAGATTTGATGCCTGAGGTCTTTTTCCTACCAACCGCATATCTTAGCATGACGGGGGGGCAAAGTGTCTACTAGGCCAACAACTCGTTTGATATGATGACCACCCACATGGCACGTTCTGCATGGCTTCCTTGGAAATTTGGCGAGGGTTGGTCAAGAAAAATTTGAAAGATGTGGCCAAGGGGCCATCAATAAGAAGGAACTAGAAGGCTTTGAAGGCCAAGGCCGACTCTTTTTGAGGTCCGAAAAATGAAGGAGGCTAGTCGGAAGGCCCTTTGAGATAGAAGATTTGAAAAAATTTAACTTCTTACTTGTCGCCTAATCATCCTTGTTGAAGACAAAGGCATCTTAAATCGGAAGTCGAGATGGCCTCGTTGAGAACAAAGGCGTACTTGCCGGAAGTTGAGGTGGCATCGTTGAAGTCCACTCTTGTGGAATCTTTGATCGAGGGTGACAGAGGTGGAGGCTATTCTATCTTCGATAAAGGAGACCACAAGATCTGCGGAAGCCAAGACTATGGTCGCAAAATGGAACGGGCAAGTTGAAAGAGGAGAATACTGAGCTTGCTAAGAGGGTGGCTTGCTTGGAGGGGGCATTATAGAACAACATGAAGATGAGTTCAATAAAGCCCTTAAGCAAATAACTCTATTAGCCCCAAATTTTGACCTTAGTCCATACGATATAACCAAGGAGGTCCGAGATGGGAAACTTATTTCCCTCTTGGATTCTCTACTGAAATAGGCTTGTGATGACTTTAATAATGAAATGGATTTTTTTTTGTCATCTTCTTTATTTTTTTGGATTTTTTTGTTAAAAGGCGGAGGGTTTTCTGTTGATTATTTAATGGTATCAATCGATTTGGGATGATGGCTCAATGGACTTAATGCTAAGGGAAGTAATGACTTTAGTCCGGATTTCGGGTCATAATGGCTTGATGGAATTGACGCTTAAGGGAGTGGGAATGATACTGGGGAAATAAAGGCTTATAGACTCGGTGCTTGGGTATAGTGGCTTAAGAGGATTAACACAAAAGGGGAACAATGACTTAATGGAATTAATACCTAAAAGGAAACGGGGCCAATGGCTTTTGGAGAGGATTAACACTTTTTAGAGATCGTGGTTTGGCCTAGACTCGGCTTGAACCGAATGGGGAATGACGGCTTGAAGGTTGGGGTAGTCACGGTAACTTAGGTTGTAGATGAGTTAGGGATTTGATCACTGTCTCGGCCACTTAGCCAGGCTTGGGCAAAGATGGAAGTGTGGGACATGGATGAGTCGGCTTTTTTGGGCGGAGTCGGGTGAGGGGAGACATTCGGCCTTCGGCTCTCGAGTACCACTTCGGTTTCCCAAGAGCCGGGGCTACTCGGTCCTACGATATCAAGGTGTCATTCGGCTTTAAGATAAAGTCGGTTTGATGGCCATCCCGGGATTGGGTGGCTCATGGGTATGCAAATTTGGACAAGGGAATGCTAACTTAGGTATGTGTGATAGGGAATCTTGACTTCGGTATGTATGAGTGAATGAGTTGATTGGGAGGTTTAGAGCTGGTTTGGATGATCTAGACTTTGGACTTGTTGGCCCCCGTCTTGGCTTCCATCCCCAACTCTGTGACAACAGAAGTCATAGATGGGAAACTTGTGTCCCTTCTTGACTTAGGGTTGAAAAATGTGGCATGAAACCGATTGACTATCTTGAAGAGACAACCGACTTGGGGGTTGACATGGCCAGAGATGGCATGGGACTAAAATGACCACGTCAAATTGAAAAAGTTGGCACTAAGCCATAAATGCCTAAGTTGGGACTGAATGACTAACTTAGGGACAAAAGCGACTTCGGGTCGAAGTAATAGTGTTGGCATGGAGACTCGACACGAGGGTGGGAGACTTAACACGGAGTCAAAATGGAGACTTAACACGAGGTCGATCTGAGACTTGAGGCAATTCACCAAAGAGACTCGCACGGAGTTAACCCAAGATGGAGTGGGCAAAAGACTTAACATAGAGTTGGTATAGGCTCGAGACATGGTGTTGGAAGGTGGGAGTAACCATGGGATGGCATGCGTGCATCTTTGTATGTATGCATTTATGCATGTATGCAAACTAATTAAGATTTTATTTTGGTGGGAGGACAGACACTTGGATGCTTTAAATACATGTCATATGTACGGATCACGGGATGCGTGAATGTTTGAAATGCATGTGTGTTGCATGGACATTTAACATGGAATGTTGGATGCATGGTCGCATGGATGTATGGAGGTTTGCTTGATGGATGGCTAGATGCATGGATGCTTGACATAAATGGCTGGATATGTGGTTGTATGAATGTGTGGAGTCGGGGGTTGCTAGATGCATGGATTATCGGGTGTAGGTAATGGCAAGATGTGGAGTTGGACGTAGTGCGGGGGGGTGCGTTTAGCGAGAGGCAAGTCTCTATTTCCCTACGGTTGCTATCCCAAGACTTCGTGGTGTAGGCAACCGAGCTTCTTATGTTCTGTCTTGGATGTTGTCACCTTGTCGTTGCTCGTGAATTGAGACTAGTCAAAGGCTCACTATTTTGAAAGTGGTCTTCAACTTTTTCATCTTAACTATGAACGCCTTTTTTTTCTTTTTATTTTTGGTTTTTTTTTTGTTCTACGGAAGGGTTTTACGGGGAGGGGGTGGCGTTGTTATCCTCATGTATGCAATTTTTGAAGAGTCCATCATCCAACGCCTTTAAAGATAATTTGGGTGTCTCATGGGCTTCTTCTAGCTAACTTTCCCATGGGGGGTCGCTTCAACTCCCTATGTTGGCGGCTTGCCCCCGATGTGCCTTTTCTCTTAGACTACTCTTTTCAAGTTTTCGGTCTCGGCGACCTTTTATTTGATTTTTTGGGCTCGACTTTTGCCTAGGTTGTTATTTTAAGGTTTCAACCTAGCGAGCCGCTTTTTTGTCTTCCTTCCTTTTTTTTTGGGGGGGATGGACATTGAAATGAATGAGAGTTTTAAGCATAGTAAAGTTTGATGCGGTAGACCATCTTTCCTTCTTGGTTTGGAGGTCAGTAGTTAGGCTAGATGCTTGAGGCTTTATAATTACCCTCTCATTATCCTTGCAGGTTTGATCGATGGAATAGTCAAAATTTGAACATGAGATATTAGCACCAAGGATGGATTTTTTTTGTTGGTATTTATAACTTGGTTTAAGCGGGAATGGAATCATGGAGAGTCAAAGTATATTTCATTGATTATTCGAAGAGAGCATTACTGATCGAATTTGAAAAAGGATTAGGGACTACAAAATAGCGGACTTTTCTTATTGGATCATAGTTTTTGGGATAGGGGATTGAACAAGTTTCAACGAGGCTGTGGTTACAAGGGCATCTTGTCAAGCAAGGTGCAACATGAAGTTCGGTATATGACATTGATAAAAATGTTAGAACCCTAGGTTCTTTCTTTTCTATGAAATGTTGTATTGCACTGTTGGGATGGGGATGGTCGGAGGTAAGGGGTGTGGTGTTTGGTGTTGGGCTTGGTAGGGGCTTTGGCGCCACCTCTTTTTTGTGATCTTGTGATGGTGTGGCGGAAATGGTTTGAGATGTCCCTTGGTTTTGCATATACTTGAAAGATTTCAAGATTTGACCTATTTGCGCCTTTAATTGGCTAACATTATTTTTTAGCGCTTCTTGTTGTTTTGCTAGATCCCTTATACCGTCTCCATCCGTTTTGTCTTGGGAAGCGCTCTGTAAAGGTTTTTCGAAACTTGATCCTTGCCTTGTTATTGGTCTTGGTGAGCTAGTCGGGTGGGGAATGAAATGTAAATGTGATGAAATGCAACACCTAATCTTAAATGCATGGTGGAGATGAATGTGGAACACGATGCATGTTATTTTTGCCTTTTTTTATTTTTTTATTTTTTTTACAAGGTTAGAATTGAAGTGAAAATGGGATGAGTCATCTATGGAAATGTCGTGGGGGTAAAACAAAATTGGGGAGATGGAAGAGAGCCAACTTAAATAAGAGAATGACAACAGACCGGATGCAACTTGGAATCAACGCTAGGGTAGGATTTCAAATTGGGAATGACATAGAGTTGGATTCGGATTGGAATCGACATAGGGGCGAGATGAAATTGGTTAAATGGGGGCGACACGGAGGCGAGCTCGGATCGGCATTGGGGTGTCTTGGCTAACCCGGGTTCGGTGTACTAAGCCAACTCGGGCTCGAATGTCTTGGTCGATTCGAGGCTCGGGTGTCTTGGCCAGGCTTCGGGCTCGGGTTTATAGGTTGACTCAATTTGGGGTTTATGGGTTGTATAAGGCAGGGGTTTATTAGCCTATTCGGACTAAGGTTTGCTTGGTTGGCTTGGACTAGGGGTTTACTTGGTTGACTTGGACTAGGGTTTGGTTGGCCCTGTCGGACACATGGTTAGATGGGCCACTTTCCTTTTTCTTTGGGATCTTTCTAATCATCCTCTCCAACAAGTTCTTGGTCTATGGGCCTTCCCTAGTGGGCGATCATCCATGGACCAGATAGATTTCCCAGAACATGGTCACCCCCCCCTGATGGTCACCCAAAGGAACTATCGCGATCCCAATTTGAGACATCTCTCTAGTATGGAGACCACTACACATTCCTCTCCCCAACTCACGGGCACTGGGAATAAGGCCCCGCTCATGGGTGTAATCACATAGTAGCAATATTTCCCGTAAAAACCCCATTTTGTCACAATATTATAACAACATCATATCATCTACCCTACGGTTTTCACAAGTAGTATACAAATATCAAATTCAAATTACAACACATGCAAAGAATTAACAAACACAGATAGAAACACATGACCCAAATTGAAATGCATGCACCAATTAACAAACACAAGTCCCAACATAGTCCTCTGATTTTGTCCCAACCTTAGAGTTTTCCCCACAATCTTAATTCTCGTGCAAAAAATATATTTCAAGTAATGACAATTTTATATATTTTTTTCTAGAAATTTTTCTTTCAAAACTCATATTTGAGGTATAATTAAATATTAAATACAAGCATTTTCTTGATAAAAAATTGAAAAAAAAAAAAAATAAAATTGAATCTTGAAATTGACAAACATAAGCACCAATCTTCCTATGCAACTAACCTAATAGGGCTCAACTCTCAATAAAACAGGTCCCCAGGTGGAGTCATCCGTCACAACCTAAATTGTGACGTTGAGTCGGCCGAAACCGCAAGTCGGCCAGGGGTAGGAGTCGCCACCGTTTTGGTTTAGGGGCAGGCAGGAAACCTTTGGCAAGGCGGTCTCGAATCGGACATGTGGGTTCGGGAGTTGGTTCTGTACGCTAAGGCGTGGGGGGCTGATGCCTATCACTGATAATTACCTCGGGCTAGCTATATGGGAGGAGGGACGGTGTTTGGCATTTTGGATTTTTTGGTTTTTAAGGTTTGACTTGATAGGGGTGTCCCCTGCAAGCCTAAATCCTCCGGCTCATTTCAGAGGATTAAAGTCGCGTAGTTACTTTGGGGGAGGTTTGGTTGGTTTCCCCTTTTAGTGGGAGGTGAGTTAAAGGGGATAAGGGATGGCTTGTTAAAGATCCGACTCATGGGAACCAAGTCGGATTAGGCATGATGGTTTGTTTGTAGTGGGGATCGAGGTGACTCGTGTCGGCTTCGACCTGTCATGTCGGCTCGGCCTCTTATGGCGGGTCAGAGAGTCGGCCTCGACCATCGGTGGCCAGGGGCAGGAGTCGGCTTGGAGGCCAGGGTCGGTCAAGCTTGAGGTTACGTGGTGGTGCTTCTAGGCGGAGATATGGACTCGGCCCGGCGGTGGTTGGGTTTGAGAGGGTGGTAGGGAACTCGACTTGGGTGAGGTAAAAAAGGGATTAAGATACTAACTTTGGTGCTTGGAGATGGTGGGCGTGTCTTCCTGTCTTTGTCCAATGTTTGGTCTTTCTTCTCTGCAGGCCCTTGGGGTCCTCCTTTTCGTCTCTGGCGGCGTCGTCGTCGTCTCTCTCGGTTTGTCTCAGGTTGCTCTTCCTCTTTGGTCTCTGTCCTCTCTTTTTTCTCTCCCTACTGTTGATGTCTTTTATTCTGCTTTGGGCTTTATATAAGTGCAGGAGGGCTGCATAACAACCGAATCCCAAGATTATCTCGGATATTATTCTCTCTCCATTCGGTTTCTCCCATGGCGCTTGGGGCCCACTGGGGGTGTGGAGACTTCGATCGAGGGGAGTCAAGCAATTTGGGTCAAAACGTGGACTTTCTGGACCCGTCTCGACTTTGGGCTTGTCTTGGGAATGGTCCAAATGCCGAGGAATTGGGCCGGCCGAGAAGTTTGGGGCGTCATTCCGCCCAGGACATTTTAGGGGTGCTACTATTGGATCACAGAAATCGCAAACGCGAGATCAGAATCAAAATTCACTCATATTATGAAGAATGAAATACAAACACAGGGTGTAAATTTAGTGGATCTGTCTTCCACGACGATCGCCATGGTCAAACAGCAATGGTTCACCTTTATTAGCCAAGACACTGAGGATCAGAATCCACCGAGTGCGATGGCATGCCAAGCGGCCCCCTCTCGCAACCTTCGGCCTCTCAGTCCTTGACCTGCACTTCCTCAATCGAGAGAAACACCAATGAAGACACCATGTACCACCGTGAAGATGGAGAATATGAGAGGGAGATAGAACGCAAAATGTATGAAACTAGAATCTAAATTCAACAACCATTAAACGTGCCTAGCTCTACCTATATATACACGAGCTGGCTTTACTGAACACGCTAGATAACGAACTCCTAACAGAATTACAAACTGAACTTCCTAATCTACCCTTGCGCAACTTGCGCTACAAGCTTCTCCCATGAGTAACGTGGCAGCTAAGTTGGATGGAGCTCACCTGGACGCCCAGATTGGATTGCTGATTGGGCTGCTCCACGTAGCTGTTGGACCTGCAGAGCCGACTGGTCCAGGAAGACGGTCTGGCCAGGACGACTCACTTGGGTCGGGACTATTGATGGGTTGAGATCAATTCGGCATGTAGAAAGGAATAAATTCTTTTATTAGCTAAAATCCCCAAGTTAGCACAGATTTATACTTTACCTATTTCTAGGTCCATAATATGAATCTTAGCTAATACTCAATTCTTAAGCACCAAATGATCCCAAAAACACACTCATCTTAGGTTTCTGCAAGGTGTATAAAATGTGACACATCAGTTCCCCAACACAGTCAGTATTCCCTTGAACTAACTGAGACATACTTGGCGTTCCTCAAAGCAACCGATATATAGTCGGCCTCCCGGCCCGTCTTAGCCAACATGTAGTCGGCACTTCTTTTCACCGTTTAGGATGCGACGGTACCACTTAACCTGAGCCTATCCCAAAACTACGTAAACTTTGACTTCTCCATTGCATTAGGAGATACGTAGAAGCAAGATGCAACTCTTGTCAAGTTCAAAAAAACCAAAAAAACATACTCCTCCACTCTTCGATGAATACGACCGTTTCTATCTCCATCTGTAGGGTAATAAGAAAATTAGTTCAGAAAATCTTCCCATTTCATGCATCTAGTTAAGGTAATCGTCGTAAGACGGACGTCGTAGGGTGCTAATACCTTCCCTACGCGTAATGGATTTCCAAACCCGATATTTGATTCCTAAGACCTGCCTTATCCAACATTAGGTTTTTCCAGCATTTCCCTTGAAAACGCAGGTGGCGACTCCTGTCTCCCTATTCCCCTTCCCTGAAAGGAACTCAGATACAAAATGGGATGTATGAAATTAACTATTTGGTATCGGATGTCGTCATTCCGCCTGACTTCAAGGTCCCAGACTTTGACACGTACAGGGAAAGCTCTTGTTCGAAGACCCATCTTATCATGTATTGTCGAAAGATGGCATCCAACATCCATGATGACAAGTTGCTTTGAGCTCTTCCACCTCCTCGTTTTTTGGGATGTCCAGGATTAATGCCTTCTCGATAGTCAAGAGGGTGCTGCCGAAAGGTAACTTGGCTTGCTCGACCCGAAGCCTGAGCCAATTTTTGTAGCTTGTCGAAGTATCATGGCTTCTCGGCCCCAATTCGTGTCCTTTCTTAATGACATCTTCCCATGCCTGTCTTATCCTCCTGAATATACCCATGTTCTGTGATCTCAAGTCATGTACAACAAATGGGATAATCAATTCCTCCATAGGGGGATGAGAAATGGGACATCCCGACTGTCTGAGAGCTATTGCTGGATTGTAATTGATACAACCTCGAGTTCCCATTAGTGGAACATTCGGGAAACTCCCGCATCTATAAATTACATCCTCCCTCTCATTCCACTTGAGGTACCACCAGACTGATTTATTTGTGGATTGTCTCAGATATCGAGCTCACTCCTTATTTGTCATGATTCTCACAAAGCACCATCTAAAATCTTCCATTGGGCATAACATTTTGCATTTGTTGGTGAACATATGGGTGGCAAGCCATAGGTAGAGTGTATGTGAACAACATACTATGTTTCTTCCATTCTCTTCGTGACAATAATTTAATGTATAGTATGTGTTTGCGAGGATGGCTACGGCGAGATTCTCGCCTTTATTCCGACAAGCGAGGAAGGCATCGATGGCAACGTTGTCAATATAATCGTCAAGGTGGGGAAAAAGGACAATCTCGTAGACAACCAGTCCTAGTACATTAGAGAAAGCAACCCAATCCTCCACCTCGGAAAAGCGCCTCATTCTTCCCTCTAAATAGCTTCGTAGGAGACCATCAACATTATTTCTATTTAGCTTCCTTCTGGCTATTTTCGATTCAAATACTCCCAATAATTTTGCTATTGTGCTCCAAGAAGGATAATGCCCTTGATAAAGATAGGGTGGCATCTTAGCCAAAGGTTGTCCTGGAATACGCTCATATTCTTCCAGAGTCGGAGCCATTTGGAAATCTTGGAAGGTGAAGCATCTCAAGGCTGGATCATAAAACTGTACCAATGCTGATAGAGCACCTGACTGTACTTTTATTTCCATCAAATCCAAGATCTTCCCATATTTTCTTTCGAAGATCCGACGCTAGTTGCCCTTCAGCATATTATTGAATTGTCTCAATGATTGAAGCTCTGGCATCTTGATTTTGATTGGTATCACATCCTTTGTTTCACCCTTCAATCCAATATCCATTTTTTCGAAACACTCACGATCAAATTAAGTCCTATGCAATGATAACTCATGAGTTTGCATGATGTTTGAGAAAAATGATGCATGGGAACTGACTCAGGCGAGAACGGAAACACTCTCGTGGTCAGATCACAACAAAGCCACAAAGCAACAACCCCCCCTTAAGTGTCCTAAAGACCGAGACAAGTGATAACCTATTGAGCCCTACACGTGCTACATAATCCTTATCATTGGATGCTCTACCTTCACCGATTTTGGCCTCTAGAGCTCAGTACCCACTTTGTGACGCCTCCCACAGACAGGAAGAATATCCAAAATGTGGGTGTTCACAGAAGGATCATGCTCTAGATGAGACTTTCGCAATAACCAAATAGGGAGTACCCCCCAAGGTAGCTATCACTACTCGACTCTCACTCCCTAGGTTGCACTCAGGCCTGGGTATAGGACCTCACTCAAGGTGTGTGAATAGTGTCAAAGTGGTATGTGCAAGAAATCGCCTAGAGATTTTGACCATGTTGTCAAACATAATAACACGTTCGCCTGTCCTCTATCCTAAGGTTTGAAACAAATAAAGCGCATAAAATGAAAGCATATGGATCAAGACAAGAATACAAAATTGAGGAATGGATAAAATAACCGAAAGGTGCAAATAATAAAAAGAAGCCAACTAATGTCATGCATCCCGTTTATAGGCTTGATTCTCTAAAAGTGTCCTTAGTGAAGTCACCATCTATCGTGATGGGGTCGGCGAGGGATGGTATTTTGTATCCGAGTTCCTTTCAGGGAAGGGGAACAGGGAGACAGGAGTTGTCACCTGCGTTTTCAAGGGAAACGTCGGAAAACCCTAATGTTGGATATGACGGGTCTTAGGAATCAAATATCGGGTTCGGGAATCCATTACGCATAGGGAAGGTATTAACACTCTTACGACGGTTACCTTAACTAGATGCATGAAATGGGTAAGATTTCTGAACTAGTTTTCTTATTCTTACCCTACGGATGGAGATAGAAACAGTCATATTCACAAAAGGGTGGAGGAGTATTTTTTTTATTTTTTTGAACTTGACAAGAATTGTCTCTTGCTTCTACGTATCTACTAGTGCAATGGAGAAGTTAAAGTTTATGTAGTTCTTGGATAGGCTTAGGTTAAGTGGTACTATCACGTCCTAAACGACGAAAGGCAGTGCTGACTACGTGTCAGCTAAGATGGGCCAGGAGGCCGACTGTGTGTTGGTTGCTTTGAGGAACACCAAGTATGTCTCGGTTAGTTTAAGGGAATACTGGCTGTGTTGGGGAACTTGAGAGGCTGGCTAGAATGATATCGATTTGATATCGGCTGGCCGTCCGGGTGTTTTCTTCGGGCCTCAGTTAAGTGTTTGGTCAGAGCAAAAGGCTGTGAGTGTGGTATGATTCAATCTGAGTGAGGGTTTAAGAATTCACCTAGTTTCCTGATGTGTCGTCGTTGCAGAAAGACACACTTTTAAATAAATTATCATGAAGGTTAGATTAGACCTTAAAAATAACCTCACATTATATAAACATGTTAGACTTGATTCGTATAAAACCTTGTGTGTCTATTTTCACCTTTGTCTCGTAGTGATTTTAATTTTCATATATTATAATTTGTTTTACATAGAGTTTTTCCTATTGGCTTATTAGCTCATGTAGAGAGAAGTTGGACTTATATAAAAGATTTAATATGAAATAAGTCTTTAAGTAGGCTAACAGGTCAAGTTAGGTCAGGCCTAAAAGTAAAGCCTATGACTTGACAAGTAACAAGCTAGGCTAGGCTTACGGCTTGCATTTTTTAAATAGACTAGTTCTATTTAAGCAAAGCCTTATTCGGCCTAGCCTATTTCTACTCCTAGTTAGAAGCAACAAAGAATGGAATGAAAATAATGCATTCTGATTTTTATGTCTTCAAGAGATATTATATTAATATTACTTCACCCCTACAAAGTATAACCTATACCTGTTTCATGTAAGACAAATGCCTCATTATATCTTTTCCTCTATTTGTTTTGTTTTATGTCACTTTCTTTAAATCATTTCTTATAAGTTTGGTTTAGTTACCGTAGGATGGCACATTGCTTACGTTATTTTTTCTAATTTGAAATAGATTTGCTTATGTAAAAATATCTTGGATGCATATTGAGCTGCAAACTGTGGATACTTTGGATTTTATGGTTCTGATAATCCCCTTTACCATGTGTTAATTCCCACCAATAAATAAATAAAACCCCAAAAAATTTTTAAGTGATAATTTAATACTATTATCAGTATTATGCTGAGTCTCGAATTTGGGTTGGGTTTAACTCAAGCCTAGAAGTTAGCGGTTAGCTAATGATGTGAGGAGTGTTTAGGCCTTTATAAGCTCTAGTGCTCTACTTTTATAGTTGACATGAGATCTTAACATACACACCCTTGTGCCCAAGATTGGACAGCTGGAGGGTGGAGATTGTAGAACTGAATTTTATAGTTGAGGGTGACCCAGTATCAAATCTATGAGACACTAATACCAGCTTGAATTTAGGCTAGACCTAACTCATTTTTAAAAGCTAACTCACAAGGTGGGGATTGCCTAAGCTTTTATAGATGTGGGATCTCAACAAGAAGAACTGTTGGGAGCTCTTTGTGTATGTTTTTGCCTCGATTTTTTTTTTGTTTTCCACCATAGCTCAATGTTGTCGTAAGCATAAGAACAGGAAATGGGGAAAGAACAATATTATGCTGTTTTGACTGAAGTAAGAATAACGTAGTCTTCAGACATGTTTCAAGCTGAGTGTTTGTCATGACTTGATTAACTTCCAAATTTATTCTATGGAGCAAGTTATACAGACGTGAGGATTGTCTTCACTTATAAATACTATTTAGGCTCTCTTCTAGACGACGTGAGATCTCTAACAGTAGATGAATGCATTTGTTACTTGAGATCTTCATTACTTTTATTCTGCAGCATGGGCTTCTCTTTTATATGATTGGTTTTTTTTTGCAGTTAAAATTGGAATTCTAACACTATAAACTTGCATGTGTAAAAAAAAAAAAATTTAAAATAATGCTATAGAAATTGTTTCTTGACTTTGTCCCATTCTATGTGCTGTATTTTTCTCTTTACCAATTTATATATCTTATTTTGAAAGTCATGCAAGTTTTAAATTTCCATTTTTTTGCTAGTCTCACTTTATTCTATAATATCTTGGAGTAGCCGTAGGAAGAGTACCATCTTTGGGGAAGTTTGATTGTTTTACTTTTCTTTTACCTTTACAATAATGTTTGGTGTTACGGCTTATAAAATAAATTTCAAGCCTACTGTAATTTGCATCATGGCAAGAAAGAAAATTGAAATTGGGACAAAGTGAGTCTGGAACTCTGGATTGACCTTATAATAGAAAATATTTTCTTGTTTAATTGGATAACCTCTTTGAATTCTTTGGAAATCACGTTAGCTCTAGTTTGTGGGTGTAGTTCCCTTCCCTCTCCTATTTTGTTCACCATGTCTCCGAAAGTTTGACTCTTTGGTTTTCCTCCATTCCATGCTTTGTGTTCGATTTAACAGTGCTTAATACAGATCCATGGTGTGCTAACGTTGCAAAATTTCTTGCAGCTTGGCCCTGATTTTGAAGCAGATTTTGCTCAAGGTGAGTTGCGAACTGACACGATTGGCGGGAAAGATTTTGTCGATTCAAAACTAAATGAGGATGATAGTGACACTATGATCCCTGTCAATTATGCTGTTTCCCCTCATGATCTAAAACTGCGCTTGCATGAAGTTATCCAATCCAGACTTGAGGAACGTGTACAGGAGCTTGAGATTGCCCTTGAAAATAGCCAGAGGAAGTTACGGTTTATGGAATCAGAGCATGAGAGTCACCCCCAAAAGTATTTCTCAAGTTATGGACAAGAATCCTCCTTTACTATTGGAAATCTTTTGACTTATAATGACTGTGAGCCTATGACTGAAGCCTTGGTTATGAATTTATCTGGTGAATCTCCATGTCCTTACAATGGCACCTCTTATGAAGAAATAATAAAGATAGATGACTTCGAAGAGAATTCACCATCAAGCATCTATATTTCTGAATACAAAGTAGATTCACATTCACATGATTTGCATGTATTAGGGGTTCAACATTCTGGAGCAAATGATCTTCCAACTCATTCCACTGTTAATGAAGAGAGACTGTCAAGGGAACTCTCTTCTGGTGAGGTCACAATGTTGGAAGGGCTAAGCTCTAGCAATTATGAACTGAATGATGTTACTGGAGATGAAAATTGTGAGTGTGATTATGAGATGGAGAGGCAATTAATAAGACAAATTGTTGAAAGGACCAAGAAAGGTTCTCCTATTTTCCAAAATGCTAAAAGGATATTGTATTCTATGGATGAAGATTAACATTGATATCAAATATTTTTAGGTGTGTAGAAATACGATAGTATTACATTTCGCTTCTTTTTATTTTGGGTGGTCTACAAGATGGTACTTGTGACCTGTGAGCAAAACATTGCTTCCATGCTCTTGACCTTTGTTTATTCGAGGGTTTAGCAGCATACTTGTTAACACACTCTTTATTAGTTTAAATTTATTAAAATTATAAAATTATGAGTGAAATTTATTAAATAAAAAATAAAATATATAAGAAGTTGTAACTTTTAATAAATTTTAAATAATAACCTGGTATTTTCTTGTATATTTTATTTGATAATAAGCACAGCACTCTTTGCATGATTTGGAGTTCACTGTCTCAAATGGGACCCAGTCTTGGCATTACTGGCTAAAAACCTATAGGACCGATAATAATATTTTTGGGCCTGTTAGATGGATTAGTTTATTTAGTTACAGAGCATGCAAATTTCCTCGCCATATTCTTCTTTGAATAGTGCATACGAAGTATCTGTTTCTCAGATAGACTCAAATTTTAGTTTAAGAGTATGCAGGTAAGGTCGTCTAACTAAACTTAGTGGAACATCGCAAATGCTGGAGATGAATGCGATTCACAATAAGATATCTCTGCGCTCCTTCTCGCGTACCCTTTCCGTATATATAATGTGAACAATTCTTTTAATTTGATGTTTTTAAGATTTTTTTCAACAATAACATTTGTAATACTTTTTTTTTTTAACATGTTACCTTTTTCTATCTCTTTTTTTAATTATTTTTAAATTAAATTTTAATATTTTAAAAGAAATTATCAATGGTTAAAAATAACTTTATATTAATTATTTATTATAAATTTAAAAGATAATTTATGTTAAAAATTTTATATATTTATAAATTTTAATTATAAATTATTTATTTATTATAAATTTTAATTATAATATAATTTATATTTAAAATTTTTATTTATTGTAAGTTTTAGTTATATAAAATAAATATTACTATTTTTTGGTGGGAAAATAAATATTACTAATATATATATATATATATATATATATATATACACATACATTGAATAAGAATACTTTTAAAGGTTATTAATAAAAAAAATTAGCTTTTTATAAAATCAATTTTTATTTCTTTCATTTTTATATATTTATTTTTAAATTAAATTTTATTTTAAAAAGCTATCAATAATTAAAATGATATTTTATTGCAATATAAATTATTTATTTCAAATTTAAATTATAATTTTAATATAATTGATATATTTAAAAATATTTATTTATTATTAAATTATCAATGGTAAAAAAGATTGCTATCTATCAAGACAATATTAACCAATTATAATAAGTAACTTTCAATTTTGTTATATATAAATTTAATCTTACCACAAAATCATTATTTTTTTAATAAAAAATTACGAGCACTTTGTCCCCAAAAATATCTCTAAAGTGAGGGCCAAATTCATACTTTAAACTCTGCGATAAATTATATAACATGAAATATTTAATATTAGATTAATTTGTATACTTCAAAAATATTTAATATTAGACATCAATGCAACAAAAAAGAAAACAAATTGATTCAAAAATAACAATTGGAAACAAGTAAAACTTATGGCGTATTAACAAAAACAATCCACATCGCCGTGAAATGAATAACGAACAGGAGAAGGCAGGAGCAATAATTCAAATGACAGTTTAAAATGTTATTTTCGTGCATAACTTAATCACTTGAAATATGAATAACTGATCATATATTCCCACATAAGTCTTCAATTGTTGTCGCAACTTGCAACAATTCACTGATTTACATACTGTATGAAGATCTCGATTTGGTTAATAATGCTAAATCACCTCAAAGTAAGCAACAAAAATGAGATACCTGACTCTAAGAAAATAAAGGAAGAAAGACGCTTAAGATGGACCTTTCTTCCCAGCCATGACCAGCTAGCTGATCAAGATAACATGCCTGAAATGCTCATCAGGTTTAAAGTCCATAGAGATTTAGGAAGAAGTAGGGTACAGAACACGAGAAAGAAGACAACTAACTATAATATTCCATCAAGCCCTTTTGGCAAAATTATCAGTATCATCATTGTCATCCCTGTAATCTCCCAAATCCTCATCTCCATTGCCGCTTGCCTTGCTATCCAATTGGCCACTGCCGCCAAATTCAAACCCCCCACTTCCATCAGCAAAGCTGGTGCCAGTACCTGTACCACCACTGCCATCCACAGCACTTTCATCAAATCCACTACTGGCAAAACCAGCAGAGCTTTCATGAGTGCCTATACCACCAGCATCACCAAAATTTCCACTGTTACCACCATTGCCTCCACTACTTCCACCAGTGTAAGTGTTTCCATCATTACCATAATTCATCCCACTCCCACTGTAACTGCCACCAGCACTGCTACTTCCAAAACTGTCAGCAGCAGAATAGTTATTGCCAGAGCCACTGTTCCCGTATCCACCACCACCATAACCACCAGCAGCATTTCCACCATAGCTGCCACCACCATAACCACCAGCAGCATTTCCACCATAGCTGCCACCACCATAACCGCCAGCAGCATTTCCACCATAGCTGCCACCACCATAACCACCACCAGCATTTCCACCATAGCCACCACCATAACCACCTCCGTAGCCAGCACCATATGAACCACCAAAGCCACCACCACCACCGCCATATCCACGAGGTCTTTCGTTAGCATAATTTACCCTAATCTGGCGACCATGAAGATCCTGAAATGTTATGCAGAAACAATGAAGCACTAGGCAGCAAACGATATCTTATTGCCAGTCATAAAATTTGCTAAGTTAAATAAACAAAAAGGTTAATGAAGGATAAAAACAATAAAACTAAAAGATGTTAAGCGTCACCAGGAAAGGAGTACATTTGCATACATCACAGATAAGTTAGTGAAAATGTAACCTAATAAACTACAATTAGGTAGACATGATCTAAGTGCCTGGCACATAACTGGATATCCAATAAATCTTTTTAATTGCATGAGCCTATCAAGCAAAAAGGAAAACAAATAACAGCCAGGATAATGGTTCTCTCTTTCTACGGGTTTTCTAATGATTGGCCAAAATATCTTCCTGTCATTTGAAAATAATAACAGACAATTATATTCAGATCACTTTTGTCATGACCCATACTAACACTAACAGTGAACATAGTAAGCCTAGTTGTCAATCCCAAATTGTGGCATGGAACAGCCTATCCTAAAAATGCTATAGCAGGTAGCAGGATGGCCGCTATTCTTACCCAATTAGAATACAAATAAAAAAACAAAACAAAACTATGGGAGGAACAGGGGCTGCAGATGTCAAGGATGGCCAAAATGGCAAAATCTGTCACAGCTGGCCAGAAAATGCTGGAGATGTTGCTAGAGATGGGTGAGTGTTTGTCAGAAAGAACAGTGGGTGCTATTTCATACCAGAGTGGCTGCAAGTGACCGAGAAAGTAGGGTTTCATTTCTGTTTCAGATGTGGGGGCAAAATCCCAAATTGACCCCTTAAAACAGCCGTAAACAACACTTTCATGGTTAAAATAGGATATTTTGTCACCCAATTCAATATTGCCCCGCTCCAGCCACAATTTTCTGCAGTTTTGTCAGCTACCACAGTGGCAATGGCCACTACCTTCAAACTGCAAATCTCTGCTCCCCAATTCTGTAATAGTGCTGTTATTTGGTGTGTCATTGACAACTAGGATCATTAGTAAGAGTGAGCTGGAAAAGGGCACAGTGAAATGATTCCAAAAGACAATAGTAATAACCAATGATGACAATCCTCACATATATCATCCTAAATCTATGTATGCCAAAAATAAAGCCTAATGTATCTTACTTAAAACAACTACTGCATTTATTTAAAACAAAGTATTTAAATATGGGTCTGCATCACATGAAGTGGCTATGACAACCTCATCATCCCCCAGCTGAGGACTGCATTATTAGGCCACATCATGGCCACCATGATCACAATTTAAAAGCTTACTAAGTACAAAACACTGCTAAGTAAACAAAATTAGCACTGCATGCATACTCCCACAAATTGGGTGGGTGACATATGTAGCTTCAGCACATGATCATTTTGCAGCAACCATTACAACCAATGCTACTCACAAGATTATAACACTAAGAACAAATAGTCTGTGTTACCTGACCGTCCAAGGCCTGAATGGCACTGGATGCCTCCTCAACTGAAGTGTATGTAATAAAGCCAAATCCTCTGGATCTACCAGTTTCACGATCCATAATTATCCTTGCTAGAAAGAGCATGACATTCAAGAGAAACTATTACTGAGTTGAAAATAAATTAACATAAAATATGTCAACATAATTTCATTGGCTCCCCCCAACAAAAAACTTGTTACAGACTACAAAACAGAGAACCTAACTATTTACCATCAACAACTTCACCATATTTTGAAAAGGCTTCCCTCAAGCTTTGCTCATCAGTAGAATATGAAACACCTGTCACAGACAAATGTCAGATACGTATAAATAAACCATCGTAATCAACTTAGCAAAGAAGAAAAAACAAGAAAAAAGCATCCAACTCATACGTACCTCCTATAAACAGCTTGGAGCTTGGTGCAGAAGACATGCAGCGTATAGCCTGGAAAACAGAAGGGAATGGACGCAATTCTGAACTAACCTGCCTGCTCGCTGCTTGTCTTAACAAGTTCCCAATTCTACCAAAGAAAGCCATTGCTGAAACCTGAAGGAAGCAATAAACGTCAATGACTCCGCACAGCATATAACTCAAAAACACAACTATAAAAACTAATTAACACCCCAAACATTAGAAAATCTTCCTGTGAACATAAACCTAGAGGAAACAAAAGTGAACTATATAAAAACTTAAATCATTTCTTTGTTTTTTAGTTCCAAATGAGAACAGAAATCCTAAAAGCAGCAGCTACGTGACAAACTTCGTCATCCAGAGAGAAAATATTCAAATTCACACAGCAACCTACAAAACTAATTTCAAAACGAGTTCAAATCTCAAACTCTCCGATCTCAAGACAGATCTCACAATCACTGACGATCGCCGATCGAAAACAGAAGAAAGAAACCCGTACCATACAATACCAAGCAATATATTGATCAACACAAAAAAATTAAACAAAAAATCGAATCGAAAGGAAAGGAATAATAAAAAAAAAAAATTAAACAGCAAGATTAGACAAAAAACGAAGGGAAGCTTGGCGAAGACTGAAGAAGAAAATTGCATAATCGGAGATCACCTGGGTTCACTTCACTCCCGAGCTTGTGTATATTCCTAAAACCCTAAGCAAGATATCTATAGTTTTTCGAGGAAGCGAATGGGTTTATGCAGAGCTTATTAAATAGGTAAGATTCTATCTTTATTTCCCAGCTTTTTAATATAAATGGGTCTAGGCCCATTTGTCCTCATGTATAGGCCCGGCCCATGAGAGGAGAGAAGCCAACCATAACATAACACTGGCCAGTGGCCAATTTCGATCTGAGTGAGTGTGACTGCTTCTGTCTCCCTTTCCAATTTTCCAATGGCACAAACACAAACACAGCGTCCCTGTTCAAGCATCATCGATTCTTTGGGGGAAGAAATCGTGAGAATCATTGCACCCGTTTCAATCTGCATGTTATTGGTCGTGATCCTGGTCTCAATTCTGAACACCAGCTCTCCCTTCGACACATCGATGGCCACTATAGCCACCATAGCATACACCGAGACAACCTCGGACTCTACCTGGGACAAATTTCTAGGCGCCCTTTTGAACTCCTTGGCTTTCGTCGTTGTCGTCACCCTCGCCACCTTCATCTTGGTCCTCCTCTTCTACTTCAGATGCACCAGGTTCTTGAAACTCTACATGGCCTTCTCCGCTTTCGTCGTGTTGGGATTCCTCGGCGGTGAAGTCTCGCTCTTCTTGATTCAACATTTCAACACTCCCCTTGATTGCATAACGTTTTTTCTTGTGTTGTGTAATTTCGCTGTTGTGGGTGTTATGGCCGTATTCATGTCAAAAATGGCAATTTTTGTGACGCAAGGGTACTTGGTTGTTATTGGAATATTGGTTGCTTATTCGTTTACTATGTTGCCTGAGTGGACCACCTGGTCCATGCTTGTTGCTATGGCCTTGTATGACCTTGCTGCAGTTCTGTTACCCGTTGGGCCGTTAAGGCTTTTGGTAGAGCTTGCAATTTCAAGGGATGAGGAAATTCCTGCAATGGTTTATGAGGCTAGGCCAGTGAACCATGGTAATTTGGATCCTAGGGATGTTGTGCGGAGGCGGTTGTGGAGAGATAGGATGGTTGAGAATTTAAATCTCCAAACTGATTCCAATCTGAATATCAATTCAGTGTTGGCTCATGGCCCCAATGTTGAACCAGATTTGGATGCAAGCCCCGGAAATAATCGGGATGACGCCATCTTGATTAGGGAAAATGCTTCTTCAAACTCGATTTTGAATGCTGATACTTCTAGTGGCTCCCATAGTTTCAGAAATTTGGTGAGTGCTGAAGAGGGACGGGCACGGTTTGAAGGAATTGACTCAGATGTTTCTGCTCCCTTGATTGACCGTGGAACGAGTGTCCAGCTTGGTAGAGTGGAAGATGCTATGTCGAGTGAAAATTTGATGCTGGAGGGAATTGGATTGGGTTCTTCTGGTGCAATCAAGTTAGGGCTGGGAGATTTTATCTTCTATAGTGTCCTGGTTGGCAGGGCGGCTATGTATGATTTTATGACAGTGTATGCATGTTATCTTGCTATCATTGCAGGTCTTGGCATAACTTTGATGCTTTTGGCTTTATATCAGAAAGCTTTGCCTGCTCTTCCCGTGTCAATTGCACTGGGTGTGTTGTTTTATTTCTTGACTAGGCTGTTACTTGAAGTATTTGTTGTACAATGTTCTTTAAATCTCCTGTTGTTCTAAGGTTAGAAATTGTATTGTTTGGGTCTGGTACTTGTCTACCAAACATACCATATGACCACGTATATTATTAGTTAAAAATCTTGGCTTTATGCTTCATCTTTAGTTGGAAGGTTTCAAGAACTGTGTCTTTTCTTTCTGTTTTATAGTACTTCACTTTTGTTGCCTTAGTTTTTTGTTTTGAGGAGGTCCTATTGAACCTAGGTGAAGGGAAATGGAGATGCAGGGGATCATACCCCCACCACATAATCATGGTGAGATACCAGTTGACTTTTTATGCCCCTTATAAAACTTTTTCTAAAACACTTTTCTTTTATGAGTGATGATCAGAAAACACCTAGCTTACTGCAAATTTAGGATCTGTGACTGCAAACATTCCATTCCTGTTATTGAAAGTAGAGAATGTGCCAAAAGATCTTAAATATGCATTAGCTATTGAAATCAATTTGAGGTAGCAAATCTCCAAAAACATGTCATTGCTTGACCAGCTGACTGTGAAACAAAACATAACAATCACTCTCTTGAAACACTTAAATCATGTTTTTTGTTGAAAACTTGAAATAACAAGTTTGTAGATAATAATAGGAAATCCTATCAAAAAATTAAATAAATAATGAAAATTATTAAAGGTATGGATATGAAGGCAGTTGTTCTGAGGTTGCTTATTAATTAATTTAAAAAAACGAGATTTTGCGTGTCAGACAGAGCCAAATAAAATGGAGGTAGGAAACCATTTGAGTCTTAGTGTTTCATTCTTTTCTGAGAAAATAAAGCATGTGATATTTCTCAACATTTGGTTTTATCACGTGAGTCAGCAGCAGGTTTTGATTAATTGAACCTAGTTTTGAAGGATTAACATGTAGGAACTGACATGTGATCCAGCAAAGAGAGGACTTGAGTGGTAGAACCACAACATTGAGGATTCGAGCCATCATTTACTTGGAGGTTATGTGGTCGATACTCATTTACAGGTTCTGCTGGACTTATAATGTTTATTTCCTTTTCTTTTCTGAACGAAGTGGGGGACTGAAGTTTGAGTTTCTGGTGAACTTTTTCTTTCATTTTTATAGGGAAGTATTTTGTATAATTGTATTGCTACTTCCTCTATCCACACACACATATATATGATTTTTTAATTCACCTTAAATTTGGTTGTACTTTTGAGTGAAGAAACTATTCTACTATTACTACGTTGTATTATCTCTCTCCTCTACAAGTTGCTATAATAATGTTGTAGATCTACTGAAAACATTCCTTTCAAATTACAGAAATTTCACTGCTATGAAATGAATTTGTGTCCTGTAGCCACCTTAACATCAGGCACACAATCTGAACTCCAAGTATGGTTTAACTAAATAAGCAGCTGCTTATTCATTCATGAGGAGCGCACCTACTATATCTATAAAAATAGTCTTCGGGACTAATAAATAAGAAATCGGATCTATAATGTAAGATAATTTGGGGTAATTTCTCCTGTTAGCGTGGGTCTTGTGGAGGGCCCACGGTTTCAAGTGTCTAATTTATTGATTTAGGGTTATAGATTGAGGCTTGGAAGGCCGAAAGGATACAAACTCAAGAACATGTGTTACTAGACTTTCAATGTAGCAGGTCTATTTGGATGAGGTAAAAAGGGAAAGGAAAGAAGTGAGAAGGATGGAAAAGATTAATGAGTTTGGAATTGATTTTGAGTTGGAAGTGAAGTAAATTTTCTAAAATAATTAGTTTTAGTTTTTCTATTAACACTATTTTAACGAGAAAATCACAAGATATGTGTATTTAAAACGTATTTCTAAACACGTTTTAAAATGACGTTTCCTTTTTCGTTTGGAGTATTTCAATATAGGAAGGAGTGATTATATTTTGATGAGTCCTAATTGGAAGAAAAGGGGGAGAGGGGACGTTTAACCAAGTAATAAACACACTAATATTCTTCTTTATATCATATTTCTTTTTTTTATTGTGGACATTTATGTTATTTTATACACTTTTTTTTTACCCAATCAAACAACTTAAAAAATCATTTCATTTTTCTTTTCACTCTCTTTTACCTTTTCTTCCTCAACTAAACATACTATTAAGGAAATTAAGAACCTAGGATATAGGTTTTATGGGCAAAAAAAAAGTGAGGAATGTGTTAGGTTTCATATTGTAGCATACTATAGTTGTTTAGAGTTTGTAATGGTTGGAAAGAGGAAGTTTGGAGATCTGTTATATTGATGTAAACAGAAGCAAAAGAGAGAAAGGGGGTACATAACAGTATTGAAGTCTCAAGTTCTCCCAATCTCAACTCTACTTGATCTAAAATTCTGAATATACAAGAGAAAAACATATAACCTAGGCTTAGGCTTATTAAAGATAAATATGGTAAGATTACTGAATATTTCATGCTTACGAGTGAGACTCAACTTAGGTATACCTATGATGTATATAGAACCCTTAAATGACACAAGCAAACTCAAGATGAGAGCCGCTAATTGTAGGCAAAATGCCAAAAAAAATTTGGAAAGGATAATCCCTATCCTTAATAAAAATCAGACCTATCGATAATGTCCAGCTTCCTTGTCTTACTAAGAACAAAAAGACTTCTTTGACAGTTTATGTTTTTCAAGATGGTTTAAAAATGTCCAATCAAATAATTTATAATTGGAAAGGCAAGATGGCTTTGAAATTAAGTTCCATATTTCCTACCTACAAAGGTGATTAACGTATACTATAAATGCCACAATTCAGAATAGGACCATGACCGCGCACGGGCTAAGTGAAATATCACTTAGCTGGGTAAGCTTAACCAATGCAAAACATTCACGATAAAATAAATTTCTTTAAATAGTTATAATTTAAACGTACTGAAATTTTATCAGTCTCAAAACCTAAGTATACTCTAACTAATGTTCATGAATTAAAGTTAGCTACTGGCAACACCTAAGTTGAATACTTTTGGCAAACACTAGAGAAGATTGTTGTACAGCACATGAAAATGTGCTATGTCTGCCAAAGACATCTGAATTTCCACAATGCACCTGTCAAGGAACTATATGTGATTTCCACCCCTTGAATATGGCTCTAATATTCATGAACCTTTGCCTCCAACACCCGACTAGGTCAAACACTTCAATGTGGCAGTAAATTACTTCGAAGTGTGCAGAGGTGAAAGTCTCTGTGATTTCCTCAACTAAGATGCAAAGTATCTCTATACAAATATTTAGCAAGTTTGACATCCAAAAGTCAATGTTAGTGACAAATTTAAATGATATATAAATATAGAAATAAAAATACCACTTGAAAAAATAAAATTTATAAGAATGTAAAATTTTTTATAAAGGTATAAATAAATTACAAAATAGATTCAAATCACATTTCCCCTCATGGTTTCTTATTAGTTTATGTATGACAATTGAACCTGAATTCGTGGGTATCAATTCAACCCCACCTTAACTTGTCAAGAAAAACTTGTTTTGACTAGAATTAGAGTTAGGTTTGAGTTTAAGAAAGTAAAGTTAGGTATAAGATGTAACTATCCACACCGTTATATATAATTTTATTCTTTTACTTTTATAACTATTAAAATATAAATAAATTATTATAGTAGTTAATAATTAGAGTAATGATAATAATTTAGATAACAAAGATAAAATTATACATTTAACTACAAATAAAATTTAATTTTAAATAATTTTTAAGTTCTTTATTATTTAATAATTTTTATATATTATTTGAATTAAAATATTATCATTAACATTAACTTAATATATTTTTGTTTAAAAATATATAAGTAAAATAAATTAGAAAAAAATGTAAAATATTTCTTCAAACTCGGTAAAACTCAACTCGTCCCTATCCCACCTCATTGACAAACTTATAATAGTTGTCTGATAATGTTAAATATTTTGCTTATGTGATTAATTTCCCTCCGAGATCGATCCTTTTGAGAATAAAGTGGTCAAATTGTGACTTTATATCCAAGCTAGGAACCAAACCCTATATCTTAATTAAGGAACATAAGTATCAAACCACTTACTTTATCAATATTCAAGGACATAAAATTATTTTTAATTATTGATATTTTTTTGAAAAAACTATTGAAATTTACTTTAGATAACTACTTTTGATATCTACTCTTTTTAAACTATTATACTCTTAATTATACTACAAATATAATAATTAATTTTTTCTAAAAATTATTTCTTGTACTCTTTTATCCATCCACTTAGTTTTTTACTTAACTCTACTCTCAAAGTCCCACTACTCACTTAGATATCACTTTCTCCTACTTTCTCAATTATATTTTTCTCATTTTTTCAATTATCTTTTTTTTTCCTCTTCATTCATAACACTTTCAAATAGAAATTATACAGCATACCAAATTTTTCATAATAGAAATACAAATACATGGATGCCACAACACACGTGATTTTGCTAGTATATATAAAGATAAAATAAAAGTAGTTTGAAATAATTAAGAGAATTTTTTTAATTAATTAAAATATAGGATGTAAAATGTGCCTTAAAAATCTATAAAAATGAGATAGAAATATATTTGTAGGAGAAAATATTTATATTATGAAATAATTTTATTATTATATATTAAATTAAAAAATAAAAAGTTAGTGAGACAATTGTCTCACTTGTATTCGTCCCTACATGAATTAATTAAAAAAAAAAAAGCTTTGGATACATTAAAATAGTGGCTTAATAAAAATGAATGAATATTGAATTTTCTTAAACTTTTAACAGATTTTATCATCCTTTCAGGTAGCTTAAAATGCAAGTAGTTTATAATACAAGTATTAATCCTATTTTTGATAGAATGTGATTCCAATAAATTTATTATTGAAAGTGTTAATAAATTAATGATAGATATTATCTATGATTCACTATAAGGATAATGATGTTTTTTTTAATATAAAATCAGTGGTTCATTGCTACCATAACACGTGTAACACACCACTAGACGATGAAGTCCGCTACAGGCATATTGTTTGCCACCTTTGTTTTGGTTATTCACAAACTTGGGAATGATGTTCGAGAAGGGATAAGTCTAAACATAGATTTTGAAAACTGGATAACTACAAACTAGTATTCACTTTTATCTCGGGCTTCATAGTATCATATAAGGAAGCCACGTCAGGCATGGTACGGGCAAATGACGAAGTTAACAGTTGGCATAACGACATATTGGCGCGCATGGCAGCCTAAGTTCGTTAGTTGTTACTCGAGAAACAAGAGAGGGTGTAACCCCCTAAACTTGTGCAGCACCATAAGTTTTATTTAACCTTTATTTTCTTGTTCCAAATCATCACTTTCTCTCTCGATCTCTCTCTCCATCTGTCATGTTCCTCAATTTAACTTTCTCTCAATTTCCTTGACATGCTTTAATCTTTGTTAAACCTTGGAGGGAATGAGACTGCTGATTTATTGGCCATAGTTGATTTCAGCAGGGGCCTGATCGGCAGTCTCTTTGGATCTTCACACACGTTGGCTTTTCACGTAATGTTCTCATTTTCTCTACACAACTTGAATTGAAATTCTCCCAATGTATTTTTCTTTTTGCATGAAAATGGGGTTTGTTTGGTTCACCATCATGTCGATTGAGATTTTCCCTCTGTATATATATATATATATCTTGATAGGGCAAAGAGTAACAGTTTGATTTTGATGTGTCTTGTTTTATAGACCAAATAGCACATTGAATTGTCGTGTTTTATTGACAAGGTGATGAGCAATTAACCAGAGAGGTACAAATTGAAGTGAAAATTATTATTTCTCTTGGCATTGAATTTGAAATTTTTTGTGCACGTCTTTATGTATCATATAAGTTAATTTGAAGCAAATCCTTGTTTCTCTAGGTTTTTGCACAGAAGAACACTTACGTTGATTATGATATTTTAAGATGTGAATTTTCATTTTAGATTTTGGTTTTATTTACAGCTCACTAAATTTTTCATTGGAAAACCTGGACCTTGTACCATTTGACGTTGCTGCTGATGGAAACTGGAGGCAAACGTGATTCGAATCAGGCATCTCAATTAACGGAACAAGGAAATAAAAGCCCAAATAATAGCCATTTAGAAGTTCATCCTTCATCATCATCATCACCATCACCATCACCGTCCCAAAGCCCCTTGACAGTGCCTAGTGATGCAACCAATAACACAAGTAATGAATGCATGAATAATGCTACTTCAAGCACAAACCCTGATGGCTCGACTAATGATATGTCAATGTCAGGCCTCAATTCATCACCTACAAACAACAATACCCCTTCACTAGAATCTGGTGAAAATGATGTCCGAAAAAGCTCTAAGCCAAAGCATGGACATGATGACGTGGCAGGTGGTTCAAACCAAGGATCAGAAATACAAAACCCCCCAGTGCAGGTGATGGAGCGTCCAGGTGAATCTGGTGCCTCTCCTGATCACTACACGTTTCCATCACATGTCTTCTCTAAAAGCAACATAAGCACCCCAGTGGAATGGAGCACTGCCTCCAACGAATCACTCTTCAGCATCTACATGGGGAACACGAGCTTCTCAAATGAATTAGGTTGCTTTAAATCTGGTGAGTTGGATAAGTACGGTGCCTGCGTGCATGATCAGCCTAACGCTTCACCAACACGCCCGCCACCTTCCCCGGCGAACAAATTCAATGATATCAGCCAAAGAACTGCTCAACTACACGAAGAAAGCTCTAAAGCAACTGAAGCAAAAGCTGCTGAGACAATGAGAGAGGTTATAATGGAAAGTAGTCGTCGAACCACAGACAATGTTGGTGGAGGGGATGAAAAGGCTTCCAATTCTCATCGCTGCTCAGATGGCAGCGACCATTCCTATGCGTTTCAATCGTAAGCTTCCATCACTAACTACTTTGCTATGTGTATAAATGCATGCTTATTTTCTAGATTTTAATTTCTAAGCACCATCTTTAAAAACAATATATCGTTAACTAATTAGATATTGCCATGATATGATTTTTAAAAAAATGTTAATAAATATATTATACATTACAGTTTGCACTCTTGAACTATTTACTTTAGTATCTATGTTAATACGTGAATAATCATCTTATAGATACATTTATAAGAAAAAAATGATGAAGCAATGTTGATAGTGAATACTAATTAGTGACATATTTTGGTTTAATTAACGTGAAGGTTGAAAAGTCGAGAGAAAAGTACTTCATCCAAGGGTGTTGAAGAGAAGCAAAATCAACAAAAGCAACCAGAGGAAAATGAAACACCAAATGCAGCTGCTCAGGCCCCAAAATCAACCACTAATGCACCTAACAAATGGCTTAATTGCTTTGCGTGTTGTCCATTCTGTCATTAATTAGGACACATTAGTAGATCATCAAATCAGATTGATCTCTTGTCTTTTGCCATAACCACTAACTATTTCTATTGTGTTATTAAGGTAGTATGGTGCATCGTTTGCTTAGAATAATAGCTCTAGTTAGTTAGTGTTATTATACCTCTATTTGTCATTTTTATTCTGTACATCCTGGGTGGGAAGTCAGAAACAGTTTTTTCTGATTGACTTTGTATAATATAGGTCGTTAGTTTAATAGTACTATTGACAGGTTTACAAGAGAATAACAGAGGTAAATCTCTTGGTATTCCATTGCAAGCTTGTCATCTCCAATGTATTGTGCATCTAGATTTGGCATGTTCACAGGATACAAAGATAAATAGTTGAAATGACTCTTATGTACTTTACCTGTTCACAAATTTGTAATAATCGAAACAGGAGGAACCTAATTACCAAGTGTAAATGAAATATAATTTTAGGAACGTGTCTTTAACTATAATGTGACGTAATCGTGTGAATATTAATACCTTTTTTTAAATGTTTGAAATTGTCTACCTTTCTGTGTAATTTTTTGAATGAACTAAATCTTGCTAGCTTTCAACAAATAAATACACAGCAAAGTGTACATACATTCATATGTATGCTACAAACTATGAACTAACAAACAAATATTGATTCTTATTTGGAAAAAGCTTTGTGACTAGACATATTTAGTCTTCTATCCTTCTCCTATTTCATTTTTTACGTTTTAGTCGAATTTGACTACTGTTTGCAATGGAATATTATAACTAAAAAATTATTGATATTCATATTTGACTGTTTTTGTCAAAAAAAAAAAACTATTCCCTAAGCTGGTAAAACAGTTCAAATAAATAGTAATATACATATACATTTATGGGAGTATCTATTCCATTCTTTATTCCTACAGGCAAAACAATTCAACAACATAGTTTTCAATAAGTCATTTCACCTGTTTATATATAAAATAATATACATGCATACATATATATATATATATATATATACACATTTGTGGGAGTATCCTTACCATTCTTTGTTGTCTATTGTCACTCCTTTACAATATTTGTAGTCTTTTCTTCTTAAAATACCTTTGATTAAAAAGAAGTGTCAAACTTGTATGGTGAGATGGTTTTTGAGGAAAATGTTGATGGTGTAATTAAGAGGCAATAATTTTGAGAGATCTGGGGATCTGTGAGACGATGATAGATGAAGGAGGGAGACCATGTTTGAGAGAAAATTAGTTAAAATTTCAAGGTAAAATAAAAATAGAAATGTGAAGTAGTCTGTGAAATCTATTTAATAACTTTCTAAAAATTATACTATTTGAGACAAGAGGTACCAATTAAATTGTGTAAAGTAAAAAGGAAATGATAGATTATAGTTGGGTTTATATAAAAAAGTTAATTGAAGCAACTCATTATTTCACTGGTAAAGTTGCTTTTAAAGGCTTGTTAATGTTTCTTTTGAATTGCCTACAACTTTTTCATTTGATATCATCCGTTAATATGCACTCACGTGTGAAAGGAAATTTTCGCGTGTGTTTTAGTATGTTCAACATTAATAATATAAAACTGAAAGTAGAAAATAAAAACAAGTTAAATACATTTTGTTTTTTATTTTAATTTTTTTAAATATCAGTTTGAAAACAATTTTCAAAAACTATTCTCATAATCTTTTTGTTCTTTTAAAACAGATAACAACTTTCAAAAAAAAAAAAACATACATTCATGAGTCAACATGTATTTTTATGATAAAAATCATGTGTCATATAAAATAAAACAAAATAAAGATGTAAGAAAGGTATAACTCATTTATTAAATTTTAAATTATAAAATTTATAATAAAAATAAAAGTAAATTATAAAATTTTCTTATAAAAAAAATTAATCTACCAAAAATCCATGTCATTTATTTATTTATTTAAAATATATTAAAGCAATAAAAATTTCCTTAATATTACAGAAGTTTAAAATTTTTCTTATGTAATATTATTTATATGATATTTTCTTTTATTTTTAATTGTAATAAGCAAACTAATTGGAACGTTTCCTTATCATTTAAATAATACTTCTATTTAACTTTTGAAGTACATAATCTTTTATATATATTTTTTAAAAGTACTAATAAAAATATTAAACTAAATTAGTTAAATTACTAGTTTAATATAAATATAAAATTTGTTAAATTCAATAATCTTTTGTTGTTTTTTTTAGTGATTGACAAAAATAAGAAAAATTTACCTACAATAAAAAAAGGGTTATACTAGTTGTGACTCAAAGTGAAGGTAATACATTGTCTAAGAAGCATTGGTGGATACAAGTGCAGCTACTTTTTTTTGATCAAAATGTCTAGGATTCAAATGTTGAAAGGAGAATATATATCGGTAAGTTTATAGAGTTCTGCAAAAATTAGTCACAACTTTTGATAAGTTGAGATTTAAATCACACTAGACTTGAGTGAGGGATTTAATTAATTTCAATTGATTTAAAGAGAAAAATATTTTATTCCATTTTTCACTTTTCTTATTTTACTATCTAATTAGTTTGATTTAAAAATTAAATTAAATTTAAATATTTAAAGTACTAAATAAATGGTAATATGTATAATAAAAATAATTTTTAAAAATCAAATATCTTATTTATAAATTATTATATAACTAAAAATTTTAAATATATATATTTAAAAATAAATTTATATAGTTTAATTATTATATTTCACTACTAGAAAATTTAAAATTTGCTACCAAATAATTTTGTGGCTAATTTTAAAATCAATAGTTATTTTGTAGCTAATTTTTAGTAAAAATAATTAGCTACAAAATTACTATAATATTAATAATAGCATGAAATAAGTAGCAAATTAGTTAAGAAAATTATCTTAGTTAATTTATAGTTATTTTCTAGGTAATTTGTAGTAATAAGAAGTATAAATGAATATAACTTAAATTTAGCTAAAAAAATAATATTATAGTTAATTAATAGTTAATTAGTTATGATTTAACTACTAATTAATTAATTAGTTATGATTTAAATGATAGTTAAAATTAATAGTAAATTTCATAATGTTATTATTTATTATTTATATATCTTTATTTAAATAGTTACTAAAAATTATTTTTAATTTAATATATTTTCCACAACTAGGGGTAAGTGACGTGATAATTTTATAAATATATAAAAATATAAAATATAAACATGAGATAAATTTATAATTAAAAATAAATTTAAATATACTTTTACTTTTTGTTGATCTAAAATTTTATTATTTTATTTATTAGTCCCTAACTTTTTTAAGTCTTTATTATTATTTTTATTATCTATTGCTGACATGATTAAAAAAAAAAAAAGCCAAGTTAACTTTGTCGCTTCAATTAAGTGAGGCGATATGTATACAGATTATTATTCTCTTCCTTTTCATTTTCAGAAAACTTTAATCGGGGTAAAATCCTTATGGAATTTATAACTGATTTTTCATCCTCATTTTCATGGAAGCTTCAATCTCTTGCTCCCTTATGTCTTTGCTCTTTAATCTGTTGGATTTGGGGGTTTAGGTGCATTTTTTGTAACCTCCCACAAAAGGATCTCCTTTCTGACTCTCCCCAACCCAGAAATGAAATATTTGCAATATGTTGCTTATATATGGGTTGTTATTATGCTGCTGTGAGTGGTACCTGATTGTTAACATTTAGCCAATGGACAGTTTATTCGATTACAAAATTATACCATTATTTGTCAAATATGCTAACGCTGTTAACTTGTAATTTTTCTTACTTGTTTGTCTGTCTATGAATTAATTAAACTACAAGCTATCTCCCTTTCCAACGGAATTTGGATTATTTTTGCTGACAAGTCGAGAAACTCGTGACATGCACACCCCCTTTCATAAGGAGAGAAACGAGAGTTGCATATATAACATATCGAGCAACAACTCATGCATACCCTTGGAACATCCCGAGTACAACACTAGCAAATCAGTTACAAAATGAGAATTAAGAGATTACAGTGATGAAGGTTTTCTGAAAAATAAGAAGGAAACAATGACGTGCATAGTCGTCTTACTTAATAGATAGAAATTAACCGAAGAGTTTACAAAAAATCATTCTAAAAATGTTAGAATCAATGAAGGTGAAAATATTTTTTACTCAAACAATTTTTTTATATTTATAAAAAATATATATTTAAATTTAAATTTAAAATACATATATATATGTTCTATTTAAATTGGATTTAATTGTTTTTTAAAATTAAACTTAAAATTCGATCAAACTTAATAAAAAAGATTGTTTTTTTTTTTATTCGATTTTTTATTAACAATTTTACTTTTCCGAACACAATATACGATAATTTATATATTAATTTGCTTTGATTCGCCAGGGAAAACAGATGGAAACAATATATAACCATTTATTATTTTTATTTTCATTCTTAACAATGCAAAACGCGATTTCCAAAAAAGAAAAAAACCCAAAACGCATGGCGCGACTGGTTTGCGAAAACGAAGCGCGAAGGCCTTGAATTGAAAATGCCGCCCAATTCCCATTTCCCGCCACAACCCGCACTATACAAAACCACACTCTCGCTCTCATCGCACTCTCATTCTCTCTCTACTCTTCCAATTCCGTTCTCCGAAACTTCCCACACACACTTTCTTCCAATGGCAGCCAAATCAGTCACCCCCGACGCCGTTTCGATGCTCCTCGCAAACCCTTCTCCTGACGCTTCATCGGATCTTTCTGAAATCGTCGTCCAAGTCCTCGATCTCAAGCAGAGCGGCAACAGATACATGTTTGTCCTCTCTAACCTTAGGGTTTCGCTTTTCCGTTCCAGGTCTGCAACTGATTGCACCGTTTATTTTTATTTTCTTATATACAGGTTCACTGCTAGCGATGGAAAAATGAAACTTAGGGCGATTCTTCCGTCGAATATGTACTCTGAGGTGCTCTCGGGGAATATTCAAAACCTAGGTCTTGTTCGCATTCTTGATTACACGCTCAACGATATCCCCAACAAATCAGAGAAGTAAGTTCTTATTTCGATGCAGCTTTCTCTTTTTATCCGATTTGTTTTATCTGATTTTTGTTGTTGTTGCTGTTGCAGATACCTTATTGTCACGAAATGTGAACCTGTGTCTCCCGCGCTTGAGACGGAGATAAAGAGTGAGGTACCTGGGATTGTTTTGAAGCCCAAGGAAGAGGGTGAAGTGAAGAGTGAAGGTGCTGCTAGGATTCTTCTGACGCCGAAGCAGGAAGTGGTGACAAAATCTGCCGCTCAGATTCTACGCGAACAGCATGGAAAGTGAGTAGTATTTTTGTGATCTTGTTTCTATTCAGTGCATACTGAAATTTAAGGGTTTTAAAAACTTTTTAGGGTAGTGTTTTTTTTTTAAATAAATTATTATTTTATTTTTCAGTTCGGCTCCTGCTGCACGAATGGCCATGACGCGTAGGGTGCATCCTCTGGTTTCGTTGAACCCTTATCAGGGTAATTGGACGATAAAGGTTAGCGTTACGAGCAAAGGGAACATGCGTACCTATAAGAATGCTAGAGGGGAAGGTTGTGTCTTCAATGTTGAATTGACGGACGAAGATGTAAGAATCGTTGTCTGTTTGTTTGGAATTTGGATATTGTCTTAAGTGTGGGGACTGATGTTTTTGTTTACATTTTTCCAGGGTACTCAGATTCAGGCAACCATGTTTAATGATGCTGCGAGAAAGTTTTTTGACAAGTTTGTTCTGGGGAAGGTTTATTACATTTCAAAGGGGACTCTGAAAGTTGCCAACAAACAGTTTAAGACCGTGCAAAACGATTATGAAATGACGCTAAATGAGAATTCTGAGGTGGAAGAGGTGGCGAGTGAAGCGAGTTTTGTTCCGGAAACAAAATTCAACTTTGTCCCAATTGATCAGCTGGGTCCCCATGTTAATAAGTCTGAACTTGTGGGTGAGTGTTGTTTTGAAGATGTGCTAATCGTTGTCGTTTATTCTCTTGCTGCTCTTCTATTGATTGTATCTGCTATAATCTCAGATGTTATTGGGGTTGTTAAGAATGTATCTTCAACAATGAGCATTCGTAGGAAGAGTGACAATGAGAGTATTCCGAAGCGTGACATTACCATTGCTGATGAAACGTGAGTATTTGCTACTTCTCATCTACAGTGTTTAGCTTCTTTCTTTTGGTTTTTTTTTTTTTTTGGGAATTATTTTTGTGAAACTTCAAATATTGGGCAAGTTAAGGGTGATCTCATGGTAAACAATATTTTTGAAGATGGAGTATTTAGTCGAGTTGAATGGTGTTATGTAATTCATCTAGTTGACCTTACCTAGTAGGATAAGGTCTTTGTTGTTGAATTGTGAAACTTTAAATATCTATATGATCTTTCAGGAAGAAGACGGTGGTTGTGTCCTTGTGGAATGATCTTGCAACTAACACAGGACAGGAGTTACTGGACATGGTTGATAAATCTCCAGTTGTTGCAATCAAATCTCTCAGGGTGGGGGACTTCCAAGGTATGCTAGGGTGTATGCTTTGATAAGTATTGCTGGCAAAGGTGCATGAGGCTCATATTTACCGTTCTTGAATATCTGTTTCAGGTGTTTCTTTGTCAACTATAGGCAAAAGTGTGGTTCTAATAAATCCAGACATACCCGAATCAAAGAAACTCAGATGCTGGTATACCAATGTCCACTAGACTATTGTCTCGTTAAGATATTTTTATGATAATCATATTTATATGCTCATCTGGGCTGCAGGTATGATTTTGAAGGTAAGGATGCTGCAATGGACTCTGTAGGCTCTGGTTCAAGTCCAATGTCTAACAATGGAGTTAGATCGGTGTACTCTGATCGTGTTTCACTTTCTCACATAACCTCAAACCCATCACTGGGGGATGGCAAGGTATTTGGTTGCTAATTTTCCTGACTGTTGGCATTGCTAAGACAGTTCCATCTGGTTTTTGATATGAACGTGTTGGAACTCTTGCAAGTTTGAATATATTGTCATCTGAATCACCAGTCTAACTTGTAGTCTTTTCTGTTGCTTTGTGCAGCCTGCATTTTTCAGTATTAGAGGATATGTAAGCTTTATAAAGCCTGACCAGGCAATGTGGTATCGTGCCTGTAAGACATGCAATAAGAAAGTTACTGAAAGCATTGGCTCTGGATATTGGTGCGAAGGATGCCAGAAAAGTGATGAAGAGTGCAGTTTAAGGTATATTATGGTTGCCAGAGTTTGTGATGCAAGTGGTGAGGGTTATATCTCCGTCTTCAATGAGGAAGCTGAGAAGATCGTTGGATGCTCTGCTGATGATCTAGATAACCTTAAATCACAAGTAATATCAGTTATCCGTGAGCTAATTCTTGGAGCACGATGATAAAATGCTATTTTAATATTAAATGTGTTGTTTATTTCAGGAAGGAGAAGATAATCCTTATCAGCTGAAATTGAAGCAAGCTACTTGGGTTCCACATCTTTTCCGGGTTAGTGTTACTCAGAACGAGTATAATAACGAGAAGCGGCAAAGGATAACAGCTCGGGCAGTTGTTCCTGTTGACTTCGCTGCTGAGTCAAGGATTATGCTGGAAGATATATCAAAGATGAGAGCATAAGATGGATATGCACATTTACAGTGTCTAGATCTTTTGGTTCGAGTAAAATTGCTGCCTGTAATTATTAATTCCCTATGTGGTTTATATTATACATTTTGCTGACTTCTACAAATATGCTCGACAATTTTAGTCATCCAAGTTAGTGATTTTCCATCATGTCATTAATGATTCCTCAAAATTTCTTTTCTTCAATTAGGGTGAAGAGTGAGTGGACTGCGCCCGTCCATTGTTTGGATTAGGTGCTTCTTCGAAAATTAGGAAATTTTGGATTATGATTGGAAGTTTATAGTAACTTTTCTGATCAACTTTTGATTTATTTTATCTGTAATAATAATTATATTAAATATTAATTACTTATTATAAATAATTTTATCTTTTTATGTTTTAATTATGAAAGTGATTTTAAACGAAAATGTTATTTTTAAAATAGCATTTAACTTGACCTATTAAATATTTAATTATATTTATGCTATATTATTGAAATTTTTTTACAATTAATTTAAATTCGCATGGTTAATTTTTGAGTATTTAAACTTGTATGTTTAAAGAAATTTAGGTTTGATTTGTGAAAAAAATAAATTGTTTAAACTTGAAATTGGTTTGTTAAAAAAATGAAATTTTGATTTGTTTGCTTTATTTATAATTTAATGATTTTATAAAAAAAATGAAATTATTTTTATAAAAAGTATCTTAAATGATTTTTTAACACTATCAATTTATTATTTAATAAATATTTTAACATTATATAATAGACTATAAATTAAAATTTGTACTTAACATGTGGTTGAAAATTAATTTTAAAAAAGCATTTTCATATATTTAATGTTAGGGTTTCTCAATATTAGCTTAGGTAGATTTCTCAATATTGTTATTAGGGTTTCACATGCTGTAATGTTACTTTAAATTTTATAATTAAGATTTAGATTCATATTTTAGTCTTGATTAATGATTTAAATTGATGTAAAAATTAACATAAAATTTTAAGAATTTGGAAGTATAAAAGACAACACAAAAGAGAATGAAATTTTTCTTATAATTTCACAAATGAAATAGCCAATTTGTTGGTACAAAGTTGTAACTCAATGGTTACAAATGATTTTATATATTAAGGTGAAATATGAATAGTCACAATTTATTAAGTAACATGGACAATCACTATTAAATATGTATAACATAAATTAGTTTTTATCAAAATTTTATTAAAATTTTAAACAAATAGATACTTAGAGCCAATTTTCCAAATAACAAGGGGAGTCATTGAAGTGTTTAAAAATAAGAAAAAAATTAGATCAAATTTCTTGTTTTCTTACTATCAACTTCTCTAATTAAATATTAATATATGAACTTTTTAATTTTTTAACAATCCACTTTTGTCTAAATTAAAATGCAATATATTTCGCTTGTTATTTAGTTTCGGCCCTTGTTATGGACAAATATGGATCATATGGTAAAATATCAGTCTTCAAAATATCAGTTTTCTGGTTTTATCTTTTTTGGGGGTAAGAGTTGTTTTTCATGGGTCTTTAACAAAGAATTCATGCTCTTTTGTAGAGGAACAGTGGGTCTTATAAGTTTGCTAAATATGTGGCAAAGATTGACTTTATTTGTTATGATTTGTAATTGCTGTGTATGAATGTCTTTTGGCTTTCCCAATTGATATATTGATATTAGGTTGTATATCTAACTTGGATAACTCTTTTATGTTTTAAAATCTGGATGGTACATAACATTTACGTATTTATCACATCTGCGTATGTATTATCCTGATCATAAATTAGGTGAATTTGTGAAATTCAACTTAGCTTTCAGTAATAAAAAATAAGGATTGAGAAAAGAAGCATGTAATAACTACTATTTGTTGTCTGAATTTATAGAAATGATTTGTCATGCTTTGTTGATTCTTAAAATTTTAACAAGCAAAAAAATTTTAAAACATTATATGCCGGTTGATTTATTTGTACTTAATTACCAGTCTATGTCAACTTACTAAATATAAATCCATTTAAATAGAAATTAAGGTAGCCTGATTTGATTAATTGGACATCGCTTCTTTAAAATCCAAACTACTATAATCCCACAAGCTGAAGACTTCTAGGTCATTTTTCACCTTATTAATTACTAAGTACTAATAGCATTGATATAAAAAAGTAATATAGTTTAAAGAGAAAGATACATTTATTTATACTATTCTAATTTATTATGGATCATTCTAATGAAAGTATACCGAATTAGTTTGAAATATAAGTAAATTATTAAAATATTAACATGAATTTCACTAATGAAAAATTGGAATTATTATTATTTTATAATATTTTATAGAGAATTAAATGGATTTTCAGAAAAGCTTATTTAAGATGAGGTGATGCTATGATTAAAAAAGTGCAAACAAAAAATTAAATAAATATCGAGTTTTGTTTTTAAAGTGTTAGACGATGTTATTTTAGTTTTTGAAATTAAAAAAATCTTAAAAATTATAATTTTGTCAATTAGTTCAAATGAAACGACAACTTATTAACTTTTAAAAAAAATTTAAAACGAAAATTTATAAGATACTTTAATTAATATATATATTTAAAATTTTAATCTATAAAATTAATAATATTTAATCACACGAAAAAAATTAAAATTATAAAATTTAAGACTACTTAATAATTTTAACGTTAAAATAAAAATAAAATTTAAGATTACCTAATAATTTCGACGTTAAAATAAAAATAAAAATATAAAATTTAAGACTATCTAATAATTTTAACGCTAAAATAAAAATAAAATTATAAAATTTAAGACAATCTAATAATTTTGACATTAAAATAAAAATAAAATTAAAAATTTAAGAGCACCTAATAATTTCTCCATTAAAACATGTCTTTAGATAAGAAAGTAAAAGAAAAGAAAGGGTTTAGTTTTATTACAAAGGGAAGGATGAAGGATTCAAGCGTAGTTGAATATGGAGAGACTTCAAAGTTTGCAAGGGAAGATAAGAGGAAGAATTGCAGCGCGAAGGAGGACAGGCTGAGCAACTTACCGGACGAGATTATCCATCGCGTACTGTCCTTCGCGGACGCACTATCAGCTGTTCAAACGAGCGTTTTGAGCAAGCGATGGAAGCACCTCTGGACTTCCCTCCCTGTCCTCAACTTCGACTCATCCTCCCTCCCCGACTCTCTCCTTTTCCCCTCCTTCGTCGATCACTTCTTTGCCTGCAGAGACGCCTCCTCCAACGTCCGCGTCCTCAACTTGGCCTGCCACGACGACCTCCACGATGGCCACCTCGTGGATTCCGTCATCGACCACGTCACCCTCACTCCGTCCATCTCCGCCGCCATTCAGGCTCTCAGCATCCTCGCCGAATGCGTCGTCGCCAAGCTTCCCCAACTCTCCGTCTGCCAATCTCTCACCTCGCTCAAGCTCGCCGACATATCTGCTGAGATAGCTGCGACCATGTTTGATTTTGCTTCTCTTGAACAGCTCTACCTCCTCGATTGCCATTTCGAGTGTGGGTCCGGGGAGTTGCTTGACCTTTTTAGGGGTTGTGTCAATTTGAGATGCTTGTTCCTACATGATTGCCAGTTCTATGGCAAGATCAAGAGGTTTGAAATCTTTGCCCCGTCCCTCACCCACTTGAGCCTCTCGCGGATGAGAATAGATGAAGTGTTTGATTCTGACTGTGTTGTTGAGCTTTTCACGCCCAAGCTCCAATCCTTTAGCTATCGTGACTCTGATCTTTATGATTTTTCCATTAAAGTGGATCTTTCCCTTGTGGAGAAAGTGGATATTGTCGTGGACTGTTTGACTTTGACCATGGACCCTGACTTTTCTCTCAGGTTGATTGAATTGTTTGAAGTAATGGGGAGTGCCAAATTTGTGTCCTTGTCCCCTGATATCATTGAAGTAAGCATAATTCTTTGTTGTAGTTGCTACCTTGCTGTGCTTTGAACTAAATTCTTGTCTCCTTGGATATTTGTTTGCTAGGTTTTGTCTATGTTTCCTGATCTGCTGATTGATAGGTCTTCGCCCTTCACTAGAATGCAGACTTTTGAGTTAAACATGGACAGACCTTCTTCCTCCTATGTTATACCTACTAATGTCATGGACTACTTATTTGGTGGATCTCCTGGATTTGATTTCTTTGGATGGGAAGGTACAAAAAGGGTATATTAAAATCTCTTACTGTTGTCTTTTAGGACTTATCATAAATGCAGAACATTGACAAATTGATTAATTGTCATATTGCTTTATGGAATGTGAATGTTTCTTTTTAAGGTCAAAATTACTTGAGATGCAATAACTCTGAATTGTTTGGCATTTCAGAAAAGTTATCAAAATATGATACATGATCCAACCGAGGTCTCATTTATAAAGCTTTAAGTTGGTTTTGAACTTCCTCACATAGGACACATCTCTTGGGTCTGATGGTGTAAAGCTTTGTGAAAATGGATTTATCGTATAAGAGAAGATTAAAAGAATCTCTAATGAGAAAAGACAATCAAATATACAATTTATTGTGGTAAAAAAGGGTGGGGGAAGACCTTAAGCTATGTCATGGTAAGTAACCCCTTCTACTTTATTCCATCCTATCACCGTCATTGAATCTAGTTGAATTTTATACAGAAAAGGGCTATAGATCATTTCTGTGAAAATTCATAGTCCTCTACTTTTACCCTTGTGATGGACAAATGTGGATCATATGCTAGAGTATTGTTCTTCAAAAGGCCTGCAGAGACAACATTATGGTATGTTTTTTGGCCATGTTGAAAATCAATTACAGATCTTATGTTTTACATTACAGGTGCTTAGAGTAAAAACCAATTTAATTAAAGATGGATTCCAGCTAACTTACACGATTTTACCTTTTGGAGGATTAAGAAATGTGTTGCTTGGTCTTAACAAAGAACTTGTGTTTTCTGCAATGGAGGATGTGGCAACACAAAGAGGAGTTGACTTATTGTTCTTAATCTGGCATCATATTTGTTATTAATGGATATTTTGTGATTTTTTAGGGTCTTGATGTAATAGTTTGTCATGGGAGTTTTTTTTGGCTCTCTTATTTTGTAAATAGCCTATTACATGTGGAATCTCATTTATCAATTAGCTCAAAAGTACAAGTAAAAGTGGTAAACAGAATTGGCTTTTAACATTAGATGTCTGAACATAGATTTCTGTGTGAAATGGGAGCAAGCTCAAGAATTTTCATGATTACAGCTTATAACATGTCACCTCTATTATATAAGTGAGGAACCTTTAGTTGGAGAGTTAGGTGTTCACTCTCCCCACTCTCTCTATTGTTCATTCTTAACTTATTCTCTCTATTCTTCTTTAGCCGTGATATTTACGTGCTTAACTTGCAAAAGTTTTAATGCTTAAGTGGTGGAAATTTGTTGTGAATTAGCATATTAGTGTCAGTCCTGCTAAAGATTGCAACTCGTTTTGTAGGATGTTGTCTTATAATAGCTCTTAATGAAGAGTAAAACATGTGTTATCGGCTTTGGCTTTTGTTTGAGATGCTTGGAACAACTGATTGACAGAGCAATCGTATTTCTAGTGTTAATATTTTGTTTTAGGTGATTTTGTGTGAATCAGTAGGGATAAACTGATGGCACTGTGGTTTGAATCTGTCTGATAAAGTTAAAATGGCAAAATAGTATAGGTATTGTTGACAAATTGCGTTGTGAGTGGTTAAAACTTTCAGAGATTTCCGCCGCAGCAGCATGGTTTTTTATGTATGCAGCACATGCTTAAATTTCAGTTTAATCTTGGATAGAATATAATTATTAAGATTTTAGTTTGCTTTGCTGAGTTTTCACGTGATATATTAGTCAACAGCTTTTTTTTTTATTTATTTAAATAGAAAAATTTTCCATGCTAAAACTTTTCAAGATTCAGGAAGTAGGCAGGTCAAATCTTCGAGAGGTTTTTAAACATGGATGAAAACTCAGGTATATGTCCCCTTTATTGAACCTTTACCAATGTACTTCAGGTTATATGGCATCTGATAATTCCATTTTGTCGTGAAATATAGCATCTAACTTAAAAACTTTTTCAAGGAAATTTCCTTCCTATCTTTCCAACATAAGCTTTTCAAGATTTTATTATTCACAACTCACAATAATTGTCAATTCCTGTAATCTTCGTAGCTATTGTCTCTATTATTGATTACTGATAATTTGCAATTGAATGCGATTCTGAAAACGACAGTAGAAAAAGACAGCCTGGGTTATGATTTACTGCAAATTTACTTAGGTCTTCAACCATGATGACTATTAACCATGTTGTTTTATATGCCTGACAGATCTTTTAGACAACTGGTTGGATAAGGGAACCTCCAATTCTTCTCTCTATCTCTAACAGTTTAGGATTTTCTAGGCAACTGCAGATTACCTTGCAAGATGATCAATTATATAAATCAACTGACTTAAGAACTTTTCTCAAAGAAGAGCACTTGGTATCTAAAATTTAGACTTCTGAAAAAGCAGTGACAAATCCAACCTTTAATGTACTTTCAAGGTTTAAATACAATGGTTATCACTTAAAGGTCACTTCCAGATTGTATAATATGCAAGGAGCACAGTTCAGTGTCACTTCCAATTCATAGTCATGATAAACTTCAGAAGGGAAAAATAAGCCTTGCAAAGTGAAAAAGTTCGAAGGGGAGAATGAGAGTTTGGTGAAAATCTTATTCTAAAATGGGTTTCATCTTTGCTTATCCAGACATGCCATTAAATTTTACAGAACAGAGGCGTCTCTGTAAGGAATCAGTTACTTAGAGCACCAAATGTAAACCAGTCAAACTGGGCAAATCCTGGCTGGAGTGCAGGACTGTTTTCAATCAATGATTTGATCAATTTAGCTCTAATGTTCAATACTGCAAGCTTAATAGATTCATTTATCATCAAATATATTCCTAATAGATTTGGAAAGAAGTGTTATTCATTCAAACTAAAAAAAAAAGGTTCTATGTCAATGAGGAAGCATAGCAAACATTTTATATCAAAATTCCAAAGACATATGACATGTTCATCCCATCATGAGGAACTGAGTTACTGATTAACAGGTAAGTAAAAGTATTTGTAGTTTCATCCAATCACAGCATTTTAAATTAGCAAAGAACAAAAGCCTTTTAGCAAATACATATTTCACGACTTACTGCTAACAGATAAAGATGTTCCTGTAATCCACCATTTGCCATGAATTCATAAGCAATACCCTAGCAATGCCAGCAGATATGGAGAATGCAACTGACTTAGCAATTCCACCTACAGTGAGATGTAATGAACCAATTCAACTCAATTACCAAAATGAATTGGCTTCTCAAGTCATTTATTGCCATCTAATTAATTGGCTCGTAGCCAAAAAGTATGATGATTCATAATCTATAAACTTCACTGTTTTGATTACAAGGGAAATCAAGTGCATTAGCATGAAAATAATGCATTCCGTTTCCCACAACTTCTAGAAAAGAAACAGCACTTTCCTCGCTTTCCTTCCTGATTCGTGAATTTAATTGCAACTTTTCTGTCATCATAGAGCACTCTCCAGCAAATAAGTCCAAATCCATCATGACCAATGACATTCTCGAGCCCCGTTGCAGAATGCAGCTGCTTGAAAGTGAACTTGAAGTCCTTTCTCACCACAACTTGCAGATTTGCAAAGTCACTTTTCTCAGCTAAAATTAAAAAGGTTTCTCATTATTTAATAGGTATTTTTTTATTTTTTATTTCCAAGTTACCTATTGATCAAGTTTTTTCAAGATGAATAAATATTAAGAGACGAATATTTGAAGAGAGAAAAAAAAAATTCTTGTTTGTTTTTGTTCAATATTTTTTATGAAATTAACTTTTTAAAATGAATAAATATTTAAAATAAAAAGTAAAAATATATTTAACATTAATTTAAAATGAACTAAATAATAAAATATTTAATTAAATGATGTGAATAATCGATAATGTTTTTTATGCTAATTAATTATAATAATAAAATCATTGTGCAATGCACGGATTATAACGCCAGTTTAAGTAAACATTTCAATTGCCTTTAACGATGTAAAATCAATTTTATTAAAATTAAAACAGGTACTTGAATCAGTCAACGAAAGTTTAAAAAAATAAAAAATCTTGTTCCATGAGCTTTGTAAGGATGAGCTTTCAAGTGACAACTGTCAGGTTATTATTCTACCCTAGGAAATCAAGCCTTCTTAGTTCTTAACGTGCTTTGTTATCTATGTAACTTTTAAAGGCACTTATGGCTTTGCCTTGTTTCGTTCTTTAATCAGTTTCCCACAAAACAATTCAACTGGTCAGATGAGGTGAGTTGTATTTGATACTAAGGCTAAAAAAATAAGTGTTGCTTTCAGAATATTATCAAGATAAGCATTAAAATAATGAGAATAGTGAAAAGTCAAAATAAGCATCTTTATTCCCAACTGGAATTTCAGCATGATTAAACTATTTACAAGATGAACATGGCGTACAAGATATCAGAAGTTTCCAAGTAACAACTCAAATCAATGGGGAGTCAACTGTTCAAAAATAAGAAAAAAAAATTAGTTTTCTTACCATCAACTTCTCGAATTAAGTGATAACATACATATGAACTTATTTAATTTTTTAACGCAATAATGGAGGTTATTCGGTATTTGAAAGAATATCTACGTATGTCAAGAACTTAATGGAAGGAACATAAGCAACTTAGATTTAAGTTTTATCCTAAAAAATAGTGGTTTGTTTTTTTCTTGGCATACAAAATTTGAAATTTCTCAAGGAAAAAAGGCAGGCCTAACTGTAGAAGAACTCTGCTTCAATAGTCATTCGAAACAAAAACCTTATTCCCGAGGAGATAAAGAAAAAAGTTAGCATTACTCTGGATTATTATTATATGAAATTTATTGAAAATCATAAAATTTTTGTAGCTTCTAATAAATTTAATGAATAATAAAATGTGCATTAAAAGGAATGTTAGAATGTGTTGATAGAATAAGGAGAAAAATCTCCAAATTAAATGTAAAGAGATTGTATATTCACTATGACTAGTGATGTTTGATTTTGCTTAATTTTCAGACAAATTTTTAGTCAAAAGCTCTCTTAGAAATAGTAATAAGCATTTTTTCTAACACAACAAATTAATCCAAACACTTATACACCATCTGACTTCTCAAGATCATTAATAAGATGAGACCAACAAAGCAATTTGATGCAATATCTTGGATGCATTCCTGCCATCATCATCATCTTGACGGTTAGAGGTCCATTCCTGAAAATGATGAAGACTACCAGTGAAGTCTGTAAACAGACCATCAACGCCTATGTTGTTGATCCAGTAATCATACTCCCCATACGGATCTTGACTGAAGTTGAAGTGCAAATACTGGTTCTCATTTCGGTAAGTATATGGATGCACCTGCACCAATATTAGCAATTCATGTAAGACAGTATAATAGATAACAAATTAAAGAGGGAAATGTCAAACAGATTGTCACGAAATATGTAAGACAACAGAATCAAGAATAAATCCACTCAATCTTCCAAAAATTATCAAATAAATGAATTCATAGGAAAGAAAATAAGCTTTAAACAAGAACTGTACCTGCAGGTTATGAGAATGTGCCCTTGCAACAAGATTTGTAGGAGTTATCAGATAATTATTTTGCACAGGTACCACTGTGTCCTTCCAAGGTCCAATTCCCACAACATATTGCTTTATGTAGTCTAGGTATTTATCAGATGTAATCTCCCAATATGACTGCACAATCACATCATCACATCACAGTACTATTTTGTTAGGCTTTAGAATAGACAATGAAAACAGCTTTTTTGTATAATATAAAATGGAGACAGTATTCCTTTTGAAAAGACAGAAATTACATAAATGTGGATAAGATCTAAGGATAACCAAGGTTCAGCCAAGAAGGAATGGATAATCTCCTATGGCAGGGCTTTTCATAATTGCAACATTTTATTTAAGGAAGCCAGCATTGAGTGTCCTGGCAAGAATGACAGGGGAAAGCTGAAAAATAGGAGTGAAAAGGTATTTGGAAACAATGTAAGACTGAATACACTCTTTGTTTACATTCCTCCATTTATACAAGAAGAAAGAAAAGTGTTCACTGTTCTCCATACAAAACGAGTATAAAGCTGCACTATTGGGACTACTTATGCTTTCTCTTTTTAGTGTGTTATTTTTCAGGGTCTGAAGTACCATTATGATATAAATTATTAAGTTCACAAGTATAAAAAACTCATTGAAAAAAACATTTTGATCTGAAAACTTGCACGCAGAACAGAAGTTCAATAATCCTAAAGCAGCTTGGATAGCAGGGGTAAAATGTATTATTACACACCTGATTAGTGTCTTGCGTTGGAACAGTAACATCATCAATTAAGAAAATCTTGGGCAAGTCCGTTTTATTTGATATATACACAAGTGAAGTTGGAGCAAATGACTGAATAAATACAGGTTGTCTCAACCAATCTTTTGACATGTAGGAACCTTTGTACCCATATTTCTGAAGTGTCTCCACAAACTCATCCTCAAATCTTTTGCCGTGCGACCATTTCACCTGTTGATTGTATCAACTTGATGAACAGAAAGCAGACAACCTCTAAATGAAATTGGCTAAAACATATTACTAATAAGGCCAAATTATCAAGCATGAAATTGTATGATTTTTCTTAAAACATTCTAACAGGGGATAAGAATTCTTTTAATGCAATTTGCATCCTTTGAAATTTCCAACAATATAATCTCACCTCCTGTAACACTCATTAGCCTTAATTTAAAGTAAGGATGAGAATTTATTTCGTTGATTGTGCAGTATCACCTGCACTAACCATCAAATATGTATGTACAATAAGAATGATGGATTTTAATATATTCTTCTGTTAGATTAATTGTATATCAATGGTTCTACCTTTTGGAACTCATCTTTGTTGCTACACCCCCCCAACCTCCTAACATGTTGATTGATAAGAAATACTCACATGTTGATTGATAAGAACTGGATTTTTTATCTCTGGATATATTCCAACAACTCTGGGTGCATCCAGTGCTATGGAAATGAACTCTTCAAAAGTGATGATTTGAAACATTCCTGAAATAGATACCAAGTATAAAGTTATAGACTAACAGGTAATTTTATGTGTGCTAAAGCAATATATATTAGTTCCATGTAGTAATTACAAGAGAAAAACAAGTCATCAGACAGCTTCCCTAAAAATGAAAATGAAAATTAGTTCCACTCTTCTGTGTGTAGGGGAAAAACGTAACAGAATGCACAGGTGGCAGCAAGGTATTGCAGAGGAAAAAATAGTTCAAGGATGGGGGAGGCGAAGGGAAGGAAAAGTGAATAAGGAGAGGGAACAAAATAGTGGAGAGGACAATAGAATTTTGGAGTGGATTTGGTGGCTTAGGCCAGGGAGGGCAGAGTCTGTGTTTCAGTTCTGATTGTATTTTTCTTTACTGCATTTTCTTTATTTCTTCTATCCCAGTATCTCTAGTTTCTGTTTGTTGAGAAGTAATTTTTCCTTGTAAAGGAGATTCCCTCCTTCAGTTCTATCTTATTTTCAGTATTTATGTCAGTTCTTATCAAAATCGATCATGAATTAAAAATTATTTATAATTAACCGTGGTAACAGAATATTTCAGAATCAATGCATGAACAAGTCAAACAAATGAAAGAAAACTACACATAATCGAATGAGAGGCTAGTAAGTGTAAGGAGGGACTAACCATTAAACTGTTGATCCCTGAAACTATACCTCTGTCTCACCCTCAATGACTTCAATTCCTTTAATGTGAAATCAACTGCAAACATACAAACAAGTAAAATTATTTTGGAAATTAGATTATTCCAACAAGAACCAAATTGTTTAGATGGCAAATAGGACTTTCAACCAAATTAGAGAACTTGAAACACAAGCAAACCTCCTGCGATACACATCACTAAAGACAATGAAAATTGAAATTGAGACGGATTTCAAGCTTATGTATTCATCTCATAGACAGAAGCAATTAGACTAAGAGCTTGTTTGGGTAAACTTCTCTATAAACACTTATAAAAAAGGAAAATGAAAAAAAAATAAAAAATAAGTTTCTAAAATTAACTTATGTATAAGCTAATTTGTAAAAACTCTCTCCTTTTTTTGAGAAACTAATATGAGAGAGTTTCTATAAATTAGATTAGACATAAACTAATTTTAGCTCATGAAAAGGTTCATTTTATTTTTTTTCCTACATTTCTCTTATATAAGTGTTTATGAAGAAGTTTATTCAGACACGTCCCAATAAAATTTGCAAAGAAGCTGAACAAAGGACCGAAAAAAATTTGCAAGGAAGCTGAACCAAGGATAGCAAGTTTAGCTACATTACCTGTGAAAAAGCCGGTGACGTTTTCCCCTTGGACTTCATACGTTCTTTTACGACGAGCAAACTCTGTGTGATTCGCAATGTCAGTGGTATCATCAAGGGTAACATCGTGGAAACATATCAGAACACCATCCTTGGACGATAAGATATCGGTTTCAATGAAGTCTGCTCCTTCTTGAATAGCTCTCTGCAAGAGACATTCATTCGTTATGTCATCTACAATTTACCTAATAATAGTTTGTGTATAATTATAACACAATTACATTTGATGAAAAAACAATCTAATCGAAAACAAAACAATGAAAAAGGAATGTAGTTTCGCGAAAAGAGTCTTGACCAAGTATGCAGGACGAGTTTCTTCAGGAAGCTCTCCATTTGAACCGCGATGAGCAATGTTATACGGGCGAAAAGTTTGTAGGGGCCTCCTACTTCCAGCATCACCTTTGCTGGGTAGTGGATACAAAGGCCTTGCAGCGCACCCAATAACAAGCAATAGAAAAACAAAAGGAGCAAAACCTGTTCAAGTTCAGAATTATTACACCAACTTAATAGATATTTAGCTTTCACACTCAGGAGAAAAAAAATGAAAACATTGGTATGGTTTAAAATCTACAATGGCACAACATCAAGTGTAAATTCCGGAAATTGAAGGGTCTTTGATTAATTAATAAAAAAAGGGTTTCCGATCATGCATAAACCCAAACATTTTCGATGCATCTCGCTCAAATCAGAGAAACAAAAGGTGGGAAAAGATAGATTGAGAGAAAGCTTACAGGGTGAGGAAGCCATGGTGGTTGTGGTTGTGTTGTGTTGTGTTGTGTTGGTCAGTTCATAGTTTGCAAGTCCAATATCGAGACTTGTTAGGAACCACGAGTTTGTCCTACAAATGAATAAATGAATAATTGAAAGAATGAATGAATAATGTTAAATTATTGTTCAAAGTCGTTTGCTTAACGCCGAAACAGTGGACTCAAGAGAATATTCTCCGCATTGTGTGTATTGGGCTGAGGTGAGATATATCTCTCTGTGTTTGGTAATTGGCTAAAGCTATAAGTGACATCATTGCCATAGATTTTGCCAATCATCGTCTACTCTGGACGCTAAATTTTTTAATCTAAATCAGAATATTTCCAATACGACAACTAAAGTAAAGTTGTTTAGTTTATTTTTGGTTGGTTACGGTATCAGATGACATTTAAGAATGTTAATAATATAATCTTAACAACTTAAAAAAATAAGTTTTACAATTGTCTTTAAAATTTTTAAGAACTCTCGTGAATATTGTTTATAGAAACAACTATTTTTATATAAAAATTGTTACCTTGTATGCTTTAATAGTAAAACTGCATATTATATAAAAAAAGGAAAAGTAAAACTACATAAAATTGATTTTTAAATTTAAAAACCACATAATTAATTTTTATTAGAGATGTTCTGAGTAATTTAAATACTATAGTAACACATAAATTTTTAAAAATTAGTTTTGGAATATAAAATTAGTTATTTAAATTTTATAGTAAAATTATTTTTTTTAAAGTTAATGTGAATAATTAAGATTTGAGATGGTTAGAAAATGTTAATATAAAGAGAAAAAATTTAAAAGTAAGTGAATTTTAAATTTAAGAATTTTAACTAAAAGATATTTTTAGTATAAAAATCTCAATATAAAGGGAAAATTTAAAAATAATTAATAGTTTTAAAAATATCTAAAAATAATAATTAAATAATGATGAAACTACAATTTAATTGTTATAAAATAAAAAGGAGTATAATGAAAGATTTGTACATGTTAAAAAATAAAAATAAAAATAGATTTATAATATAGAATTAATTTATGCAACTTTTTAAACGGGAAAATTATCATATGCAATTTTTATATATTTCCTAGTTATATTAAATTTTAATTAACGACCTCAAAACTAATTTAATCACTAAAAATATATTTTTTAAACATTAATAAATTAGCAGATATTTATAACTGATTCTATTTCTATTTATCTCTTTAGGGTTTAGTATAGTAATGTATGTATTTAATGTTATTTATCACATTTAATAAATATAATATACACCTATTAAATACATGAGTATATATATATATATACTAAATTAAACAAGTGTAATAAGGTATGCATTTGATATTATTAATATGATATTCGTATAAATATTAAATAATACTATTTATTGACTTTATTATATTTATAAATATAATATGTGCTTATTGAATACATGATTCTTGAATATTATAATTATTTAATGCAGTATAAATATTCTAAAAATAATATAAATATATATTATAAATAAACACATACTATTTAATTTAATTAGTAAAAAACATTTTTATCACCTTTTCTTAAAGGATTTTTTGTTAAAAGAAAATGATTTTTTGTAATTTTAAATTAAAACATACCCAAGCTAAACTTACTCAATTGATAAAGAAATAAGACTTAAAACCCTTTTAAAAAGTTATTCAAAGACATCATCAGCTATAAGTGTCTTGAGTAAACAATAAATAAATATTAACATATTGAAAGTTATCGACGCTACTATATATAAAATAAATTATTTGACAGGTAAATTTCACAGTTGATTTTTATAAGTTTGCCATAAAAGTACTACCATTATAAGAAGGAGAAAACATTTTAAATTAAACCAAAATATCAAAAAAGTATTTATTTAAACCACTGTAATTTACTCAAAGTACGAATCAAAAATTTAAACAATACATGTAAAATAAAAAATACAAAAGTGAAAAAACAATAATTACTCTTTTGTAAATGACAAGATTGTTGAAATCAATAATTAGTTTTTGACATAATTATTAAATTTACAAAAAAATAGCATTAAGTGAGATTGACAAAAATAACTATTAACATATCTTCATTTTGTCATGCACAATAATTTATAAATTGTATTGTCAAGAGTTACACCAATAAAAGATTTACGATTTTAATTCTTATGAAAAATAAAATAAAAAATATGCAAATTAAATTAAAAATGTAGTTTATAATAAACTATTATTTATTTATACAAAATGAGTTATTAAACTATTATTTATTTAACAAATTTTATCTGTTATTTATTTAATGATTGAGTACACCATGTTCAAACATATTGCTTTTCAATAATTTAGTCTTATAAATTAAAATACATAATTTAGAACGTAAAACTCTTACTCTCCCATCTTTATTTTCTCAACAACATTATCTTATTTAACTGTGCATTTTTCACATATTAACTTTGTAATTAACCAAAAATAGCTTTTCTTTCTATAATTTTAAACTATTATCTTTATCTATATATTTAATATTCTTGACCACATATCTCTTTTAACATTTTTATGAAATTTTAATAGTTTTTTTAAATATCAATAATTAAAAATAATCTTATATTATAATTTAGGATATTTATTAAAAATTCAAAAATATTTATTTATTATGAATTTTAATTAAAATTTATTTTATATATTTAAATATATTTATTTATTATAAATTTTAAAGTAAACATTTATTTTATACCAGAAGTTAAAAAAAATTTGATTCATATACCAAAAGTTAAAATACTATACTAGTTGTATACAAATTACTTGATGTCATTTCTTAAAAGAAACTTGTCTGCTCCTTTAACTACTAATCTTACTTGTAATTACTCTTTTCCTTTTAAAATAATTTTTAATTCAAGATTTTCATTCTAAAACTATTATTACTTCAAAAAAACTTTTGTTTTCAAATTTACCCACATGCTTTCATATTTTTTAATAAATGAAATAAAGAATATTAATAAAACAAATATATATATAATGTAAATAACTTATTTGTTTTATAAGAAAATATTTATTATTTTAAAGCATCTCCAATAAAAATTGTTTAACCATATTATATAAGTTGCTTAATAATAAAATAATAGTTTAATGTCCTACGTGTAATTTTATGTTGGTTAAAATTAAAAGAAGTTATATCAAAAGTTGCTAGTGTAAATGGTTTAACGCTTATATTCTTTAACCATAATGTGAAATTTGATATTCGATTTAGACATATATCACAATCGAAATATCACTTTATTCCTGAGAGGCTGATCTAGTGAGAGGAAGAGTATCTCCTATCTTACCATTTATGATTTGCTTAGCATGTAAGAGAGAATATGAGATATTGATAAAAAAAAAAAAAAACTTATTGAGATAACATGTAGTAACTACTTAAAAGAGATATGTAACTAAGCAACTCTCATATATTTGTTTCTTACTTATCCAAGTGTCCGATCCATATTATTTTATTTATTTGTTTTGAACATTACAGCCAAGGTTAGCAAATAGGAAAAACCATTTTTGGTGAAAACTTCCTTTTACTCTGTCACTGAAGCCATGCCTGGATAAGATTGTTATGGAAAACTAAGGATTCTTAGGTACACATTCTAAAAGGGGTGTGTGATAAAATCAGCCCCATCTCCCTTGATATAAAATGAATCAGAAGAAACAGTGATGTGTTTCATGGGATCTGCCACTTCCTTACTTACCACCAGCATGCATAACGAATTCTGTGGGTGAGAGGAAGCTACCATGGCAGACACATAATACAAACTTGGTCTCTCTTATACTTGTAAAGAACCCCTTCTATTCTCTTCCCACTGCTGCCATCTCCACTAGTAATCACACTAGGCATTTCTCTCACTCTCTCCATTGCATCACTTTCATGATAGGAATTCACATGCCTAAGCTTTTTGGCTGGCCTCTCAATCATAGTCTCAGAGGGCCACAGTGTCATTTCCTGCTTGGCTATCTGCACGTTGGAACTACCTCCTCCTTCAGTATAAACAAGACAAAAGAGTTTATCAGCAATGAAGAGTTATATCTTTTTTTGGTACAAATCAAACATATCATCTACCAATTTGTACAATGGGCAATAATTGTATAATGTGCAAGTTATTATTACGTACCGTGAGAAAGTTCTAATAAAATTCCAAATGCAACTAATTTCCAAGCTAAACAGGCTTGGATCCTGTCACAACCTAAATTGTGACGCTGGGTGGAGTCGGCCGAAACCAAGTCGGTAGAGGTAGAAGTCCATGCGTTTTAGTTTAACAAAAGAAACCTTTTGGCAAGTGGGTCTCGAATCGGATATGTGGGTTCGGGGAGTTGGTTCACGCCAAGTGGGGGGCTTTTGCCCAAAGATGCTTATCACTTGATAGTTACCTCAGGCTAGCTATATGGGAGGAGGGACGGTGTTTGGCATTTTGGATTTTTTGGTTTTTAAGGTTTGACTTGATAGGGGTGTGCCCCTGGGCCTTCTGTCTCGGATTTCAAAAGGATTCACGTATAGTTAATGGGGGGAGGTTTGGTAGTTTCTCCTTTTAGTGGGAGGTGAGTTAAAGAGGATAAGGGATGGCTTGTTCCGTCTGCCGGCCCGTAGAACCAAGCCGGATTAGGCGTGATGGTTTGTAGTGGGGATCGGGCCGACTGTCGGTGGCCCGCCCCATCTCGGCCATTTGGTGTGGCAGAGGCAGAAGTCGGCTTGGAGAAGGCGGGTCGAGGTGCAGCAAGGCTACGTCGGTCGGCGTTCGGTGTGACGAGATGGACTCGGCCCGGAGTAGGTGAGGACTCGGGTTTGAGAGGGGTGGTAGGGAACCCGACTTGGACTAATGTAAGAGGGGGATTAGAATACTAACACGGTGCTCGGAGATGGCGGACGTGTCTTCCCCCGTCTTTGTCCCGATGTTGATCTTTCTTCTCTGCTTGGCCCTCGGGGTCCTCCTTCCGTTTGGATAGCGTCGTCGTTCTCTCTTGGTTGGTCGCCCTTCTTTTTTTAGTCTGCGGTATCCTCTGCCTCTTGCTCTGTTGATGTCACTTTCTCTGTTGATGTCTGGGCTTTATATAGGTCTGGGAGGGCTGCATAACAACCGAATCCCAAGATTTTCTCGAGATATTATTCTCTCTCTCTTCAGGTTCTCCCCTGACGCACCCACCTGGGATGGATGGAGGAGGCTGATCGAAGGCGAGTCAAATGGAGACTGAGCAGTGAATTTCTGGGCCCGTCTTTTGGAATAAGCCCAAATCCGGAGAAATTGGACCGGCTTCGGGGGGAAAGGCTGGGACAACATCCAGCCCGGACAATTTAGGGGTGCTACAGATCCTGTTACTCTAAAGTGTACAGCTCGCTTTAGACGCTAAGGTACATGGATTTAATAGATTTAATAAGCTAGTGAAAACATACTTATAGCTTTAACTATTCTTTCACTACACCGTGTGTTATGTACAACCGCACGTGGACGAATTAAATATTTGTCAAGAATTCTCTTATTCGCTTCAGTAATCACACTCAGCAGCTTCAGGTTTTCCAAATTCCTACTAGCCAGTAAAGGAAAGACCATTTTGTTGTAAACGTTTATTTAGATGACATGATGTAAAACTCTCATCAGCAAGGAAATATAACTTCCTCCCAATCCATTGTTCGAAATTTGAATTAGCCTATTGCCCTCCTTTCCGTTTTAACTCAACTGATGAAAAACAGGATACCAAAACATATGCTTGGTTTTCTAATATTCTATTTCCCATTGAATCCTAGTCTAGCAAAAGAACTACCATGTCAAGTTCCTCTCAAAAGAAACTTAACAACACATTTTCTAATGCATATTTTTTCAACACACATTTCAGTGTTTGCTGAAATTTATTAAGACTCACAAAATAACATGATTAACAATCACCGAATGTGTATAATAATCACTGAACGAGTAGATCAATTGACACAAAATTACTTTTAGTTTAATTGACAGTCTCGAGTTCGAATTGTGAATAAAATTACCTAAAATACTCGGAAAGAGAATCTTTATCGCTCCTAAAGATCCTACACCTCTGAAGCATAATTTTCTCCCCAATGTTCTATACCAAAAAATACCATGATCAACAAACAAGAGAAAAAGAAAGTTACCATTATGGCATGAATCCCCAGATGATGCAAACATCTTGAGATTATTATGAATTTCATGAGGTGGTGGCTGAGCACCGGCCGGAGACACCGGAAGAGACTTGTCTGCCTCAGCAGCCGCAGCCCTCGACATCTTCTTCAGCAAGAATCTCTTCCCAGTCCTCACTCTTCTCATTGTCTGCAAATCCCCAAACCTCACCAGACCCTTCTCACCCTCTGCTACACATACAACAAAGGGACTGTCTTGTGCCCCATTTGCCACCATAGTGCTCTTGGCTTTCTCCCCAACCATCTTCTCTTCTGCATTTTGACCGCAGGGAGAAAGCTTGAGAGTAAGGTCTATCTGCTCAGACTCACTGTTTGCTTTCTCAGAAAAAAATCCCTGCTAAACAAAAACACAATCACTTTGTACTTTCTAGAGTGAATGAATGAATCAAATTAACCAGCATTATATTATTATTTGTATGGTTTGTCACCTCCATCGAAATCCAAGAGAAAGGTAAAGTCATTGAGCAACACAACTCCCTTAAAGAATGCCCGTCTCCCTCTGAAAGAAAAAGAGCAAACAAGTTTAAGGCATCCACTCCCCCTCTAGAGAGATTAAGTGTTACGAGGATTATCTACTATATAACACAAAAAAATAAAATAGAAATGATACAAAATTGGAAAGTCAAAATCTAAACGCAAGCTCAAATTTTGTCTACCAAAAATGTCACATCCACAACACGAGGAAATTGTAGGAACAAAATAGGTTAAAACACAAGGTTGGCGTAGCTCACGGATTACAGCATAGTACTCACGAAGTGACTCAACCTCAAAAATAAGTTTACAGAATGAGGATGCAGCTAGTTTTTATATACTATATTTTTATTCCACTTTTTTTTTAACTTTAGTATAATTTTTAATTTATGATCAGATAATAACTAAAAATGTCAGTGTATAACTTAATAATATTAAGATAAATTTCGGTATCATTTTAAAATTTAAACTTAAAACTATCTCATTCTAAATATAAAAACTAAAAAATAGACTTAGACTAGACAGAATTCCAAAAATGAACTTTAAAAATTACCGTACATGATTTTGGAAGAAAAAGAAGGAAGACAGCTAAGGTTACAGGTTTTGGCATAAAGAAGTGGACCTGAACAAAGCTGATAAGTGAGTAGATAGAAGAGAGAGTTGTGTTGGTTGACGTCATGCTGTTGGGCTGCTTATAGTTATAGATAGTGTGCAAGTTGACAACGCATTTCAAATTTTGCACGTGTTAATCAATGGGTACAAAGGTTCACGTTTCTTGTCACAGCGTCAGCAGCTGAAGTTAACTACTCAAAGAATGTTGGGGGTATTAAGGTCAAGTTCAAGTTGCACCCATCAACCTATGTGGAAAAACTCACCCCTTGTTTCATATTATGAATAAGTTTCTCATGTATGTATATTTTTATTTTAATATAAAATTTGCGTTTAGATACTGTTTAAAATTAATTTTATTAAAATTAAAATAAACAGTCACTTGAAAATAAGTCGTCGTTCTAATTAAGAATGATATTTTCTAAAATCATCTGTGTTTTGTATTTTTAATTATACAATTTAAAAGATATTTCCAAGAATATTTGATAATAAGATAAAAATATCCCTAAAAATAAATAAAATTTTTCTTTTCTTTTTAGTTTTCATTATAACTACTTTTTATCCAATTTGTAAATATTCAGGGGAATGAATTATTCCAACTTTCTTATGTGGATGTGGGTATGAAAATGATAAACGTGGTGTTGAAAAAGAGAGCGCTACTAGAAAGTAGGAAACTTTTTTCAAAGTTTGACAAATAAACGAAGTAAATTTTTTTTAATAAAACAATTAAGTTGGAAATCATGATACACACACTATTATCATGCGTAATTTTATGTGAAAAATTAGAACCAAGAAGTAAACTAAGTAATTAATTATTTATGAGAAAATTATCAATTGATATATATATATATAATTATTTTTTTGTACATGTAATATCAATTATTAATTAAAACTATTTACTTAAGATCTAAATTGAAAATTTCACACCAAACATTTTCGGCTGAAAAAACATGCTTATGAAATAAGTTTTCCCTAGGAACGATATTTCAAAACTTGAAATAATAAGTTTTGCCTAAGAATGATATTTCAAATCTTAAAACAAATATGGAAACATTTTGAATTAAATGAAGAGAGATAAAATGAAAATATTATATTTATACGATTTATTTGAGAAGAAAAATAAGGATAAAATTTTAGAGAGTGAAATTCACAAAAAAAAAAAAAAATCTCCACCCAAAATATGTAAAAAGGGAGTCCTTTTTAAATTAAACAATTTATATAATATAACAAGTAATTTTATACTAGAAAACAATATAAAAATTAGATTAAATTTAATTTAGTTAATATAAAAATTAATTTTTTTTACTATCTTGTACATTAGTTTAAATAAATAAATAAATATTATTTTTTTTATCTAAAACACTAACCAATAACCCCTTCATTTCGTCACTAAAATATTATATTCTCTTCTACTTCATTTTAAAGTATAAAAAAATAATAAATAATTTTTAAAGTATAAAAAAATAATAAATAATTCTTAAAATTTGTTCACATCCATTAATTTAACTCTATTATTAATAATAAAAATTAATACAGTTAAGTGTCTAATTGACACATTAATTAAAACTTAAATGACATACTCTCTCATATGTTTTAGAAAAGAGAATATCTACCTATCCCAAGAATAATTTTTCTTATACCTTCATTTTCCTGTGATTCAATAAATAATGTGTTAGATGTTAAACTCGTTAAATTATAAGAAAATAAAAAATGAAGATGATAAATAACTCTAGATTTTCATCATTTTATAAATAATTATTTATTTATTAAAATAGTTCAATTTAATCATTATAATAATTAGCTCTGAATTTCAAATGTTTTTACTTAACATAAAAAAAGTATACATAATAATAAGTTGTTGTTATAAAAAAATAATAGAATAATATTATAAAAATAAAACTTTTAAAATATTAAAAAAATAAAAATTATACTCGTGGGATGGTACTAAGTCCAACACAACAAAGGTTATAAAATTTTAATGCTGTAATTTTTTTCGCCAAAAATACCAATTATTGTATTATTATTTATTATTTATAAGTATTATCAAATAAAAATTTGTTTAAATCAGTTGATTAGACGTCGAATTGGTTTTGAAATTCAGGAATGAAATTGATGTATTTTAAATATCATATTTAAGATTAATTATTATAAGGACTAAATTTAAGTATTTTAATAGATAAAAATTATTTATAAAACACATAGAATAGTAAGCCATCTAAATACAAATTAATGTGTTAATTTAGCACTTAATAGTTATAAAATAATTTTATTAACTAAATTGATTGATATAATGTAAGAAAATTTTAGACATTATTTATTATTTTTCAATTGTTTAGAGATGAAGTAGAGCAAAAATGTTTCTTTAAGAAATAAATTAAAAATTTACTAAATCCTTAACTATTTTTTTTCTTTTTTATTTCATAGTTTTCATTCGTTAGGTATAAGTAACACGTTATTCATAAACGTTTGAGCATGACATACTAAATTACTAATTTGTCTAAAAGATCAAATTATTTCAAGAATAATTTTAAAATAATTATTTTTTATTTTTATTTATTATTTACTTTAATTTAATAATTATAATAAATAAATCATATTTTGACTATTAAATTAAAAAGATAAAAATAAAGATAGAAGATAATTATTTTCTCTTCAAGTAATTCGATATCATACACCTCGTTTCTCTTGCTAGTTATGGTTACTTAATATTTTTGGTGACTATAGCAATTAAATTAGAGATTCACAACCTACTATTAACAAGAAGAGTGTATACAACTCTCGTGATTGATCCATCAAACTTGTCGACTCAACTCAACCAAACAACATTTCAATAAGTTGGATTGGGTCATCGAGCTATGTTAAATTTAATTTGTATGATTATAATTAGGTTAGATTATCGAGTTAGTGAATTTCAAAATTTAATTAATCCAATTCAACTCGATCATCTTATATTAATATAAATAAAATTATAATTTTCATTGAATTTGTTTGATTTGGATAATTAGACTTGTATTTAATTTAAGCATATTGAAGTCTTTAAAATCATGACTAATTTCTTATTGTACTTGAGATAAAATAATAAATTTATAAGTCATTATAAACTTTTTGCATAGTTTCTCATTTTGATTTTGATATTATTATACATTACTATTATTTAGTTAGCTTTTGCATATTTGAATATTTTGATTTTTTAAAATAGTTGAATAAATTAGGTACTTTATTTTTTTAATTTTTAATTTTTTATAATATATTATCATTTTATCCAATTGATCCGACTACACAATCTAACCCAACTTAATAAAGATTTGATTGGATTAGATTAAATTGCTTAACAAAAAATGCAAACTCAACTCAAGTATACTTCATTAGGTTAGGTCTTAAATTAGACCAAACTTAATTCAACTCAAGTCACTTATCCTTTACTTGCTTATTATGGTAACTGAATTAGAGATTTGCATCGTAAGCTTAGCCTTCATTGAAAAATTGATTGAATAGTTGTTTTGATTTGAAAAATTAGTAAAATAATCAAATAAAGGGAATATAATTTAAAATTAATTTATTATATTATATGAAAATTCTATAATATATATATATATATATATATCATTATATTATAAATACAAAATATTCATTGATTTTGTCAATGACTAATCTCTACCATGAAAACTAGTTGACCATCTTTATAAAATCTCTCCACCAAATCATGTTTTCTCCATATCCACAAAACTTGAACACGAGACTTTTCTTAAGGGATCTAAGTCTAATACTCTACTCAGACCAACGTAATGTTGCTAGCACTAAAAGTAACTGGCACAACTTATACTTCTTAATTGAGGTCTAAGCCTCATTTCTTAGCTTGAACATGGAGTTGTAACTGAAAGTACCATTTTATCTCTCACAAATATTGACTCAATAGGAATGAGATTAGTTAGATACAAAAATAAGTCTTTGATACTTACTGGTTTACAAAAAAAAAAAAAAGTAACCTTATCCTATCATATTTCTTCTTAAACCAACTTCCCTCTATTGTCTTATCCTATCATATAATGACAAATAAATGAATACTAAAAATATTCATATGATGAAGTTGACTTGATAAATCTAATAATTCAAAACAAATCAATTAAATTGGTTCAACTAATTAGTTTCTTATTAGTTTAAATCCAAATCAAATTAATTATAATCAATTTTATTATTAGATTTATCTTTTTTAAAAAACCAATTAAATGATTGGATCAATTATTTTTTAATTTTAGATTAATATATTTTAGATTTTAATATTTAATTTTTTTCTTCTATTGTATCTTTTTTCTTTATCATTGAATTTAATTTTCTTATAATCTTATCTGGTATTATTAAGTATCTTAAATTTGATCATATTTATTGTCTATTTTTTTTATCATATTTTGAGCAAATAAATTAATAAAATATATAAATAAATAACTATAAAAAATTAAATATTAAATAAAATAAATTTTTAGTCATTAAATAATAAATATATTTTTATCTTGAATTAATATAAAATAAATAATAATTAAAATAAATACTTAAAAAATACAATAAATAACTATTTTTATCATAACACGATGTTCCGAACCAAACTAATATAATAAATTTAACTGATTCAATTTTAACTTTACCTTAAAACTCAAACTAATTCAACCTGAACATTTGTAATAGACAAGGTCCACTAGTATTTCAAAAGGAGAAAGTAAGGCATTCCCACGATTAATTTGAAGCTGGTGTGTATAATATTTTGAATTAGTGCCTATAAAAGTTAACTTTACTGCGAAAACATTAAAGAAATTAATTTCTTAAGAAAAATATCTCATCAATACATTATAAGAAATTTTAATTTATAATATGATTAATAAAATTTATTTGTCTATAAAAAACTCAGAAAATATATAAAAATATTAAATAAAACAAAAGCAAAATATTATCAAGCAACAACAAAAGCATAATTTAAAGTGTTGGGTCAACTTTAAATACTGATGTGATGAAAACGAAATATTTTTACAAACAAAAGTACAAAGCCACATTATTACTGAACAAATTCATTAAAAAGCCTTTTTTTAATCCAAAATACTACTCTAAAATCTATACGTATAAAAAAATTTCAAATATAATTTTATCATAACAAAGCTACATTTATACATAGAAAGGGAAATTTTGTCATATAATATAATTAATATTTAAAATAAACAACTAAAATAATAAATGTATATGAATGTAGTTGAAAAAAGTAAAGAAATAAATGGAATATAATCTATATTAAGAGTACGTTTGTCTCACCTTCTTTTCTACTTAAAAGCTACTTTTAAATTAAAAATATAAATAAAAGCTTCAAAAACGAAGTAGAAGTTGGTTGTCAGTTTTTATTTTTTTTTAACTTCAAAGCTTCTCTTAAATAAAAAGTTGTTGGTTGTTAAAACTATTATGGGAAAGGCTAAAATAAATTTTTGGTACTCATTTTAATTTTTAGTTTCAGTTTTCTCTTAAATTTAAAAGATATTACTTTAATCTCTTAAAGTATCTCCACCGTATCAAGTATTTAATAAGTTTAAAATATTTTAATGATGGTAAAAATAAATAAATATATTAAAATACAAATATTTAAAATAATAATTTTAAAAAAATGTCAAAAATTACTTTGGTTAATAATATTTTGCATATATATATATATATATATATATATATATATATATATATATATATATATATATATAAAATCAATAAATAATGTTCTTCAATCTTTAATTATATATGGACAAATGATGATTTGTACTTCGTTTGTCACACAAGATGAAAGACTAAAATAAATTATTTTTTAAATGTAATGACTAAAAAATATAATTTTAAATTCGAAAAAAAAAAAAATATTTGACTTCAATTTAAGGGAATAAAATTACATTTAAGTAAAAAAACATATAAAAAAAAAAATAAGATACAGGATGATTCAAATAAGAGTCCTTTCAAAAGCTTTGGCACAAACTAAAAGAAAAGTTCTTTCTTCTTAAGATTTTTTCATAAAAGTTAAGCTGCTTATACTTTAAAAAATTTTTATTTAAGAATGTTTGGCTCAGCTTCCCTTTGATGGAGAAGAAAAACCCACAAAATAGCTGGACAAACACTACTTAAAATAATATTATTGAATATATTTTTATCTATTGGTTTTTGTGATATTCCTCTTGCTTAATAGCATATTTATATCTATAATTTCTTACAAAAACACACCAACATTTGAATTAGATAAGTAATTTTGTGTTATTTACTGTTCAAAATACAGACAGTATGTTTATTTGTTTTAGATTATTTTAAATTGATTATAAAATAATTGGTGTAAAAAAAGTAATATTGAAATATGTACAATTAAAAATTATTTGTGTTTGAAAATGACGTTTTAAAAATGTATTAAGAGAAATTAATTTCATTTGAATGGTAAAGTAAAAAAACAATCATTTTTAAAATATAAATATGGAGTTTTTTTTTTAATCTTATACCTAAGATTAATTCTATTATCAGGAAAAGAAATAATTTCTCTTGAAATTTATACACTTAAATCAAAATTAATTTTCTCTACCTCAATAACTTCCCAACAACAACTACACGCTATAGTTAAAAGGCCTTTTATACTGTAAACCGATCAAGTTCTGTATATTTTAAAACTTTTTATTGCGTCCTACTTTATTCCTTAAGCATTGACGAAGATAAACGACCGAGGATCCAAAATGGGGAAAAGATAAATGTAAACATAGTATTGGTTATGCTAATTGAACATTGGTAATATATTTTAAAGTCAAGATAAAGTCTATGATTATTTATTTGCTATTACATGGTCTGAATTTGTTTTATATTTATCTTTTTTCTTATTTGTTTTGATTAAATATATTATTTCTTAGGGAGAGAGCTCTTGGTTGTTATCATTAAAAATATGAGATTGCTAGGTATAAAATGATTCAACCTTGAATTTAATAATAACAAACAAGACATAAGAATATATGTGTTGTATTTTGCTCACATCTTTTAAATTTTCATAATTGTTTGTATTATTTGAGTAGAAGATCACTAGATGCATCCTACTGAAGTAATGTTTATGACAAGTCTTCTAAATTTTTCTCTAGTGTTGTTTATCACATACACAAACTTTTGTAAACTTTAAAACATTCAAAGTAAATAAATTATATGATGTATTCAATAAACTTGAAGAATTACAAGAAACAAATTTTTAAATTTACCAACATGTATCAAATAATGCAATTAAGACAAAATATAACTAGATAAGACAATTGTTTAGAAAAGTTGTAAATGCACAAGTATAAAATTTTCTATTTGTCACAAAGATAAAGTACAGAAGCAAATAAAGAAACTTACTTTATGCATATCAATGTTTTTTTTTAAGAGAAGAAAGTTCATATAACAACTATTTTTTTAGTTATCTATAAAAGCCTCATATATCATCAAGTTGGAAAGATTTCTTGACGAATTTACAATATATTATGCTCATTTACTTCCAATCATTTGAAAAATATTTTCTATAACCATTATAAATACTTTAAGTATGTTAAATATCATTTATTGTAACTATGTATATAAATAATAGTTTAAGTTACATATTTTTAAAAATTGTGAGTTTGTTTAAGCCTAAAGAGATTTGTTGAAAGAATATTTGAGTCAAGTACATAATATGATAAGTATTAAAAGAAAACTAATTAAAAGAAAACTAATTAAAAGAAAACTAATATCGAAAGGAGTCTAACATGTGAGAAAAACATTTTCAACTTTTAACTAAGGGTTTTATAATTGAAAATGCTAGATCATTACTTGAGATGGTTGATTTAATTGAAGAAGAACAAATGTGTAACTGTTATGCTAAATCATACATATTTGGAAAGATATAGCCCTATCACACTTATCTTTATTAAGTACTTGTTTAATGCAGTGTCCATGAGGTTACATTTGTACAAAGTTGATATCGAATTTGTAAAACTGAAAAAAAATTCAAGTCTTGAAGTGTCTTAGAAAGCACGTCTTCACTTGGGCCCAGTTTGGTACGAGGAAAAGAAATAGGTGAAAAGCAAGGTAGACGAAAATAAAGAAGAGAGGAATAGGTGAATAAAAATATATGAGAAATAGCAAAGGTTTATGTTAGAAGAAATAGGAAAAAGATAAATAAAAAAATGAATAAAAATTATATGTTAATGGATTAAATATGTATTTTAAATTAAATTTTCATTTTTAATTGTAAATTCTTTTTCAATCAATTAATGCATGTTATAATCGACTATTGTTTTTAAAAAAATTCAATTATACATTTGCAATAGTTCTAAACTACCTATAAATATAAGGAATCGTCACTAAATGCATACTTTGGCAGTTTAAACTGCCAAAAAATGAACCACCACAAAACAAGTGAAACCAAACATTCTTTTAAATTTAAAATTTTGAAAATGAGAATTATTTTCAAAAAATAAAAATAAAAAGCGAAAATGAAAATGTTTTCTTAAACCAATCGCACGTCTTCCTAGTCACATTTATGCATAAATCAACGAAAAAATAAAAAGACTCAGGACCGACACTTTTTATTTTATTTTTTCTCCTACCTTATTTCCCTTCTACTAAACACGATTTTTATTTTCTACCTATTCTTTTCTAACCCTATTTCTTTGTCATTTTTACTCTATCAAATAAAGCCTTAATATCTTCTTTCACGGGAGAACTTGAACAATAACTTTAGTGTTGCATGATAAGATCAAGGGAATCGCTCGGAACTCATCATCACAAATTCCGGGTAAGAATTCTATCACCGTTTGTCATAAAAGGTAAAATATTTGCCATTTCATCATCATGGTTGGCACTAGGAGAACAACTACCAAGAAACAAGAAGTTAAACAATCTTAATAACCCTTGATAGAAGAACAAATTTGTAATGAACTTTGCATATTCAGAAATTAAATTGTATGTATATACATCCCACATCCATTTAAACGTGTTTCACATGCCGTTTATTGTTTTATATGCATACTTATTGCCCCGAGTCAACCATTCTGTTTTGCACATTTTCAGGAATCAACTAAAAGTGATACGCATAGGTGGATGGTAAACTAAAAGTGATAAATAAATAAATAAATAAATATATATATATATCATTAAAAATTTTGATCCCAACTTTTATTATAAACATTTTTATAAAATAAAAGAATTAAACATAAGTTGTTTTATAAACCCACTTACATCAGTTAAATTGATAAAATTAAAATATCCAAAATTAAATGTACAGACGCACTTAGTTAAAGATGTTATTGGATAAAAATATAGACAAATAATTAGATATAGATTTATGTTTTATACAATAGGGGAAGACTGTTGTATTCTTTAAACCTTTATTATTGGCTTAATTTTATTAAAAAATAATAAAACTATGAATAAGATTCATTAAATAGGAAATAAAACTTCCACAAATTTCAACTGCCGATAAAAAGTTTATTGAAGGATGCATTTCTTGCAAATTTTTAATCTTCATTAACCTGCGCAGGGCATCATGCTATGGCAACAGCTCTGATTTGTTGCAGCAACAACAATAATCATAATGATAAGAGAAAATAGGTTATAGTATAAAACAGTTTACATAGTAATTCAATTATGTATATTAAGTTTATCAATTTTTACAATAACTACTTATAAATTCATACCAATTATGATTTATGATTAAATGACCATATAAAACTATTTTATCCTGTCAATGCATATCCATTAAACGCTAATAATAATATTAATAATAACCACAACTTCCTAATAGATACAATTATTATATACACCAAATTGAGTCAATCCAAGAATATCGAAAATAGTTATTTCATAACCAAAACATCTTAAGCCCAAGGAAATGTGAATGTACTATTAAAGTAAACATAACTGATAACCCAATCGGAAAAGCATTGTCATCATTCATCAAAAGCTTCAAACCAATAAAACTCACTTCATGCTCAAATTACTGAAAAAAAGAAAGGGGAAAAAAAACCTAGACATCACATTACTGTTTAAGTAGATAATAGCAACTCATGACAAACAACTTGTTCTTCTACTTTTAGATTGCCATAAGATCACCATAATTTCGCATAAGTACTATTGATCCTGCAAACAATCCTGCAGCACGCAGTAATTTCTGCATGCAAAAAAAGAAAATGAAGGGAATCAACATTCATTCTAAACTAAGTCAAGCTCCAAGATATAAACATGAATTAACATGAAGAAACACCCTTATAATTAAGTGAAAAATAAACAGCACTAAATAGCCCATTGCACAATCTTATTCATCTTCCTACCACCAACACTTTGTAACAGAATTTCCCCTAAACTAAGCTCATGATAACCTTAATAACCAAAAAGTTCTGAGGTTACAGCAGTCACTCACTACTCCTGGATAATCAATTTCTAGGGTTCAACTGCCTATACAATGATTTCTACAATAATCACAAATCAGGCATCCTGTCTTAAGAGTTTCCCAGCAAAACTGATCACAACCAACAATGTTTCACATAAGAGAATGTCTGAATTCCTATGAAACTAAAGGCAGCGCCATAGTCACTAAGACATAGGCAATAAGAAGAGGATCAACATTTCAAAACTTGAAAGTAACATACACGATAAGGATAATAGTTAGCCAGAAGAAGAAATATCCAAAAGTCACAAGTTCATTAACACAACGACTTATAAAATTCAGACATGGGAAGGGGCAAATGCAATCAACAGTTGCATCATAAGCCACAAGAATACATAAACTAGCAAGGGATCTTGAGTTCTATCAAGAACCAAATTCCTCCATATAAGCATTCACGCCAGCTGATGATATGGAGCTATTATGTTGCAATGATGAATAAAATGGGGGCTATGACAACCCGTCGATTCTGCAAGCCTAAGGTACTCATATCACAAGAAATAATTTATCAAGTTTATACCTTCGCACTTTAAAAAAGGCACACAAAATAGCGGTAGTTTAGAAAGGGGCTCGCGATTCTCATGTATAGAACTGTAAATTTTCAAAAATACATTGGGGCTATTGCTTTAGTAATTTGATCTGATGACATAACAATCAAACTAAGAACCATATTGAAACACATACTAACATAAACCAAAATCAGAGGAAAAAGGAACGGAACGGATGCGAATCGAATACAAGACTACGACAGAGGGAGAGATTACCACATTGAAGGCCCATTTCTCATCGTCGTAGATTTGAGAATTAACGAAATCTTTGAGGTACTGAATCGAAATTACAGAGTCGGCCATTGATGTGATAGCAAAGGCGAAAGCACCGCAACGAGAGAGGTATTAGGGCAAGGGTTGGGGTTCTGGGTTTTGCGTTAATTTATTGTTTCAGTTTGTCGATGAAAATTAACAAAATAATAATGAAAAAAGGATGGGGTTTAAAAGAAATTGCAACGATAAAAAAATAAATTTGCCTTTTTTTTAAAGTAAGAAAATAAATTTATATTTAAAATTGATTTAAAATTAGTTAAGATAATAAAATATTTTAATTCAAATTGAATGGCATTGTTTGCTTCGGAAATTGGAAGGACATTGAGATTTAACATGCAGGAGGTGTAGTATTCTAGCTAGTTTACTAACTATAAAATAAAAGATTGTAACCATTGTAAAATCTACGGTTAAAATGAAATGGGGTTTGTGATTTTTTTTTATCAGATAAAATTAACATCATACCACGAATTACCATATTCACACCCAGTTATAACTAATCTACATTTCACTCGTTTTAGATTTTTAAATCATTTTTATATATTAAAAATTTATATTTTATTAATTTTAATAATCATGTATCAACAATTAAAAAAATTTATACTGTAATCTAATCATAAATCATAATTGATATAATTTTTAAAATATTTATATTAAAAGTAAATAAATTTATCATAACCAATCATATTGAATAATATTGTAAAATCATTTTATACTTAATAACTTATTTTTTCTATTTTATTTTATTGTTTGCTTTATTTTATTTATTTTACCTTTTAACAAGTTTAAGAATTGATCTTTTATGGGTCACTTTAAAAATTGATCTAATATTTAAAAATGAGTACTCTCTCTCTTTAAATTGTATATATTAGCTTTAATTTTTTAAAAACATTTAATAATATAATTATGGTTGTTGAAGTTTTATCCTATATGAGGCTATCTCGTGAACGTTTTTTGAATATTGCAACCTCAATATACAAATAAAACTGAGAACGTGTAAAGTAGTGCATTCCGAATAATTTAACCTATTTCAGAGAAAGTTGAATACGCCCTTACTTTCTCCCGTCAAACAGCTAAATATCGTGAAAAGAAGTCAATACTGATAAAGAGAACATGCAGAAAAATCCTCTTACGTTCACCCTAGGCTCATTAGTGAAAATCGTAGACAGTTTTCATTAAGTTTATGAAAAAAGGAAAAGAATTCACATAGTGCCATTTTACATATAAACCTTCCACAACGGAGATTTATGTAACAACTCAATCGGAGGAACACTCTTTGCTCAATGACTTAGCAAAATGGAAGTAGAGAAGTGTAATGGGAATGAAAAAAAAAATACATGACCTATCCAAAACACTTCCGCAAGTACTAATGAACCCACTAATCTTCCATTGAATGATTGCACTGATGAAAATCAGAAACCTGAACTTGGCCTAAATAAGGGGAAAAGAAAGGTGTTTGGCTTCCTTCTCCTATAAAAAATTATCAACCCACCAGCTTCTTTGTATTGTTTTTGTTTGTTTCTTATTTTATTAGCCAATATGATCATGCTGCTGAAGCTGGTGGTGTAGAATTACGGTTCCCCACACCTTGACGTCCACCGCGGCCACCTCCATTCTGATTTGGCCGTTGAGAACTCCTAGGTTGCCCTGAGAATTCTCCTTGGCTTCGGAATTCATTTCTGCCATAACTTCGTCCACCACCAAATTTCCCACGTGCCCTGAAACTGTCGCTTCGGAAACCACCTCTTCCTGAAGGATACCTTCCTCTCCCACTACCGCTGACTAGAATAAAAAGAAAAAAGAGAGCATAATCAATATCTATTTGATAACCTTGGTTTAATCCGCATTAAATATGAATCATGTTTAACTCAACATAAAAAGTAAAAATGAAAATATCAGTATACCTCGTGTAGTAGTTCTCTTTTCCTCAACAACAGCTTGTCGCTCACCAACAGTGATAGGGGAAGCCTGAAATTAGTTTTAGCACGATACTAGATCAGCATCCCATGTCGGGAAAAGGACCAAAACCAGAAAAAGTAAAAAAAAATGCAAATATCCCTATTATTGTAAAGAGAAAACTAAAAGGTAAAAAATATACTAGGCAATGGGCACCGGTGTGAAAAGTAAATGGTTTTTGTGTGGTGGCAAAAGGAACAATGTCACAATGACGAGAAAATGGAAAACAGAAATCATGTGACCGCTGGTGACATTATTACCTTATTGACACCAACCAGCAAATAAAAAGATCAATAAAAAATAAATTTTTAAACAATAAAACGCATGAAGCAAGAAGTCAAACAATGAAGAAATGACATGTATCGGCAAATTGGGCAGATTTGATAAAGTACAGATAGATAAGTATACGATATCATGAATATGCTTCAAAATAAGTGGAATATCCTGTAGTTGTTCCTATCTGCAGGGTAAAAATAAGAATTGAACACCCACACATTCTCTAGTTATATAATCTGACAAAAATGAATCATGCAAGCAATATCTTTGCCAAACTTTGCATGATGGCAAAACAATACTTAATACTAGACCTACAGGTTTCTATCCGGTAAAGGAAACAAAAACAAAAAACCTATTGTTGGATGAGTAATCCAACAACAGAAGTACAAATCCACAACATCGGAGCATCCCATATCCCACTTGGTCCCATCTATATAAATAGTCTACATACAGTTATGCGGTAGCACTACAAAGCTACTTCCTCAACCTCAAAAAAGTCCCTATCTGGGGTGCATGCTGCCTTATTGTATTTCTACATTGGAAGCCAATGGAATCCATGGCTTTCACATTACATTTAGGCAAGGTTAAAATCATTATTAGGACCTACCACCAAAAATTCATAGTGCCCATCACAGTAATAGTGAACTTATATGGCACATACTGCAATCACAGCCCTGTAGATAATTTTCTAATTACATGACATTATCTGCCTCTTTTTACCAAAAAAAGAGAGAGAAAACTGGATTAATAAGATAAGAGAAGATAAGTTTAGGATCAAATGTATCAGAGAAAATTGAAGGGGCACTAAGGAGAAGATGACTGAAACTCTCACCTAAAGGTAATTTGATCATGTGAGAAGACTAATAGAGGTTTTAGTTAGAAAAGTGGATTAAATGGAAGAAAAATCCAATTAAAAGGGTAGAGGTAAACCTATTGAAAAATTGATTTGTAGAGCCCAATGATGTCCATTGATCCATATAGCCAACCGCCATCTAGTAATTCAGAGCTTAGCTGTTCTTGTTTTTGTTTAATAAGTTTCTATTGAAGAAAATGAGAGCATATTTTTATCCAGAGACAAACATACTCTATTTCCCACCAACTGACCAACATACTAAGCCAATGTCATATCCATTTTCCAATCAAACTAAACACTTTCTAATTCCAACTGAATCTTGTGAATACGAGTGTACTATTACTGACCACTATCCAGCCATCGTACTATCCATCCCCTTCAGTGTGATATGGCTTACGACCAAATGTTAACACCATATACCATAACCTGTTCTGCTGTTGTTACCACTCACCAGACTCCCCAGTCCCCACCAATTCCACGGTATTTTAGTCATGACATTCACCACTGTCCCACCATGACAACAAACTTCTTCAACTATGACTTATTCTTAGAATTTGGAATTAGAGTCTAACTCAACTCCACAAAACCAGCTTGTAAGGTGAAGACTACCCAAGCTTTATAAGCTATACTTAATCCATATTGTCAACGTGAGACTAAACACCACCCTTGAGGCTGCAACTAAGGCAAACCCAAAGAGATCACAGCTAAGGCGAGTTAGGGGTGACAGCAATTAAGGCGGCTTTCCATCACTTATCCTTATGTTGTCATAACCATCCTAATCAACTCGTCAATGTCTGACTCCTCAACCACTCAACCATATTCCATTAACAATAAAATAAAAGTATTCTGCAATATATTCAAACTTCTAATATTATGGATGTCGAAAAACAGACACTTCTTCCATGGCCAAATAAACAAACAGCAGTGCAGAACTATAAAATAAACAGTTCAAAATAATACTGTACCTCAAGTGCACTGTGCATGGAACCCAATTCCTCAAATTCAACAAAGCCAAAACAGAATCCATGCTGCAAGAAGCCAAAAATAAATATAGCTCATAAGCTTGCCTCAGACAATATTTAGATAATTTGAAAATGCAGACAGTAATATCCACGGACCTTGCTACTTCTAACTTGGATACCACCATGCTTAATAGGACCAAATTTCTTAAAGACCTCTTCAAGTTGTTCAACTGTTGCGTTAAATGGCAAGTTTCGTATGTATATGGAGTGACCTTCAGCTGTTAAAAGTACAGAACAAGTAAATAGATTTTCAAACTAGAATTTAGTGCACCAGTATATGAAGTTATAAACTCTATCAATTCATTGGGCCTCCTTTTCTTTAATGTATTTGTTTTAATCTCTTCTGCTCACAACTCATTTTTACATGAAACAAATAAGCCAAGGAGGAAACAATTGACTAGTCTGAAAAAAGAAAATGGCTGCCAACCATGTCAACGAGCACCAATATGTATACCTTCTTCATGAACATCACTACTCCCAGGTGCACTATCATTAATGGGAGCTAATGCTTCGGGCCCCAGAGTTGATTTGGCAGTACTAGGCCATTGTTCACTGGATTTAGCAGATGCCACTCTTGCAGCTCGGCTGGGAACATAGACATGACCAGATGCTGTGTTACTTTTCATTACCTTCATGTAAATGAAAATCATTAGTTAATGAATATAAAGGGGCAGAAGAGTAGCACAAGGCAAGAGAATATATAAGGACAAACTCACAATGGCTGCATATGATCTCTTTGGTGCATCATCCTGGACAGCAGAAGTTGAATCATGAACCGTAACAATATCATTCTGACTTAAATCAGTAGGAGGTTCAGCAACCTCTTCATCAATAACTGATCCTTCTTCCTCATCCTGAGGATGATAAACTTCAGCACCATTATCAAGATTTTCACCATCTGCCAAAGGTGCAGTGTCTTCCACTAGATGTTCGGTAACAAGCATATCCTCTAGAAACATGGAAGAAGCAATTACAAATTGAAAGCAAACCAAATAACTGTTGAATACATATATGTGGAGAAAATCATGCTAACCTGATTCTACCACGTGCACTGCCTCGGCATTTTCATTGATGACATTTACTGAGGCAGAATTTAACTGTGGTGTGTCATTCTCCTCAATGTACCTAAAGACGTCATTTAAGACATAATATCCCTTATCTTGTGGAGCCAGAAAGAATGTCTGTGAGAACTTCCTTCTCACATTATCCTTCCCAGTTAAGCATCCAGTTACTAAAACTATCACACCTTTCTCATATGACTCCTGAGCATCTGCAGTTTTTATTTCTGCTGTATAATCTTCATAATTCAGGGAAATTATCTTTTCATTGATTGCCTGATCCAACAGTTAGGTAAGGAAATTCTTTAGAAACCAAACCATTAAAAGGAAGCTTCTCAGGGAGTACAAATGTTATACAAACACAAACTAGACATATTACATGACAAATATATTTAGCAAGGGAGTGAGCATGTTACCACATTGCAATAATATTTAGCTAAGTATGCCAAAAAGTATGAATCTTGCCCTAGGCAGCTTGAGCAGGTGTGAAGAAAAGTGGTATAAACCCCAATTAATAGAGTAGATTAGATGGGTGGTAGCCTATCACTAGAGGTAGAGGGAGACCAAGAGAAATTATAGGTGAAACTATGAAAGATTTAGAGGTCAATGGTTTGTCTAAGACATGGTTCACAACAACATTACGACATTTGATTTGTGTAGCCAACTTCACCTAGTGGAATAAGGCTGGGTTGTGGTTGTTGTTGTTGTTATCATTGGAGAGGGCAAAACAATATCAGCAATTGTTAAGATAAATATGTACGAGAAGAACTAGTTTTAGTTTAGCCAAACTACAGAACTGTTCATATAATCAATAAATGGATGTTCAGTTATTGCCCTTTCAAATATGATTGAAACAGATGACAAGACTCAACACAAGATGGGCTGGCACCTATCATCTTGCATAGACAAATGTAAAGTATCCACATTGCAAAACTAGAGAATGACTAAATTGTAGTTTGACATAGAAACATGAAGTATGGATAAACCTAGCCTAAACATCATGATACTAGGACTAGAAAGTAAATTAATTATTTAAGTTAACCATTCTAATATATGGGCAGTCAGTCATTATTACCTACTATCCTAATACATTATAACTTAATGATTAGACAATTGCTGTGCTTCTAAGCAAGTCATGCATCAAAGAAGTGAATTATACATGCATAACCGGGTAAGTTTGTATACTTACTTGTGTAGTTGTCACAGTTGTCATGACACCATTGCTGTCTGATCTGCTTAAGAAACTTGAATCCTGATAAAATCTGTGCACCAAGTTTGGGGATTGGTGCAGAATGTGATAATATTGCTCCACAAAGGCATTGCCAACAACTTGAGCACTGGGAGTAGTGGCAGGGCTTGTTTCCGGCATTGCCATCTGCACTGAAATTTACAATAAAAAAAATCATCAATAATGGATAAATCTTGGTTGTGAAAAGCAAGAGAAATATTTCACCTTGCTGCCCTGCTATGCCCCCACCCCCATCTCAATTCTCAGATTAACAAAAGAACTTGCATAACTTATAATTCGAAAAATAATATTATTATTTTTACAAAAACTCTTAAAAAGCTTAACAAAATCTCAAAAGAAACTAATCCAAAAACACACTCAGTAGTAGACTAAATCAATGCCCCGGTTCCAGGTAAAGTGCGAGGACTGTAGTAAATTTGTAACCGTATCTAAGTGTTAACCTAATAAAACACCCTAATCAAGCCAGTATAACCATGATCCTAATCCAGAAACATGAACATTGGAAGAGTTAAGAAATTTTACACAATTTAGAAGTGGAAAACCCACAAATCGTGATAATTACAAAATCCTGGTAAAAACCCTAAACAAAATCAAAGTCTACATCGGAACCATTGGAATCGTGGAGGAAAAAAGGTAAGAAAGAATTTAAAAAAGTGGGAAAAGGGTGGAAGGGAAGATAGCGTACATCCTTGAAGGGGAGAGAAAATAGTCCAAAACGACAGAGT